>VFSE01000226.1:10000-518018 GCA_010157825.1 Vickermania ingenoplastis | reverse complement strand
GGCGCCGCACACCAGTAGCAGAGACATACGCTACGAACAAGAAGCAGACCCCTACTGCCACCAGAAGCGGAGACCATACCGGAGTCGCAGGCGTCGATCACGCAGGCGGTGGAGTCCTCATCTGGGCAAGAGACTCCAGGTGGATGAGGTGTCTTTGAAGGTGCAGCAGCAACTCGCGTTAGCAAGCACGTCAGCAATGGCGGCGAGAAGAAGGTGAATAGGCTATTCTCGTCGCCACTGTGCTCGCAAACGTGGCGGACAACGGCACCCGATCCCTAGCTATCGGTAATGTAGGCCATCGAGTGTACCATAACAGCTTTGGGGCGAAGACTCCGCTAGACGTCATAGAGGCTCTTGCGGCGATGGTTTCTCTATCGTTGTGGATCGGCAGCGACACGGAAGGAGAACTGGCTGAGCGGCCACTTACAAACGCTCACATGTTCGTTCGAGCAGCGTCAGCGGGATGCTTGCCGGGCGCTATCGAGGGAATGTCTTTCGAGTTGGAGCACAGCTAGTAACAGAAGCTGATGGTGCGTACTACCGCCTCACGACGGTTGTATCTGAGGCAGTGCTTGGGTTGTACCTGCCCGAGGGTGTGACGACACCCGGCGAGGCCCCAGCAAAGCACCACCCGGCCACAATCGAGAAGGACATCCGTGACAAGCGCACCCGCGACACGGGAGAACGAACCAGGAAACGAGGCCCAGGATCAGGATGAGTACCAGGAGATCCTACGAGACGAGCCCACGTTCCTGTTAAACAGCGAGGGCAGCCCGCCAGGAGGCTCGGTTACCTGCCCCAGGACTTGGCACATATTCCGCCACAAGCCTCCACACCAGGAGATGGTCTCATGGAACGCCGTCAGCAAGCCAACGCGTTACCACCACATCCGCTGCCTACGAAAGCTGCAAGCGATGCCCGTGGAGTACTTAGGGCAGAACATCGCAGCGGCGACGATCCGATGCGTCCTGATGGATGCCAAGGCGAGGGTGGCGCCCAGCGACAGTGGACAAGGAGTTGTCGTCTATGGCAGGAGCCCTGCGGAACCTTCCCTCTACACAACGGAGTCCCACGGTGTGCACCTCAACGAGTTCCCCGAGTGGAACACGGCGAAGAAGACGATCGTGCGGATGATGAGGGAGAGTCCGTCGGAGCCAGCATCACCGGTGACCCTTGCACAGTGCAGCGAGGCGGTCCGCTCTCTGAGTCGCAGCAGCCCGAGGGCAGCTCTCTTCTTGGCCATGATGTGGTGTCTGGCAGCGAGGGCCGGGGATGTGGCGTATCTCCGCCAGCGAGACATTCGTCTCGAGAAGGATCCGAGAGAGGACGGGACGTACGGCCTAGTGGTGACCCAGCGCTACGGGAAGGGAGCGAAGTTCAGAGGGGTTTACGCGGCCGGCTCAACGCTGAGAGTGGAGCAAGCGAACGACCTCTCCAGGATCCTGGCGAGGACTCCCCCGGAGCGGAAGCTGTTCCCGGATCACGAGGATCTCAGGGATCGCATTCGGGCAGCTCTCCGGAGAGAGAACAGGGAGTCAGCGCTGACATCGGTGAGGAGGGGCGCGATTCATCACCTGGCGGCGAAGGGAGTGTCGACAGCGGAACTGATGAGACTCACTGGGCACAAGCGGCTCGAGACCCTGGAGATATACTTGGGTTTTGGCCGCCATCAAACCCGGGAGGCCGCAATGGCGCAGGACAGCGCCGCCCTCCTCCACCACCCCGAGCCGAATCCATAGGCTCGAAGGCTCCGTCAACCAAGGAGTTGGGGATTAACGAAGTATCGTTGTATATGGAGATACAACGCATGCAGGGCGTCGTTAATCCGGTACCACCAGGCCCTATGAAAAAGTGGAGGCTTCACCTGAAGCACACCACCCTCCTCGACATGAACGCCGTCCTTCAAATGGAAACGGCGCGTTCCGCCACCAAGGATTTCCTACTCGGAGTGCAGAAGTATTTCGATCCGCAGACGTACGAAGGCTTTTGGACGTCGAGGACGATAGAGCCAACGCAGCTCTCCCGAGAGGATATCCAGCAAGCGGTAGAGATGGGGAAGTTTGAAGCGATCGGCGCTGATACGCTGGGCGAGAACAAACTCCCCTGGGGATACCACGGTGTGAGCGTGTTCGCGGTGCCAGAGATGAAGGGCAGGCGTCGGCTCATCACCGAGCCTCACCTCAACACGGCTATCCGGACCAGGGACGTACCCAACGCCACGTACCCGACACGCTTGGGCAGAAGGCAGTCACTGCGGCAGTGCAAGTACATGCTGCAGATCGACTTCGAAGCCTTCTACGACGCGATCCCGATACCAGGAGAGATGAGGAACAAGTTTGTCTTTCGGAAGGGGAAGGACTTCTTTCGCCTGAAGACGCTGCCGACGGGGGCAAGATGGAGCGTGGCAGTGGGCCAGGCCGTGACGTGGACTATCGTGGACGTAGAGACAGAGGTGACAGTCCACACCCTGATCGACAACGTCCTCATAGCAGCGAAGGAAGGTCAGGAGGCTGAATTCGTGCGCACTGTGAGGAAGATACTGGGGCGCATGAGAGAGGCCAATCTCCTGACGTCCCCGAACCGTGACGAACTTATGGCGATGAGCGACGAGGCGCTTCTAACGGAGGCAGAAAAGGCCGTGACTTTCCTCGGGGAGGAGTACGCGTGGTTTGAGGGAGAGAGGTGGATACGCAACTCCATCAAAACCGTTGCAAAGTTAGGCCTAGCACTACAGGCAGAGAGATTCAGCTGCCGATCATTCGTATCTCTAGTCTCACTAGAGCTGTATGCCCTCCACACCACTCGCATGAACCCAGCGAGTGCGTTCCAACTACTGCGTGCATATCGCGGGGTGTACAGAAGGGTCACAGAAGGCGTCGATTGGGACTCGGAGCTCCCGTACCTCGACGCTAGGGTGCACGCCAAGATGGTAGCACTCGGGGAAGCGCTCTACCAGAACGACTGGTGGCGCATCGCCGACGAGAGGCACCCCACGTACGATGAGGCGTACTATGACGCCATCGTTTTTACGGATGCATCGTACGCGGGATGGTGTGCCATCGCGCGAAACAGAGCAGAGGGAACCGTAACCACTTATCAGCAAAAGTGGGAGCGTGGTTTTTTCAACCGGAACTCGCCTTACTCCGCGGGGCTGGTGAGAAACCGAGGGTTCTATTCCTGAGTTTGGTTGAGGGAAACGAAGTATTACAATGTCTCAGGAACGATACGTTTCTCTTGTTTTCTTGTGTTGTCTACTTGTGCTGCTAAGATGGTTTTCTATCACCTTTTCTCCTTGTTTCCCCTTGACGTGATAACCGATAGCCTCTAGCCTCAAGATCTTCAGCCTCCAGCTGCAGAGTTCAAAAAAAAAAATGGACATTTCGACAGCGTATGCGACGATCAACACGCTGGCTGCAGCATTGGCTGCAGGATCTTTGACGGCGGAGCAGCACCAGGCCCAGGTGCAGAATATCCTGGCAGGTATCCGTCAGGATGCCCCGACGCAGCCGATCGTGGCGTCGATCGACTTCGCGCCTTTCGTGGAGCTGATGTCGGGGCAGATCGCGACCCAGAACGCACCTTGGATGGGGGTTATGGCCACCTACAAGGCGTCGTACGAGGCGCTCTTCAAGGACGCCCAGGCAGCAGAGCTGGATGATCTGCGGCGAGAGGTGAGAGAGAAGGCGAAGGACGCCACACTATCTCCTTTTGAGGTGCTGGCGCTCCAGTACCTCCTGTTCTTCGAGGGCTCTCCCGCCGAGGCGTGTCGTTTGCTCGCCGCTATCATCCTCCGCGTTCCCGGTACGCCGCGCTACCAGCTCCACAACTTCGGAGCCATCGCGCAGCACATGGACAGTGCGGACACGATGCTGTACGGGAAGTACCTGGAGCAGCTTCCTTTCCCCCTCTTCCCACCCCAATCCTGCAGGTCGGTCAACAGCGACATCATTGCTCGCCACCGTCACCTCTTTGTGGGCGGTGGAAGGGAGGCGTCGGCAGATGAGAAAGTGCCACAGGACTTCTTCCGGTCGGAGGATTCTGTGCTGTTTGGCGGCGAGGGTGGTCGGTCGAAAGCGAGCCTTGAGAAGGAGAACGCGGTCCTCCGGAAGAAGCTGCGGGAGGCGGAGAAAAGGATTGAGGAGCTGTCCAAAAAGTCTCGGTCCACGGAGGTTCCGCGTACTCTCCAGCAGCACTTTGCTCCAAAGGAGAAAGGCGAGAAGGGCTTCGCTCCGGCATGGGGGGCGACGGAGATGCCGGACGGCTCCATTGCCCCGACACAGGGGAGAAAACTAGAGTGGCCTGCCCTTTTCCGCCGGCAGGCCGCCTACTTTTCGGAGGCGACTTCGCGCATGGCAAGACATCTAATGTGGAGCTCGATGATGTCTTCGCCCGGTACCTTCCGCGAGAGAAGGTGCTTTCCTGCACCACCCTCCCCTACCTGACCCCCGCTCACGTCACGCGGATTCGTGAGCAGCTGTCCTCCCAGAGGGTCATCTACTTTCCGCTCTTTATTCGCCACCACTGGATAGCTGGTATCCTGCGGTTGACTCGGCGAAAGAACGAGAGCTTGGAAATTGTAGATTCCGCACCATCGCCGATAGTGCACAGAGACTTGCGTAGGGCCATGAAAAAGCTGTGGCCAGGATTGCGCATTACCAGTCTCCGGTGCCCTCGGCAGCGGCCAGGGAGCGACGACTGCGGCCTGTACATGGCCGCCACCTTCTTCGCGGAGTTCCTCCGAGTCGGTGTGGCATCCCCACACAATATTGCTGAACGACTACGGAGCCTCCTCAGCAGATGCGCGAAGGAGAAGACCCCCAAGGACGTATTCCTACGACACATGGAAGGAGAGCTCCTTCGGGTGGACACACGACTGGACGGAGGAGGCCCGAAGCGCCGAACCCCCAGCACAAGAGTGCCGGCTGCCAGGGAGTCTGTGCTTTTTTTTTTTGTCCCTGTCTTTGTGCGGGAGAGATCGCAGACCGAAGTGGCGACCGTGCAAGTAAGTAGCGCGTGTGTAGTAGGAATGGTATATAGTAGGTAAAAAAATGGTATATAGTAGGAATGGTAAGTCTGTGCCCCCACCATTGGAGGGACCCGCGCAAGAGGCGCCGCACACACCAGTAGCAGAGACATACGCTACACAAGAAGCAGTAGACCCCCTACTGCCACCAGAAGCGGAGACCATACCGGAGTCGCAGGCGTCGATCACGCAGGCGGTGGATTCCTCATCTGGGCAAGAGACCCAGGTGGATGAGGTGTCTTTGAAGGTGCAGCAGCAACTCGCGTTAGCAAGCACGTCAGCAATGGCGGCGAGAAGAAGGTGAATAGGCTATTTTCTCGTCGCCACTGTGCTCGCAAACGTGGCGGACAACGGCACCCGATCCCTAGCTATCGGTAATGTAGGCCATCGAGTGTACCATAACAGCTTTGGGGCGAAGACTCCGCTAGACGTCATAGAGGCTCTTGCGGCGATGGGTTTCCCTCTATCGTTGTGGATCGGCAGCGACACGGAAGGAGAACTGGCTGAGCGGCCACTTACAAACGCTCACATGTTCGTTCGAGCAGCGTCAGCGGGATGCTTGCCGGGCACTATCGAGGGAATGTCTTTTCGAGTTGGAGCACAGCTAGTAACAGAAGCTGATGGTGCGTACTACCGCCTCACGACGGTTGTATCTGAGGCAGTGCTTGGGTTGTACCTGCCCGAGGGTGTGACGACATACCCGGCGAGGCCCCAGCAAAGCACCACCCGGCCACAATCGAGAAGGACATCCGTGACAAGCGCACCCGCGACACGGGAGAACGAACCAGGAAACGAGGCCCAGGATCAGGATGAGTACCAGGAGATCCTACGAGACGAGCCCACGTTCCTGTTAAACAGCGAGGGCAGCCCGCCAGGAGGCTCGGTTACCTGCCCCAGGACTTGGCACATATTCCGCCACAAGCCTCCACACCAGGAGATGGTCTCATGGAACGCCGTCAGCAAGCCAACGCGTTACCACCACATCCGCTGCCTACGAAAGCTGCAAGCGATGCCCGTGGAGTACTTAGGGCAGAACATCGCAGCGGCGACGATCCGATGCGTCCTGATGGATGCCAAGGCGAGAGGGTGGCGCCCAGCGACAGTGGACAAGGAGTTGTCGTCTATGGCAGGAGCCCTGCGGAACCTTCCCCTCTACACAACGGAGTCCCACGGTGTGCACCTCAACGAGTTCCCCGAGTGGAACACGGCGAAGAAGACGATCGTGCGGATGATGAGGAGAGTCCGTCGGAGCCAGCATCACCGGTGACCCTTGCACAGTGCAGCGAGGCGATCCGCTCTCTGAGTCGCAGCAGCCCGAGGGCAGCTCTTCTAGGCCATGATGTGGTGTCTGGCAGCGAGGGCCGGGGATGTGGCGTATCTCCGCCAGCGAGACATTCGTCTCGAGAAAGATCCGAGTGGACGGGACGTACGGCCTAGTGGTGACCCAGCGCTACGGGAAGGAGCGAAGTTCAGAGGGTTTACGCGGCCGGCTCAACGCTGAGAGTGGAGCAAGCGAACGACCTCTCCAGGATCCTGGCGAGGACTCCCCGAGCGGAAGCTGTTCCCGGATCACGAGGATCTCAGGGATCGCATTCGGGCAGCTCTCCGAGAGAGAACAGGAGTCAGCGCTGACATCGGTGAGGAGGGCGCGATTCATCACCTGGCGGCGAAGGAGTGTCGACAGCGGAACTGATGAGACTTACCGGGCACAAGCGGCTCGAGACCCTGGAGATATACTTGGGTTTTGGCCGCCATCA
Source organism: Vickermania ingenoplastis (assembly GCA_010157825.1). Lineage (NCBI taxonomy): Eukaryota > Euglenozoa > Kinetoplastea > Trypanosomatida > Trypanosomatidae > Vickermania > Vickermania ingenoplastis. The sequence continues at coordinate 511,238 of VFSE01000226.1, read as the reverse complement.
AACCCGGAGGCCGCAATGGCGCAGGACAGCGCCGCCCTCCACCACCCCGAGCCGAATCCATAGGCTCGAAGGCTCCGTCAACCAAGGAGTTGGGGATTAACGAAGTATCGTTGTATATGGAGATACAACGCATGCAGGGCGTCGTTAATCCGGTACCACCAGGCCCTATGAAAAAGTGGAGGCTTCATCTGAAGCACACCACCCTCCTGGACATGAACGCCGTCCTTCAAATGGAAACGGCACGTTCCGCCACCAAGGATTTCCTACTCGGAGTGCAGAAGTATTTCGATCCGCAGACGTACGAAGGCTTTTGGACGTCGAGGACGATAGAGCCAACGCAGCTCACCCGAGAGGATATCCAGCAAGCGGTAGAGATGGGGAAGTTTGAAGCGATCGGCGCTGATACGCTGGGCGAGAACAAACTCCCCTGGGGATACCACGGTGTGAGCGTGTTCGCGGTGCCAGAGATGAAGGGCAGGCGTCGGCTCATCACCGAGCCTCACCTCAACACGGCTATCCGGACCAGCGACGTACCCAACGCCACGTACCCGACACGCTTGGGCAGAAGGCAGTCACTGCGGCAGTGCAAGTACATGCTGCAGATCGACTTCGAAGCCTTCTACGACGCGATCCCGATACCAGGAGAAATGAGGAACAAGTTTGTCTTTCGGAAGGGGAAGGACTTCTTTCGCCTGAAGACGCTGCCGACGGGGCAAGATGGAGCGTGGCGGTGGGCCAGGCCGTGACGTGGACTATCGTGGACGTAGAGACAGAGGTGACAGTCCACACCCTGATCGACAACGTCCTCATAGCAGCGAAGGAAGGTCAGGAGGCTGAATTCGTGCGCACTGTGAGGAAGATACTGGGGCGCATGAGAGAGGCCAATCTCCTGACGTCCCCGAACCGTGACGAACTTATGGCGATGAGCGACGAGGCGCTTCTAACGGAGGCAGAAAAGGCCGTGACTTTCCTCGGGGAGGAGTACGCGTGGTTTGAGGAGAGAGGTGGATACGCAACTCATCAAAACCGTTGCAAAGTTAGCAGCACTACAGGCAGGGAGATTCAGCTGCCGACCATTCGTATCTCTAGTCTCACTGCTGCGCCCTTCACACCCCGCATGAACCCAGCGAGTGCGTTCCAACTACTGCGCATATCGCGGGTGTACAGAAGGGTCACAGGCGTCGATTGGGACTCGAGCTCCGCACCTCGACGCTAGGGTGCACGCCAAGATGGTAGCACTCGGAAGCGCTCTACCAGAACGACTGGTGGCGCATCGCCGACGAGAGCACCCCACGTACGATGAGGCGTACTATGACGCCATCGTTTTACGGATGCATCGTACGCGGGATGGTGTGCCATCGCGCGAAACAACAGAGGGAACCGTAACCACTTATCGCGGGGCGTGGTTTTCAACCGGAACTCGCCTTACCCGCGGGCTGGAGAAACCGAGGGTTCTTTAACGCTCGCATTCGGCTCACGCAAACCACGGGCGGCTCAGCTTGCCCTAGGACAATTGGTGCGAGAGGACCGGACGGAGCCCGGTCGCCCTTGCCAACCACGAAGCCATCGCCCACGCTCAGAGGCGGGCGAACGGTTTCGGCGGAATAGGAAGGGATACTCGCTCAACAAGCTTTCGAGTATGTCCATGACCTGTGGCCGCAACGGTATCGAGGTCACCTTCTCCCGGATCAGCGGTCCATCCGTCGGCTGATACATCATCACGTGTCTTTGGGGTGAAGCGAGAGGAGGCCAAATCGTACGCAAGCCAGCAGCTACGACTTGTCTTCCTCTCTTCGTTACACTTCGTCCGGTGTGAGGGCCTCCCTTCAAGGCGAACAGACACCGCTGAGGCCCGATGTACATAGAAGCATGCTCGCTGTGGGTGAATCTAGGCCACAGAAAATGAATAGAGGTTCTTGCCGTTTCCGGACTTGATTCCTACGGATACTTGGCTCAGAGAGAAGGCTGACTCCTTATGTTTTCTTTACTCCTTCTTTCTCCGTTTTCCTAGGGTACAGGTAAGTCTAGGCAAGGGGCTCTTTCCCAAATGTGATGCATTATACGCATGCGAAGGCGCTGCCTCATCACATTCGTCTTGTCCCTTCCTACTTCCTAGGTCCTCGAGACATTTTCTCCTTGTTTCCCCTTGACGTGATAACCCATAGCCTCTAGCCTCAAGATCTTCAGCCTCCAGCTGCAGAGTTCAAAAAAAAAAAATGGACCTTTCGACAGCGTATGCGATGATCAACACGCTGGCTGCGGCATTCGCTGCAGATTCTTTGACGACGGAGTAGCACCAGGCTCAGGTGCAGAATATCCTGGCCGGGACCCGGCAGGAGGCACCGCTGGCACAGATCGACTTCCAGCCTTTCGTGTAATGCAAAAAAACGTATTATTTTCTTTTTGTTGTTCCCTGATAGGAACTGTTTAAGCGTAGAGGATTGCTGAGGTTTTTGTTCAGTTAAACGCTCCTGCTGAAGAGTGGTGCAAAGGGCCACGTTGTCCCGCTCAGCAGCTGCCAGCCTTCAATTGCTGAGTTGTAGCTTAGTGTTGATGAAGTACATATATAATCTTTATCTGTGGATACATGCGTTGGCTTGACTTCTACTTCAAGTTCAGCTATCAATTCATTGCCCCGTTCTTTTTTGTTCTATATTTTCTCTTGCAATCCTCGGATGACTCATAGTGTAAAGTCCATCGCGACGCGGTCTTTCGTTTTTAAAATCCTGCTTACCAAGGTATCGAAACATTCGGAGCTGAATGAACGGAGCTGAATGAACCTTTCGTTCATTTGAGCCGAGTGTGAGCAGCCGTGAGTGCCACAGCCCGAGCGTTGGTCACCCCTTCCTGACGCGCCGCCTCAACGGATTGAGCCCCTTAGTAAAAGGTAGAGAATGAAAGAAAAAAAAAATAATAATAAAAAAGCGAATGAAATTCAGCATTCATATTTCGAGTATGCAGTAAACCAAGACACGTCACCAAAAACCTCAAGGATTTTCGTACAATGCCTTACTCCTTTACTCCTACTCTTGTTACTTATATCTCTTGTTACTTCACCCTGAAAAAACTCGTGTCATAGAAAAAAATATCTACTTTAAAGGTCATGTAGCCACCTATTTCTCTCTTGAGAAATCAGAAGTTTTCTTTTCTGACGGAGTCAAATAGAAAACAAATAATGGCATGTTATGGTCGTACAACAAAGAGATACCTTCCATTGCCGTTACCAGCGGAAGTTGATGTACTTTCGTTAGTGTTGATACCTGAAAACGAAACAGTTTCAAAAATAGAAAATCAAAGCAAACACGAAAAGAGAACCCTTTCCTCGTATGACGCTTGAAGGGTGTTGCTTAAACTTTCGTTACTTTCAACAACTCCAGTGATGGACCGAAGAATCTGCAACGAAAAGCGAAAAGAACTACGATTCTGCCAGTACAGTCGCTCTTTCAATGTTCCTTTTTTTTCCTTTTCTTACTTGTCCTGACTCTCCTGTTTATATATATGTTCTGCTGGTGCTTTGTAGTATTTAACCTTCTAACCGTCGTAATGGGGGTAGATGTGCAGCGAACAGAGTTGATAGCAAGCAAAGGCTCTGCTGGTTGCAGAGAGTGCATTAACAACAAATGAAAATTTAGGTGCAAGAGGGTTAGGAATTTACACCTCAGTTCATCTAGCCTCCTTACCTTTAGGAAACCCTAACTGATATAGGGAAACCAAAACATTGAAGCGACAGGGTTTCTATGCGCGGACAACAAAAGGAAAGCAAATGATTAACAATAATTGGAAGCAGTGCAGCTCGGGTAGAATGGTTCTATTTGTGCCCGACAGCAAAGCTACTCAAAAGACGCACAAAAAATAAATAAAGAAATAATGGCTTTGTAAGGATATGTTATGTCTGCAGATATGTTAAACAGTGATATCATTTTGTGCAATAGGGCACAGCTGACCTATTTATCACAGCTTTTAAAGCGCAACCAATCTGAAAGAGTTCGAAAAATAATATAGGGGAATATTTTCTCACTGAGCTTACCGAACACATAGCAAATTACAGGTATAAGGATCAGCAATGGTACAGAGCTGGAATATATATATATATATCTACTTATCACTAAATCGCGCTCCTTATGGTTCCGGCTGTTCGCGGCTGGCAACAGTAGAAGTTTCTTGTAAAGGAATAGGATCAAACCATGGGGTTTCTTCGAGAGGGTCGTCCAGTTGATAAAGATTGGGTTGGCCTCTTCCATTTCCTTCGTTCAACTGCTTTTCATCGTCATTGTTGTCCTGGATGCCTTTATCTTTCGTAACGGCAATACCATCCGCATCAAGTTCATCGCAGATTTTCGCTGAAGGAATGAGAATGAAAACGAAAACCAGAATTAAGAACGGTAGAACTAAATGTCCAAGAACGATAAGCTTCCAAAGATTGTCGAAGTCGCAGACACCAGTGTCGAGATTAGCTGGTACAGGCCACAACCATTCCATTAGTAAGACACCAATTTCACCAGAAACGGTTTGGCCGTAGTTAGAAAGAGCAGCGAGTAATGCGTAGACCATCGCCTCAGAGCCGCGAGGGCACAACTGTGATAGTAAGATGCACATCGGCATCCACGCCAGCATGTAAGCAGCCTGATACACTACTGCATCGCCAAATACGTACATGTAGTGATCGGGAATTGCTGGCAAGTTCCACCGCTTCACCATGATTAGATCAAAAATGGAACCAACAACTTCAGCAGTAACAGTAACGATAAACGTCATTCGATATGTGCGCTTTGAAAAGATGAAAGCGAAAGCTGCTACGCCGAGCGTACCAGCGACATTACCGATCACCCCAGTAATCGTGTTGTAAAAGAAGAATGAAAAATTCGGACCTCCAGGGTTGCATGCTTCCCCAGCGACGTAAAAGGATTGCAGAGGGCTAGTGATATTGATGTACAAGGCTTGATTAATAAAGCCAAACAAACCAGCTTTTGCCACTACGGTAGGCAGCGTCCAAAAAAGAAGCCCTGTCAAAGCCACTACTCCCCCCAGCACCGTCCCCAGCAGAGGAAAAGTATCGGTGCGCAATGTAACAATAGCTGTTACCACCACAATAGCCGTCATGCTGACGCAAAAAACGGAAATACGCCAGTTACGCACAATCACCTCTTTGTTGAATTCGATCGCACCGCCACAGTAAGTAGGAATATACAATTCTTCCTCTTCCTCATCCTCTTCCGGGAGGTCTCCCACTTCTACGACATCTTCGTGATACTTCGGAGGTTTAGAGTTCTCATCCTCGACGTGATCAGGGAACATGCCTTTGTCGTCATCCGAGGTTTGCTTCATTGTGGCAGCTTCCCTTTGTACCATCACTTTTAGTTCTTTCATTTTAATTGCATCTTCGTGACGCTCGACCTTGTTCTTCGATTCATCCAGGCCGTTGAACACATAAAACGGAAGACAAAGAAACATACATACACCACAGACATAGAGACCTACTTGGGGAATTCCAGCATCGGATAACGGTCCTTGAACAAAAGAGGCTGCAATCCCCGCAACCATCTGAGAAATCCACACGGAAGACACTAGACTAGGTCCAGCACTCGGGTATTTTCGCATCTTTCGAGAGTATAAACCCTCGGAAAGAATATCAAGATTTGCTTGGCCATATCCAACGAGAAAGCTCAACACCGCACCAGGAATACCTGAAGAGGGATTGGCAGGTAGCAACGCGAAGCCGATCGAGCACGCAAAGGCGAAAGCAGCAGAAACTGTCATGAGCCACCGTTTCTTGTACCCAAAAAATGCGAACGAATCAGAGAACAGCGCTGTAAACGGTTTAATCGACCAACCCATGTATGCCACAGTGTAGTATCGCTGGTACTCAGCACTAGATACACCATACCGATCTAAAAACATCGCAGTAAGAGCCGTTTGCACAATCGAATAGGCAATCCCCTTTGAGAAAGTGTAAGTTGTACAGAGCGAAGTAACAAAAGCCAAGTTATAGCACTCAATGGCCTCACCAAAAATAGGGATATTTCGGATGCAGTTCATCCGCCCACCACACTTTTTGAATAGTTCTCGTGATGAGGGGTGCACAGGTCGACCTTCCTCGACTTCCTCTGCACTTAGTGCTCCATTTTGGCGCTGTCGATGGGAACCGTGATTAGTAGTACTGTGCATTATCTCCTCCATGGCAATGGACCTCCCAAAAGAGGTGACACTGGCCCCCATCATAGGTGCATTAGACGCCATTGCCCTTCAAATACTTAAAACAAAAAATAGTTTCGATAGTGTGCTATAAAAGCTCGTACTTTGTGTTGAAGAAACAATGTTTCGTAATTTGAAGCTACTTCGGAGCATAACCACAATAAGGTGCATTAGGAGACAAAAAAAAGAGGGAATCAAAAAGAAAATATTCATTACTGCAAACCACATTAGCAGTCCAAATGACCTCAATCTTAGGAAAACTAACTCATCTCATGCCATCTCGAGCTATCCCTGTTGTAATAATAATAAAAATAGTATATGATTCAATGTTATTCATCCGAAGCATTTTTCGTTGTTGTATCGTCAAAAGATATATTTAAATAAAGGTTCGCGAGGGCGAGCAATACAAGGAACAACAACAATCAGGTTAATATATGGGACAAAAATAACCTTTAAAATGTGAAAAGAACACACTATAAAACGGTAGAAACGTAATCAAAAATACAACGTATCCGTCTCTCTAGCCAGGTAGCACGATACCACACATACCACAGTCAGAAGGGAGAGTATCATGACCACTGGATTTATATTACGACTGATATGACAAAAACTAAAATAAATAAAATCTGAACTAAAACGTTTTACAAAAAATGTCACTGTGGTAGTATATGCGCGCTGAAAGCATCTGCTGAAAAACCTTCTGTATCAGCGCCGCCATCAGTATACGCATTGTTTTACTGATCTTACGCAGCAAGCAGCCAAATATCACGAATGCAAAGTAATCTGCTTTACCATATTTCTTTTAACCCAGTTGAGTCCATCCGCGCAAGCCACAGATGCATATTACGTAATGAAAGAGGTAAAAAATAAATCATAATAGTAATAAATTTGAAGCACACCTTTATCGAGCTGCATCAGAGCGGTAGTACACTCATCAGCACGTTGTTGGTATACGTATTCATCAGTGAGGCACCCTGAGGCAACACATGTCCTGATATACAATTCACCGGGTATTTGCTAGAAGGATCCGCAATACAAACAACCGCAGAGAGAAAGGAACCACAACCTTCGGCTTAGACCAAGAGAAAAAAGACCGGAAGTGCTTGCCTCAGATATTTTCCTCCTTAAAGGATACCAGAAATGAGCATGCAACCACGTCGATTCCGCTACTGATGACACAGAAGTGGTGTTCTAACAAAAATTCAAAAAGTACACTTTACAAAAATAATAATTATAGTAATGCTAATATTATGAGAACCTAGGTTCTCCATAAAGACGTTTTACCCTACTCCGTCGTTACATGCGCAGTGCACGTCACTTGAAGGAGATACACAAAGCAGCGATTTATACACCAAAATTAGATTCACTAGCCATAGAATATATACATATATATATATATATGTATATGTATGTACGGCAGAATGAAGAAAGGAGTTTTGTTCTAACAGAAAATATATACTAAATGACTTTAAAGTCTTTATTCCTCGTTCACCACCACAGTCGAGGATAGAAAGTATCCCACGGTGGTATCCCATATTTGGGCACCGTAATTGAGCACTGAACCCTAACAAGAAAAATCAATATATACCAGCATCACTCAAACAAAGTAAAAAAAAAAAAATCACACAAATGAATGTGACAATAAAAAGCGTTTTAGAAAAGGTATGTGCCTTCTGGGATATGCGGTTCGGAGGCACGGGTGAAGTGGGTCCCAGTAGCACACACACCTACAAAAGAAGAAAATCATGTAATGGGCCAAGAAGCTATTACAAGGACTCCATATTAGTAATGGTGCCCAGGGCACCATTACGACGTTTTGTCTCGAAAAGAAATGTGGATAGCACTGACTGTTGAGACGCCGCTTCATGTGTTATTTGGGTTCACTCTCACGGACCACAGCACACAAACAACGAATAGAAACAGAAGCAAAGAAGCACTTCATATATTTCTATATAGATGAATGACAAGCAAAAGAACATGTAAAGAGTTCTTTTTTGTGTTAGTCTCTCCTTTCTTTCCTTTTCTTTTCTTGACTTCTCAGGGAAAAGTACGAAAAAAAAAAAAAAACATAGAAAAGCTTTTAACAAAAGAGAATTACTGTATCTATTTAAACAAACTTAGTGCCGCGTAACCGGTGCAGCTCAGGGACACTCGTTGGGCGTCGCACCGCCTTCCAGCGGCACAGGCTCGAACCATGCATCACCTTCGGATCCATCTGCATTCGTCTCCGGCACAACAGGAGGATTAGTGATCTCACTATCCGGAAGAGGGACCTCACTAGGAGTCGTACTGTCGTCATCGACCACCTTAATCTTCGCATCCCCGTTCGCATCCAACTGGTCGCAGACACGAGCCGCGGGGATCAGGAAGAAGATAGACACCAAAATAAAGCACGGGAGGACAAGGTGGGAGAGAATGACAAGCTTCCAGAGGTTCTTGAAGTCGCAGACACCCGTGTCGAGGTTCGACGGTACGGGCCACAGCCACGTCATCAGCATCACAGCCACCTCACCCGCAACCGTTTGGCCGTAGTTCGCCAGAGCCGCCAGAAGCGCGTACACCATCGCCTCAGATCCACGGGGGCAAAGCTGGGCAAGCAGCACACACATCGGCATCCACGCCAGCATGTAAGCAGCCTGATACACCACAGCGTCGCCAAATACGTACATGTAGTGGTCTGGGATACCAATGTCAATGTTCCACCGGCGGACCATGATTAGATCAAAAATCGAACCAATTATTTCAGCAAACACGGTGATGATGAAGGTGATGCGGTAGCTGCGCTGCGAGAAGATGTACGCAAAGCACGCAACACCGATTGCGCCAGCGACGTATCCGATCACTCCAGTAATTGTGTTGTAGAAGAAGTACGAGAAGTGCGGGCCTCCCGGATTACACTTCTCGTCCCCCAAGTAGAACGATGAAAGCGGAGCGTTGATGTTGATGTACAGCGCTTGGTTCAGGAAGTTAAATACACCAGCCCTGGCCACTACAGGGGGCAAGGTCCAGAAGAGCATTGCATTCAATATAGCAGTGCCTGCAATAACGATCCCGAGGAGCGTGTACGTCCCGAACGAGAGCGTCGCCACAGCGGTGAACACCACAACGGCTGTCATGACAACACAGAAAGTCGTAATTCGCGCGTTGCGCACCACAACCTCCTTGTTGAACTCGATCGCACCACCGCAATAAGTCGGGATATGCAGCTCCTCCTCGCCAGGGAATTCGTCTTCATCCTCTTCTATCTCCTCCATGATCCGGTTCTTCTCTGCGGTTTCTCCGTCCTCTGTGTTATCGGGGCACTGGGCAGCAGCACGGATCGTTTCCTTGCGCTTCTGTCATTCTTCCTCAATGCGGTGCAACCGCATTGTCTCAGCGTCCTCGTGGCGCTCCACAGAGTTCTTTCCTTCTTCGATACCATTAAACAGATAGATGGGAACGCAGCAAAACATGCAGCCAGCGCAAATGAACAGGCCCACTTGTGGAATGCCGGCATCCGACAGGGGTCCCTGCACAAGGGCGGCGATGATGCCTGTGGCCATCTGCACGATCCACAGCGACGACACGAAGCTTGGACCACCGGATGGAGACTTGCGCAAGCGGCGGGAGTATAGGCCTTCGGACAGAATGTCCAGGTTCGCCTGCCCGTACCCAACGAGGAACGCCATCACTGCGCCGATGTTCGCGGAAGAGTGTTTCGCGGGAAGAATACCAAAGATGATGGAGCACACAAAGGAAAATGCGGCAGAGGCAGCCATAAACCACCGTTTCTTATAGTGGAAGATGGCCACAGAATCAGTCAACAGCGCGGTGAACGGCTTGATCGACCACCCCATGCGAGCCACCGTATAGTAACGCTGGTACTCCACACTGCTGCAGCTGTAGCGCTTGAGAAACACAGGGTTGACAGCGAACATCATAAGCACGTAGGCAATGCCTTTCGAAAGCCCGCCGGTGGTGCACAACGACATGACGAACTTGAGGCCGTAGCACTCAATCGCACGCCCATAGATGGGGATGTACCGCACGCAGCTCATCCGTCCGCCACATTTCTTGAAGAGCTCCCGCGAGGCAGGGTGCACGGGTCGGCCATCGTCCACCTCCTCCGCACGCAGGGTGCCGGGGTGGCGCATGTGGTGGTTGTGCAGATGATGCTCTTCATCCAGGACAAGCGACCTTCCCATGACCCCCATGTCCTCCATGGAAGTCACGCTCACCCCACAAACAGGTTCAGCAGCGGTGGTCATCACGTTGACGGCGTGTGAGCACGGGTGGTAAAACTTGTGAGCGGAAGTGCGGCTTGAGGCGTGAGTTGTCGCGGAGAGTGGTATCACCGTATCACTGGGGGATGGATTTCTCGGCGCTGAAGGTTGGTAGCAGAGACACTCGAAGAGAGATGCAGTAAGGGCTTGGGGTGATCGCTAAGCTTTTGCAATAATTCTAGAGCTCAAGTAATGAGGTCTATAGAGCAAGTAAACAAACAAAAAAAATGTGAAGCAGCAAAGATAGCAATAGCGTTGTTATGTCTCTCTGTGGGGTGCTGCAACGCACTACAGCAGCAGAGAGTGTATATCCTGTGAAGCGACTGAAGCCTTATTGTAGTCATACTACAATGGATCGCGGGAGCAGAGGAGCGTGTTCCTAGGGGGACGAGTGGTTTCTACTCAGTATCAATTTATTGTACGCATTAGCATCCGAAAACCGTCTGACATTGTTTTGGCCACACCTTTCCCATCATTATGGGCTCCTTGCTTTTCGATGGCGTAATGATAGGGTTCGATGGTACAATTGAGTGCATGCAGGCGGATGTATCCATGTTGGCATAGCTGCACAGCGTGGCTGGCGTTGTTGAGGAATAGCACCACTGCCACTCGATCAATGATCGCCTGCGATGGACCACCGGTGTCACTTTCAGACTGTAGTTCTATCCGAGTGGGGGGCAGATGGTTTGATGAAGTGCTATTTAGATGAAGTAATGCATAAACTTCCTGGCGTATATCGCCGATAGTTGTTTGAGGTGCAATCCCGGTGCATTTGACGGCTGCAGGCCATTGCTTGTACGGAACAGGCAGTGTTAAATATGCGTAGCAACTGGGAGAAAAAAAGAAGCATCGTTTCTCCCCTAGAAGAAGAAGTAAGTTCCTGTATTTCTTGTTGTCCTCAAAGTTGTTCTCATAAAATCTTTTGATACCAATCATAGCGTTATGAGTTCCCCCGCCATCCCCAGATATCCCCCGCAGAATATCACCATGCATTGCAGGGGAGTTGGTGTACAGTCGCGACACGCAGTCACCATTCGCTGTGAAAAGTTTTGCCAACGTACGTACGAGCGTAGCAGAAATCGACTTCCCAGAGATCACATCCGACCACGAGTCGGCATAAGGGGAAGGAAGAGGTGGGGATGCTGTTTCGAGTGTTGGAAACATCTCACCCTCTAACTTCCGTAGTGACGGCAGAGGGCTGCTTATTTGTTGAAATGCTGATGGATCTAGCCGAAGGGTTATGAGCATTGCAATGGTGACCTGTAAACATGAGAAGTAACATCCTAAATTTGTTCTATCCAATGAATCTGCGCAATTGATACGAAGAAATCGTACCTGACTCATCAAGCGAGCGACTTCCCCACTATCGTTGATGATACCTACGGAGAACATCGAGTCATCCTCTTTCGCATTGCTAGTTAAAAATGCCACCGCCTCCCGCCAAAAGTGCCGAACTGTCTCTTCGATGCCGTAAGTTGATGATATTCTTAACCAGTCGAAATGGACTATTTCCAAACAACTAAGGGGGAAAGCTTCTCCTACGGCTTTCAACGAGTTCTTTACTCCCTCTTCGAAATGGTCCCCTAGCTCCTTCTCGTGGTGAGTAGGGGTACGCCTCAGTAAGCTCACACAGCGAACCCTCGGTTCCGACCGCGTATTCCCACCACACTCTAACTGGATATTCCTCTTTACGTTCGTGAAAAAGTCCAGGAAGTACTGCGAAGTTCGGCTGTTTACATTTTTCGGATTGAAACTCATTTTTCCCTCTACAGTATCTGTCGTTGTCCACCGTACGGGAACCGTACCGCGGAAGAAAACATGCTTCGTGAAAACAAAGCCGTTGTTCATGACTCTCCACAGCACGTACTCATAGAAGTGCTCATTTCCAGCCGCTCCATGTTCGTTGAGACCGCGGCCGTGAAAACGGGGTCCGGGATTTCTCTTGTTTTGTCGGCCAAGAAGAAGAACGTGAAGACTCGGGCCAGAATGAAGTGGGATTATATTCTCTCCTACAAACCCTCGTATAAGAGGAGTGCAACAGCCTTTGGCCCCGAAATACTCCATTCTAGTAGCGAGAGCGGAGGACCAGTTGCAGTGTAGGAAGGGAGCCGAAACCCCACCCCTCTTACTGAAGGGAAAAGGAAGCTCTAGATTGATGCCCTCCGCAAAGTAGTATCCACTGGTGTGGCTATATTCTCGAAACTCTTGTAATCGGGACCGATCACTAGTTTCAAGTTTTAATGGGGCGACACCAGGAAGGTCCAGTGGGACCCAGGTAGTGTTTAGGACTTTCCAAATAATTCCGTTTGCAGGCAAAGAGGCGCCAAGTGCCACTTCCGACGCAACAAGTAGGTACAAACGATCCAATAGCAGACAACCAAAAACTGCAGGGTACTCTGTCCGAGCTGCACAAGGGCCAATGGCAATGTACGCATCTGAAAAGGTCTTAAAAGTATTTTTTCCAAATGTTTCGGTGAACACTAAATCTCCATGCCCATTACATTCCATAATCACACATTCTCGAGGTGGTAGCTTTATCCATTCCAAGTACTCCTTATCTGATGTGGTTTGCGATTGTGAATTCCCAGGGCCGAAGAACATCAAGGGCTCCAATTCAGGAGCCGGCACATCTTGCACGGCAATACTAAGAACAACTAGGTCCTTGGAATTCGTTTTGACAACAGCGCATCGTGTGGGAGGCTTCATCAAGCAATATTCGCATTCTTTCTCAAAGTTCTGCAACGTCTAAAAGAGTATACAAAGAAGCAAGTAGTAATGAAATCATGCTGCAAGAATTTTGCCACTCAGAGCTTCTTCATTCACCAGATACAAGGAATAGTAAACATAGTTGTTGTTTTTTGCGTGGAAGTCGTTGGCATCATTGTAGAAACAGATTATTAACCGCCCCTGCAAACGCCGCGAATAAAATTGTTGTCTTCTCCTTTTGATTGTCGGAGGGCAATTAGGAACCGTACCGCATCGACGGCATGCCGTCAACCCAGTTTTTCATGTGTCGAGGCCAATGGTGGTCATCCGAGCGGCGGAGGCCGGCATCATTAGGTACTACCTCACCCCCTATTTCCTTCTCGAGCCGCACCTCATCAAAAGATTCTACGGCTCTCTGGCGAAATACAGCCCCGCGCTTCATCTTATTATAATTTCGGCCAAACTGATCTTGATCTCCATGAACTATCGCGTTCACCCTGTTCGCGTAAGTTTTTCTTGATACACGTTTAAAATGTTTTGATTTTAAGTCGAAAGCCTTCAATAGTTCTTCGATGCATGTTGAAGGGGTTGAATCGGAATCTTTGGCGCTACTACTAACAGTCGAGAGGCTCTCGAGATGAGTTGCGCGGTCCTGTTTGGCTTTCAAAAGTGCATGCTCCTCCAACGGCCACTTCCCATTCGTTTTCATCCCATTCTCAACATGTTGAGCGATGAAGGCAATACGTTGACTGTAGTCTACCATTCCACTGGGCCACACATCAAATGTGTCAGGTTTTCGAAGAGAAAGTCTCCTCAAGGATGACGCCCGCCGCTGACGTTTACGCAGAAGCCAGTGAAACCGTTTCTTCCCAATCCTTGCGTCGCGAAGCTCCGAGAAGGTCAACGTTTCCTCCATTGCGATTTGATATTGGCGTCCTTTCTTTATTTTTGTCCATTCTTTGATTCTCTGATCACGGGGCAATCGACCCAGCCGTATTCTCATGGTTTCCTCTAGCTCTGTAATCCCCAAGGAACCAAATTTAACTTGATCCCGGATCCTATACGGCAAAGCGTCCACCCACTCAGGAAAGCATATCTCATCTCCAAGCATGTACGCCTCCATTCTTGTTTCAGGGTATATTCCGTTTTCTTCTACAAGACGCTGCTGATATTTCTCCACCGTCTGATAGTCGTCATCCATATCTCGCAACCTTGTCAGCAGTCCATGAAAATCCCGTGAAGTTGGTGCGTCGCTGTATTTGTCCTGAACACAGCGACGGCGCTCCGCCTCTTGCGTCATCAACGAGCGGGTGCGCGGAGAAACCAATTGAGTTGTCCCGGGAAGCTCTTTTAACATTCTGTTATCCTGGTACTGCGCTATGCGTTCTTCTTCCATTGTTTGTGGGAGGCGTGACCCTAGCGAGAGATCCCTTTGAGTACTCTCGTCCACCTCAAACTTGTCTAGGTGATTGTGCATTTTTTCTTCACGTAGAAGTGTTTTGATTCGTTTCTCTGTTTGAATTTGGAAGGTCACATTCGACCGGCTACGATACACTCTGGGCTCTGTTACGCTATCCCCCCAGATCATCTTTGGATAAGGCGCCGAGATTCTTCTGCGATAAGTAATTCTGACGGGGGCCTAGTCGCTGGAAAATCCGTAACCTAATAGCGCCATGGATAAAGCTCATAACAGCTTCACCAGCAGCCGTATAACTCCCGAAATGGAAATATAGAGAAAAGCAAAAGACAGAAGATAATCGAGAGGAGGATGAACCCTGCATAGGATGTACCATAAACCAGATGAGATGAGTCCCGCCGCTAGTTCATGTCTATGTTTACGTCCTTACAACAATGTTTTTGCTTTTTTGTTTCTTACTGGTGGATCGTAACTGACGCTAATTACAGAGGACCAAGGAGGTATCATCATGCTCATTTTTTGAGAGAGTTTCTGTACGAAATGCAGCGATAGCAGTTGTACCCGTTAACAGCGGCGAGGCAGATGTTCACCAACGCTAACGCACGACTCCCCGAGTTCTGCGGCTGAATCAGCAAAGCATATACAAACCAAACGCATCCTGTGGCGAAAAGAGCAGCGCTTGAGTTCAAATCGATTTTCTCTGCGGGAGGGTCACCCTTTACAATGCCGTACAAAGGAACGATGGAGAGGGACCACTTGAAGAGTGGAGCAGCATTATATGCCGAGTTCAAGTACTTCACAGGCCCAAATCTCTCCAGGGGAATCAGACACTTGAAAATTCGATCGTTGCCCACCCATTTATGAAGAGCCTTGGGAAAGGCCTTCGGGATGACCTGTTGTGTGACACTGGCCATACGAGCTGAGGGGTTATTCAAACAAAAAAAGTCAAAAGAAAAATAAAGAGAGAAGGATCTTTCTGAAAGTAGAAACCCAATCAAGAAAGAAAAGAAGATAAGGAACAAGAGAATGAATCTTGAATAGGAGCATATGACAAACGGGGAAGCAAACACAGATCTAAAGGGTGTGCCAGTAGCACCAGTAGAGAGCATCGCGTTGCTAATTACATTGATCTATCGGAGTACATGTCGTTCTAGCTGTCATGTGCATCACCGCGATTCTTTTGGCCTCGTGAGAGTGCTGTCAGCAGTGTTCGCTTGAATTGATCTACGACAGTAGGATCGAGCGCATCGGGAGCGACATCTTCTTTGTCCAACGCCCATGCGACCATATCTGGCCACGTCTTCTCCGTCAATGCGCAGTCGCTAGATGTCTGTAACGCAAGCTCAGAAACTACCATCCCCACAATGTGCAACATGGTGGACGTACTGCGTTGAAGACGCTCTCTCTCGACAGACTGTGCCGTACTACTTACAATTTGTGGTACTGGAGCAAGTTCTCCACTGGTATTACAGGTTCTCCCAACGCCTACGTCTGTAGTTTCAGCAGATGGCTTACCTACTACAGGCTCTGTTATTGGGCGCCGATGCAGCAGGACTTTTGAACATGATGTTTGTAGTTCTAGTGAGGAGCGTTCAAAAGGCACCAGAGCATTGTCTCGCGGGTCAAAAAGCATCGCAACATATTGCGATGAGACAAGAGGATATTTCACCTCTTTTGCGCTTTCTGCCTCCAGTTGACGCTGTATTTGGCCCATTAGCTCGTCTACTGTCATCCCGGCCCTGAAACGGAGTTTCATTCGATGTGGTACATTGTCGTAAAACGGTACGAAAACCAAAAGAACGCGTATGTTGCTTTCCATTATATTCGTTCTTCCGCGACACGAAGATAATGTGTAGCCAAGATACAATCAACCTATGGGTGGCGCTGTCCCACAACGGTCATTAATCTTCTTCAATTTACTACGAATTTTAGAACAAGAGAGAGAGAGAGGCAACACAGTCATCCTGTTACGGACGCTCAAGAAGAGTTTTCCCTTCTTTTTTTGTTTATATCCAAAAACAGCAAAAAAAAAATAATCAGCAATACAAGTTAATCATTTGTACTTTCAATTGAATAGGAAACAGGAAAAGTATATATTAAGTGCCAATTCTTGTGTAAATGAGAGTCTCCAAACGAAAAGATGAGTCTCTGTCAACAGAAATATCCATTAACAAACCACTTTACGACGAAATCTCATTGAAGTTGTTTTTCTTTGTGTATTTCTAGAAGCGTTCCGATTTTCACCCTACCCCGGACAGGGAATGATCTGTGGCATAGGGGAGGGTCTTTTGATTAGTTGTTTCCTCGTGAATTTGTGTACTTATCACCTTTTCGAAGCCATTTGACTCTTCCCTCAGTTGGTCTCAGACAAATAAATGCCCAATAGAAACAAAAAAAATGTGGACAGGGAGGGGAAAACATACACCCACCGCCGAGTAGAGCCACAACCCTACCTTCATACGAAACTACTCGTTTTTCCTTTCCTTATTAAAAAGTTGTATATAGTGGTATATTGGTAGGTACACAGAAAAGAAATGCGATAATGGTGAGGAGCATTTGAGACACTTAAAGGAAAAAATAATAATAATCAATAATAATAATAATAAATACCTTTCGTTCCTGGATAGGCTCGGAATGACTTTCTCACGCGTCTCGAAATGGCTACTTCGCGATTTGATTCAGAAAAAAAAAAAAAAAGAAGGCCTAGGACCGCAGAGGAGGATGCGGAGAGCGCGTAGGACGAATATTTCCAGGCTCTGTTTTCTTGAGGGAAGGTCATCCTTCTTGGTAATATCCTTCCGAGAGTGCTCTAGTCCAACACGAGGTGGCGTACAATAAAACAGGGAGGGAAGAAATAAATTAAAAAATAAAAATAAAAAATAAAATTATAATAAATAATAACGCTGACAGTAAATTGTTTCTATAACACAACAAACAAGATACGATATTGATGGTGGCTGATTTTCTTTTTTTCTTTTTGTTGTTTAAACTTTCTTTCTTATTTGTTTCGTTCGATATTTTCTTCCTCCTCTCTGGTCGATTCTTACTTCCTGAAGTATTACAACGCCGGCTTCGCTGAACCACTTTTTTCTTCGCCTTGTTGTTCTTCTTGTTGTTGTTCTTGTTGTATTGTCTTTTAGCCAACCATCATTAGAATAAATAAATCAGTTCCGTTGCCTTCGAAATAAACAAATAAAAATGAAGATATCGAGTCATGGTTTCTTCTACCCTCTAATTACGCATCTCAAGGTACGTTTCTGGCGGACAGACTCAACGAATGCAATCATGCTGGAGGAGCCGAATCCTGGCGTGCCTGCGAGCCCCTGTTGGGACTCTCCGACATGGAGCGGGAGCGCTGCTGGCTGCGCGCACGTTGGGCAGATGTACGGCGGACGGAATCCTCATTCCGCTTGTTGATCCTCCCCTCAAGGTTGCGGATGGTCTTCTTCTGCTGTGTGGCCAGGACGGTGTTTTCAAAGTTCGTGTGAGTGTTAGAAGCCTGGGAAGTACCAGCGGGGAAGAATGGTGGCCTGTACCCCTCTATTTCCTTCCTGGCCCAGATGTTCTTGCGAGGAGGACAATCCGCAGCAGTAGGAA
Source organism: Vickermania ingenoplastis (assembly GCA_010157825.1). Classification (NCBI taxonomy): domain Eukaryota; phylum Euglenozoa; class Kinetoplastea; order Trypanosomatida; family Trypanosomatidae; genus Vickermania; species Vickermania ingenoplastis. Next base: position 493,064 of record VFSE01000226.1, on the reverse strand, counting down.
CAGGAGGTTTCCGGCTATCGCTGCGGTTTCTGTAGGCTCCACCCGCACCGCGGCTGTTAGGATCACGGGACCCAGAGCGACCAGCCCCACGTCCACCACGGCCGGCAGATTGGCCACGGTCACGGCCCATACCATTGATGTTCCCGTCATTCTTTCCTCCTCTCCTCCTCTCGTCGCCGGTGCCGTCTGTGCCGGCACCCGTCTTCGCATCCCTCTTCTTCTTGTCGTCGTCTCCTGAGTCATCGCCCTTCTTCTTTTTCTTGTCGTCGTCTCCTGAGCCATCGCCCTTCTTCTTCCTTTTCTTGTCGTCGTCTCCTGAGCCATTGCCCTTCTTCTTTTTCTTACCATCGCCGCCATCCTTTGTTGAAGATTTCTTAGTGTTCTTCGTTGTCTTTTTGGAGTGTTTCTTCTTGTTTCCATCTTCATCCTCGGATTCATCGTCAGAGCTATCATCGTCGTCATCGTCGTTGTCGTCTCCAGAGTCAGAGTCATTCACAGAGCGATCATCCGACCCGCTGTCCGTGTCATCCTCCGAGTTATCGCCGTCGCTGCCGGAGGAACTTCCATCGCTGCTGCCCGACTCATCGCCGTCCTCGTCGCTGCCATCGTGATCACGGTGATGCTTTCCCCTGTGATGATGCTCCCGGTGGTGTGCATGGTGGGCGGACCTCTTCTTGGTGGGCGGCGTGACTGCCTCTTCGTCCTCCTCCTCCTCCTCATCGCCCTCGTCGCTTCCGAAAAGACCCCCGCTGCCGTCTCGACCACGGCCGTGGAAGTTCTTAGACTTATGCAGGCGCTTGTAGCTGAGCACTATCTCGCCGCGGTGTTCCTCGGGATTGTTGAAGTCGAACACCGGAACGATGACAACGCCTTCATCCTCATCGTTGAAAACGCATTTACCAATTAGGATGGGAAAACCGTTCTCGAACACCTTGACTTCAATCTCCTTCTCGCGCTTCTTGACGCCAATAAAGCGGACTTCTTGATTCCAGTTCACGACGTAGGCGTCTTCGCCGTCTGCCACATTCGGTGCGTAAACTGTGCTTCCTGCCATTTCCTGGGTGTTCACCTCCACAGCCGCCAGGTCTATAGGAGTACCATCTTCATGGCACAGATTAAGGCCGCGAACCACGGTAACCAAAAGCGCCTCCTTGGCTGAGATGACGCGGGGCTCCTTCTCCCTGTCGTCCAGGAGGGACTTGTTGGCCCACTCGATGGTAATTTCACCCCAGAGAGCGTCGTCCTTCGATTTGGACTCGATAAGAAGCACCGCAGATCCACGATGGTATAGTCGCTCAAAGTCTAACGGAACAGCACCCACAACGAGGAGCTCTTCCTCCTCATCCTGCGAAACACCTTTTTTATCCTTCCCCTTATCATTCCAAGACTCTTGGTTAGGAACGCAAACAAGGATGTGCCCTAGCTTGCGCTCGGTATTCAACTGCATAATCTGGGAGGGGTTCTCGGGTAAGTAGTGGTAACCCCAGCGCGGGTAGAAGGGCGAGAGAGAAGGCTCATTCATATCTGTAGGCTGGTACAGGACGGATTCGGAGCAGTGATCATCAGTGTCACGGAGCACACACAGAACACCACCAGCATAAGGGGTGCTACCGTTGTCTGTGTACTGAAACACGTGATGAGCCACGAAGTTGCATGCAATCGGGTGCTCTAAGCTCTGTGTCTCGGCGGCTGGACGGTCATCTTTCCCGGCGCCATCCTCGCTGACGTACCACGAGACAACAATGGATCCAAGAGGGCCCTCTTGGCCTCGCTCAGCCTCTCGCATTTCCTCGGGCATCATGACCGGGACGATCTCCTCTTCGCCGCGTTCCTTGTCGTGTAGCGGCTCGCTGGGAACCACTGCACCTCCCAAAAGCTTTTCCTCTGTCTTGAGAGCATGATCGATAACCAGAATTTCAAGAGGTTCCTCGGAGTTCGGGTAAGGGAACTCAAAGAGCTCATCCCACTTGTTCAGGGTTGCTGGGCCGCGAGGAACACGAGCTGTCTGGCCCTCAAATGCGCCGCAGCGAACAATGACGGAGAGTCGGTCCCTCACCTCAGCGCTAATGTTCTTTCCATGGTGGACCGTCACGATTAGCTTTGCCCCAGCATTCTGGTTCATCCACTCCTTCTTCAGATCGTCGTTGAGTGCGTCGGTTGTTGGCGGCGGAGGAGGTAAATTTCCCTCGTCATCTACGAGGCCATCGTCATCCAGGAAGGGGCGATGCTTGTTGTCTTCCTGCTTGGGGACTGCCTTGGCTCGCTCCTCGATAATGTCGAGCTGCCTGATCTTTCTCTTCCGGGCAGCAGCTTCTTGTTCAGCGACCGAGGGACGCTTTGCATTTTCATCATCGAAATTGATGCAACAGGGGCAAGCATAAGCCTCGGGCATCTGATTGTAGGTGCCTTCCGGGGGGTATCCCGTCCGGCGAATCAGCGAGGCAGCAGTGTCATCCTCGTGGGGGAGAGGGTCACCAAACAAGGATAGCGTCATTCGTGCTACAGCAAGAATAAACTACACCGCATATGTTTCAGTATATACGCATTTATATGTATACAATGGTTCAGTTAATAGTATCAGAGAACAGAGAGAAAGGATTGTAAAAGATGTTTTGGAAGACTGAAAATCAAGTATATCTGCACTAGTGCTGAAGTTTGCCATAATGCGCAAAGATTTATTAGTTCTATTATTTTTTTATTTATTTATTTCTCGGTGGATTTTTGAGCTGTTGTTTTTCCGTTCCATGAAACAAGAGAAATAATGTATCGTTTCTGTCAGCGGTGAGCACACAGTTGTTTTTCTTTTACATCACGCTCTATTGAGGGGCCTAGACCTCCCTTCTATGCACGAGGTGTGGGCAGCGGCTGTTGTTTTTTTTTTGTGTGTGTGCTGCGAAGCGATAGCAAACTATCGAACAAATTCAATTTCTTCGTATTCGAAGCCTCTTTTCATCAATTTAATAGGCAGGGGTGTACGCATGGCCACCCTTCCGCCGCAGCATGATGATCTCAGCGTTAAGGGCGTCCATTTCTCGTTGTTGCGCAGATATTAAGTTGCGTAAGTTCATCCGATCCTTTGCCGTTGCTACTCTGGCACCACGGTACCGCTGTATCGTCTTCTTCGTTGCTGCGGATAGGTCGCGGTCCAATGCCTGACGCTCGCTCTCGTATGCGCTGTAGTCTTGAAGGAGATGAGTGTTGTGAATAAGAGTAGCCTGCAGACGGTCGCGCAGCGCCGAGATTCGAGACTCGTGCCGCCGGATTTCTCTTTCCCATTTCAGCTCGACGTTCCGCAGCTCTTCCTTCTTCGCTTCAATGCGACGACTCGTCCCACAGGACTCCAGGAGTTCTAAGTCCACACGCTGGCCAAACTTGAGCATCATCACGTCATTCACCCGGTCATCCCAGTCGTCATGAACGTGTTGGGTATTTCCCTTCTCGTCCTGCAAACGCTGGTGCTCAGCAGACATACTTGCAATTTCCTCGCGCCGCGACCGCTTCTCCAGCGCAAGTTCGGAAATTCGACGGTCCAAGCGACGGAGCTCTTCGTCAGAAATCACTAGAACAGGGTTGTTGTGTAGATCCGCGGGACACATGCCATCCTCATCCAAACACTTCACCTGGTGGCAGCGCAAAGAAACAACAGCGTTTAGCATATTTAGCTCCTTCCGCTTTTCGGCTTCCAAAAGCTCCTTCTCCTTCTGAAACTGCTTAAGTTGGTTCCCCAGTTCCTCGACTTTAGCCTCGCAATCCTCCTTCGATTTGGAGGACCCATCTTGCTTGTCCTTCTCTTCGTTGAGCTCGTCTGTAATGTCCAGTCGAATCTCCCGAAGGCGTAGCATCTCCTCCCACACCCCAAAATCGCAGTTATTCGGGCAAATTTCTTCGCCAATGCCGTCGTCTATTTCGTAATCGTCATCGTCATCACTTGTGATATCGTCGTTATCATCATCGTCCAGAGTGTTCTTCTTGCGTTTGATCTGGCGGTAGTACACTTTCATAATGTAAGACAGTTTATCTGGAGGAGAGTGCTCTTGAAGGTAAGCTTCTGCCGCCTGGTTGGCCTGGTCTAATCTTTCATTGATCCCAGTCATAACTGCACCAACTTTGGCCATATCAGCTACATGCACATCAATTTCTTTGCGAATCTTCTCCCGGGTATGTTTGGTGGTCTTTAAGTTTCTTAGGAGTTCTTTGTCTCTCTTCCGGAACACGAGCAACAATTGATACTCTCGGAATAGTAGCAGTAAGCGAGCATCCATTAAGCAGATATCCGCATCTACGTTGGCTCGCTCAAAGACGAGACCCTTTAGATCGCGATCAAACTGAGCTGCGATGGATCTTGACTCATCCAGAAGCCGTTGTCGCTCTGACAGGAGAAGGGCACACTTGATATCCCTTTCCTCTTCTTCTATTTCACTAGGTTTAATATTTTCAAGCTTTGTACGCAGCTCTGCATCCAAACGTTCTCTGTTCGCTACATTCATGAAAATACTCTGGCGGCCTTGTTCGCGACTGAAGCTTTGCCCCACTGTCTGAGACCCTCGAACGACTTCTGTGGGGCCCGCTCCCGCAAGGTCCGCACCGAAACCACGCTGTGCCTTTTTAGCTGCTTCTTCCTTCAATCTTTCCTCTTCTCGCTCCTTCGCAAAGATCTCAAGGCCCTCACGGTCAGTTGTTAAGCGTTTTTCTGGCTGCTCTTCGGGCTGTAGTGACAAGGGAGAGGCCTCTACGGAAGTGTCATTCAGCTCTTGGTTAATCTTCGATATCCTGCTTCTAAGATTGTTGATTATGTTGATCTTTTCTTGCTTAAGGTTTCTCATCTTCAAGAGTTCTTCGTTAAACGTCGTCCGCCGTTCCACAAGATACTCTGCCACCAAAATGGTTCGCTCCAATTTTGCTGTCGCAGTTGGGGCGTACCCAGGTTTCCCCTTATACTTCGGATCGGTTCGTAGGACGCACTCCCCACGAACGGCGATATCATGCTCTCGCAGCAGGGCCAGTTCCCTTGAGTCCTCCGCTGGGTCTGGTTTTCGGGCGAGAAGATCCTCGTACCCCTTGCGCCGCTCTTGGCGCTCGCGGCGGCGCTCGTCTAGTTTGTCCAGTTGTTGACGGACCGACGCACTCATATGCACTGCACCAATAAAATCGTCCTTTTTCTTTATGTCGACTTGCTGCACGACCTTGTCCGCCTCCTTCACGGTCACATTCTTCACCGGGTTCTCATCCTCAAGGTCAGACTCGGAGGCGGAGTCCTCCAGCCCTTTGATCTCCTCCTTTAATCTTCGGATACCCTCCATTGGGTTAAGTGTTCTAAACGACGCGACAAAGAACTCGTTGTCGAACGAGCGCACCACGAAGCGATCGTACACAAGATTGTCAACAAAACGACGGCGCAGCTTCATCGTCCGGATGTCTTCTCGGGCGGTAGCAAGAAGAAACGGCTTCCTTGCCTCGTCCAGCCGTCTTTGCTTCTCTTCTGCTAGTCGTTCGTGGAGGGAGGGGTCAATCTCCAGATCTTCCGCTGCTATTCTCATTGAAGATGGAAGGGTTTCATTGGTTTCCATTATCTCCTTGAGACGATCATGTAGTGCGTGCACCTTACCGAGGAAATTATTCATCTTTCGCTGCATCTCAGCGTCTTCGCGGGCCTTATCGTCGGCTTCCTTCTGCTCCTGGATGGACATGACCGGGTGCGGCGCCTCCTCCTCTTCCGCAAAGAGAGACACTAGGGGGGGTTCCGACAACGCCTTGTGGGGCGAAGGGGGCTTGCACTCATCTCGAATTAATGTCACGACAAGTCCGTCCATCCCTGTTGTGATAATCATCGAGCCGTCGTATGACGTGAAGGCGCCAGTGATCGTGCAGCAGGTGCTATCATGCGACTGTCCTACCAGGGTGACGCTGTTTTCATCCAAGTTACGAAGAATGATCTTCGCGCCGTCGCACACAACGAGGAACTCGTTCCGCTCGGGGCATAAGAAGGCCCCCAAGGGGAGGAAGTTCGTGTAGCACAGATTATCGCCCGGTTCCTCGACATAGTTTGGCGGTTCGACACCAGTCGGGGGAAGAGGTGGCAAGGTCAGACGAGTGGGATAGCGGATCGCCATGTCGTACGCGTACACGAGTTCCTCCTTCAGGAACCCAACCGCCACCTGTCCATTTTTGAGCCGTCGCATGAACGTAATGGTCCACGGTCCATTATCTTTCTCAACAAGTAGATCTTCTTCTTCTTCCATGGGCACATCGTCGTCTTCCCGCGGCGGAGGTAGTTTCCGCTGCCGCAATCCGATTAGGCTGTATGTTACAGGAAATTCGAAGGTGACGTCATGATTGACATCCTCGCGTTTCGGGGCGGCGACGCTGATGACTTGGCCGCCTTCGTACCCCAAGAAGCAGCCGCAAGGGTCTGCTTCGTCCCATTCGACGCATGTCGGATTCTTCATGGGCGAATGACAAAAGCCCACAGGGTACAAATCACTCAGGCCCTCTTCCACTTCAAAAAAAAATACGGTTCCGTTTTTCGAAACAGTGGCCAAACGCTTCTCATCTTGGCTGATAGCCAGGGCAAACAATCCATCTGTGTGCGGCTTCCACATGCCGAGGACTGTGAAGTCTGACGTCCGTCGCCGCATCAATTTTATGGTTCCGTCGCTGTATCCGGCAAGAAACGTCTCGTGATGGTTGTCGTACTTAAAGAACTGCACAAAGGCGACCGGGTTGGGCTCCGTGGCTAGTGCCGCCCAGCGGTGGTGAAACTTTTCTTTCCCCTTGACGTAGTCAATGAGACGAATGACGCCATCCTCCCCTCCGGTGATGATACAGTGGTCTGTCGCGGAGATGGCGGAGCACGTCACGCCACCGCCGTTGAAGTGAATAGGTGGGAGTACCACGCGAGCTGGCTCGGTGCCGGCAAATATTTCCTCCAGGGTTGGGAAGGGGGAGGTGGCTATCACACCCTGTGTGTCTAGCACCGACCACTCGCTCCGAGAGGCAAGGAACGTCATCGACCTGATGTGCAGGGACTTGGAGACGCACACCTCCAGCAGGCATTTCGGTGTGTACATTGGCGGGAGGCCATCACCTTCGGCAACCTCGAGCTCCTCCCTGTTCCAATAGCGAAGGTACCCGTCATCACCAGCGGTGACAACAACTTTCCCATCATGAATGAGGTCGATGCAGTTAATCACGCCTTCGTGGCAAGGGATGCTGTTGTACGCCTGCTGCTGAAAGGCGCCCATATCCTCTTGATCGCCCTTTAAAATCTCCTTTACAAAGCTACATTTCACCAGGTCACCCTCCCAAAGCAAAATATTTCCGTTTTCTGAACCCGAAAGCACCTTGCCGTCTGGAAGCACAACAAATCCCGTAATATCTGAGATCTCAAGACGGCCGAACTTGCCTAGTGTGCCCTGAAGCTTCAGCCCAGTAAAAGTCTTCGCCATGGTCCAAAACTTAATATGACCGCTACCGCCTGTGACCAAAAGAGAGCTGTCGTAGGCACTGAAGCGCACAGTATTGACGTCGGAGCCGAAACATTTGCAACGCAGCACCATGCTGCGGTTAATGAAGTCCCATACAACTAGCGTAAAGTCCGGAGCACCAGCAACGGTTGCCATAAGATTCCCTTCAGCGTTGAAGCTGCAGGCGCGGTACCCTATAGCGGCACCACCTTCAAAACGATGCTGGAGCTCTTTTGCTGGCCAACTATACACACATGCTGCCGGATTCTTGGGGGCTCGTTCCCCTACAACATAGAACTCTTTAGAGGGGTGGACAGTCACGAAGCCGACACCCCCATCTGCCGGGCCATCCTGGGATTCAACAGCGCCTGATTTGAGATTAACAAACAGCACAAACTTACCCGATGACATTAACGCGATATCATCAGAAATCCAGCTGAGAGCATTAAACTGGGACGTGTCGATACCGTAGTGCGAGAAAATTTTGCTGGTTACCTTGGCATCAGGATACTTGTGGAGTGGTTCATCCTTCAACTTGTTGGTCGGGTTCATCGCGTACCTATAATTTGTGTCCCATCGATAATGAAGAGAAAAACCAACAGAAACGACGAGATGAAGAGGAGGAGATGAGAATAAAGGTAGAAGTAGCAGGTCTCACGTATACTGAATGACTTGAGTCATCAAATACAGAAGAAATAAACGGATCCCACCCCCTACGCCTTTCTTCATTAGTGGGACGCACATCTACCCTCGAATCTCAGAGATTCGTAGTGTTCGTTGGTTTGCTAATCAATCTTTTTGTTTGTTTGTTTGTTTGTTTGCCTCACTTAGAAACGTCTCGAGGCCGTCAAGCACCAAGTTTGGTCATCAGGTCCGCCAGCAGAACTGCTGGTTGAACCTTTGCCGCTTGAGCAAGCTGCGTCTCTTCCTTGTCGGCGCCAACAAACAATACTCTGGTGTGACCCACCGCTTGAACACGTCGGAATAAATCCATGGAAATTGTCAATACCGTTGCCCCGCGAAGTTGTGCGGAGAGTGGGAGCGGCAGCACTGTAAACCATGAGGACTCTGAGTGACGCCAACGGGCTGCCAGGGCCCGACCACCGTCGTCCAGCTCCGACCCAGGAAGAAAACAATCCAACGGAAACAATGCGAGTGCACCAGTGCGCTGAGCGTAACCGGACATCATTTGGACGAAAAAACTCGCGTAGGTGGAGTTCGAACCCAGAATGTTTAGTGTCTTCACGCTCAGAATATTGCAGTACATGCGAGGAGATGTGAGCAATCTCTTTAGAGCCGTAGCGATTGGAACAGCTGCGTTAAAACCCGCTGCAGCCTCTCCAACTGGTAGCCCCAGGTCATTGGAGAGGAACGCATTCAGGAGAGATGCATCAGGAAGGGCACTGTAAGCACTTACTGTTCTATCAATTTCGCTTTCTGATGCGACTTTTGACTCCACCCGCTCTCTAAACAGAAGATAATGCGAAGCAGCGAGAGGTGAGGCCGTCGCCCCTCGGTTCATCTGAACTAAATAGAACAGCTCAACGAGTGCATGAGGTTTGTGATTCTGATGATCTGTGTGAAGCAGTTTTCCAATGCAGTGAAGAATCCGTCGCTGGCACCGCTCCGCCACGTCTGCAGTACTTCCCTCTTGCTGCCACAATTTTTGACCATATTTCTTGAACAGCCACAACACGAAGGAGATGATGCTGCCGTGCACAACGACCTCCATTTTAGAAACTAGTTCCGGAAAGTCGGTGAGAACCTCTACAAACCGCAGCAGGGAGCGGAGCGTGGGGGTGTTGGGCACAGATAAGACACACATCGCGGAGAACAGAATGCAGAGCCCATAAAACCGTCCCTCTCGATCATATAGTTCAAGGATTGCATCGAACGCCTCTCGATCAAGCTGAATTGCCTTGGCGTAAGCGTATTTTACTACATCGCCAGCAAAATCGATCATTGAAGAAGCTGAAAGCTTTCGTCCTGAGGTGATCTTCTCTGGATGAAGTGTATCTTGCAAAATTTCATTGCATCCTAATCGAACTAGTTCACTCAGAAAAGTACTAATAACCGCTACGTTGCTGTGGTGCGGATCAAGATCATTAATGCCGGATAGAAGCTCATCCTCCACCAGCTGGACAGCAACCTCCACACGATGTGGAGAACTGATCAATATGCTCCGGCCCAGCTTTGCAATGGTGGATTCGTTAAGGGTATGCCCTCCTTCGCGAACGAGTTTAAGAATATCCCGAAATAGCTGAATAAAATCTTCGTGAACCTCCTCTGGGGAGTTTCGGGCATACTCCGCCAAACTCGTGCATAAGTCTGTCCAAAGTCCTACCGGAACGCTCGAGAGCGTCCCCTTCACGGCACTTCCCAAAGTAAACGCGATACGCCCCGCGCGCACGGGATGATGTTTCGCTAGGCTTCCGCATGCTTTCACAAGTGTGCTCAATGCAACTACCCCTCCATCCAGGAGAAGATCCTCCACAATATCAACCTTGAGAGACGCCTCCTTCTCGTCTGTCCCGAGACCTCCGAGGGCCTTGTTCACGGCACCAAGAGACGGCGGTGCCCCCAGTAGTCGATCCAGGGCGAACCGGGCAGCGATGTCACCCGATCGGAAGTTTGTGCCCAGCCACTGAAACGTATCGTACTGCCGCTGTGAAATGTCGAACGGCTCGACAAGGCGATGGAGTAGCGGTTGCTGAAGCGAAACACTGGATGCAGCGGCATTATCAAGGCGCCGTTTCTTTACGACTCGAAAGGCTGCATCCTCCACGTGCGCACCGGATCCCACGCAGCGGCTATCATCCAGTGGCGTGAAGGAGCGAAACTTGATGCTGTTAGGTGCCGCACTCACTCCAGGCACATCCGGCATAATAAACGCCCCATCCGCTATTCCGCTAGTGCCCTCATCCCACTTCTCTTCCATCCGCTGATACAAGGAAGAAAGGATTCCTTTACTGCCTGCATCACGGATAGGTAGCACAGACCAAAATAACGAAGCAAAGTACAACAACACAAAAAAAAAGGAAGAAAAACTAAAAGTACATACACAAATAAATCACACAGGATCACATGCATTTCCATCCGAACTACCTACCCGAGAGGAACATATTAATGTTGATTTATTCGTGCCTACCAAATAAAAGAGAGTTGGCGACCATAAAGGCAAATAAAGGCAAAAAAAAAACGAAAGAAGAGCGGCTGGAACGCTTGTTCAATCATTCACTCAACGTGAAGTCATTTCAAAAAGCAATGACCAACAACGAATCAAAAAAATGTGAAAAATACTATACAATAAATATAAAGGAAAATAGAACAGAGAAGCGACAAAAATCTCTGACTTCAGGGTCCATTTCAATTAATCTCTTCCGTTCAGGAACACCAGCAAATGGACTATCGGTATCCACCCTGTTTGGTGTCGTTACGTACTCCAACCCCCACCCCTTTCAATGTACAAATCAGGGTCTTTACCCTAACCCTAACCCTTTCGGTGTATCGCTACTCCAGTGCGGTCCTCTCTCGAGGGCTCATCCCCTATGCCCCCTATTTTCCTTCTCATTCCAGCACGATGGAGCATCGATCGAACGTCCTGCTGACTCGGTGCCTTCTCCCTCATAGCGAGCGAACTAAGGTGAGATACCGCCTGCCCGTTTTCCATCCGCCCCCTATCTCCCTGCCGGCGTAGCGCCGGTAGATTATGGCTCAGGTAACGATTTTGACCACAGTTTCGGTACATATCCCGCTGGTACATGCCACGTGAGTAACAGTTCATATGCTGCAAAATATTGGCCTGTCCTAGTAGTCGAGGGGAACGATCACTATTAACCTGTATTTGATTTCTTGATGACACAGGCTGGAGCCCTGGCGCTTTAAAGTAGCGATACATCGCCGGAGAGCGGGCTGGCCGTGGGCTTTCTAGGGGCTGAAGATTGCCCCTCTGGGGGGTGGCTCGTGTGGAGTTCGGTGCGCTGCTGCCGGCATCCACCACCGCATTCTCTTTATGCGATTCTTTTGTGTGGCCGGATGACGTCGTCGACGGGGGGCGACTACTATCTGGTGGCGACGCTTCCGCAGGTTGATTGCCGGTGGAGGTCGTGCTAGAGCTTTCGGCGGGCGGCAGCGGGGCGGAGAACCCCAAAGTTGGTGCCGTCGCCGGTGCCGGTGCCGATGCCGCAGCCTCCTCCGTCTCCGACTTGGCGGGCGGCAGCTGCTGCAGCGGTGGAAGTTGCTTCCGTTTCCTCGAGTCTGTCGACATGTCCGACCTCCCGGAATCTAACGGCGCAGAAAGGGCCGGCGGGGCGACAGGGATCTCCACACCCTTTGTTAAGGAGAGCACCGACTCCGGAAGAAAATTTTGGTTTATCAGGGTGTCAATATACTTCTTGGGCAGAATATCACCGGAGAGCCAGTCAACTAGACGCCGATGAATAAACGGGAGCTCCAGCACCTCCGCCAGCCGTATCCGCCTTGCAGGGTCCTTGACTAAGATTCTAGGGACTAAATTACGCATTTCCGTACTGTACATCATCGGGATGGGATCATACTGCACCTTCAAGATTCGCTGCATTAGCTCTTCGTAGTTCGCGCCTTTGAACGGATGCTTCAGTGTAAGGAGCTCGTAGAGGACCACACCTAGCGCCCAGATATCACTGCGGTGATCGTAAGGCCGCGATTGTATGAGCTCCGGAGAGAGGTAGTATGGCGTCCCCACAAAGGTTTTCGCCTGGTCGTATGTACTGTTCAGTGTCGTGGAGATACCGAAATCACCCAGCTTCACTTGCCCTTCATTGGTGAGGAAGATATTCTGTGTCTTGACATCCCTGTGAAGAATTTTTCGCTGATGAATGTACATCAGACTAAAAACAATCTGAATAAACCAGTCTAGAACTTGAGTCTCGCGGAAGTTGACACCGTAATTCTTTTTAATCCTTGCGTTCAAGTCCCCTCCATCCGCAAACTCCATGACAATGCAGAGGTGGGCAGACTTTCGAGCTAAAAATCCATCAACGTAATCAATAATGTTTGGATGTCTCAACCCGCTAAGAACTTTCGCTTCTTTGAGGCTGTTTTCCCGTTCCACCTTCTTCATCTTGGACAGATCCACCTGCTTTATAACGTAGTACTTTCCATCCTCGTTATTTCGAGCCAATGCACAAACACCCATATTGCCCTTGCCGATGTTCCGCACTTTCGTGAACTTGTCCATCTTAAAGCGGAAACTAGAAAAACTAAAAGGGAAAGGTAAAGCAAAATAATCTCCAGATGATATGAAAAAGTAATATGTCTGTAACCTATGCAGGAAACAAGAACAAATAAATAATGGTATTAGGGATAATAATCAATAAATAAATATGATAGTAATAATACACAGAAAAAGTGAAGTGAAAAAGCTTAGTGCTCCCTATAAATAATATGGTAAAAAAATGAACTTGCCCAATAGTTGTATGCAGTATTGTTCTCACGAAATAACAATTCGTAAGAAGACAACTGCTATTGCTTTAATAGCGGAGTTGTAACCGTAACGATGAATAGAGCCTCGTTAATGTCTATTTCTATTCTTTAGATTAGAATGGGGGAAAAAATGATGTCACAAAAGAAGATAGAAAAAAGTCACACTAGAATAGAGCCCGCTAACACCTATTGTTGAGCACCACTATTATTGCCTCCTCCTGAATCAATCTCAGGGAGTGTGCTCTCGCAAGGACCCTTTGATGTAAAAAGTAAACCCAGTAAGAAGATTTTTTTATAATAAAAAAAAAGGTGAGAAAGAGAAGCAGAGCAACTTACCACACGCCGACATTTTTCATGAGCTGATCAAACAGAATCAACTGCTCATGAATGTGGTAGGAGACATTATCACGAATCAAGCGAGGAAGTATAGTCAACTTCGCATCGCGTCATCACATATCAGCACTGCGTTTCATCTGCGTTTCATCTTGAACATCCGGTTGATGATTTTTAATGCTACCTACACTAAAAGTCCTAAAGATCCGCTTATTAGTGTTCTGTTTAACAACCCAGCCGATTTCGATAACGATGTGCGGTGCACCCTGCCAAGAAAGAGGTGCAGCTTTACTGAATCATTAGCTGAGCTGCAGCACCTCCGGCAAGCACCAGGCCCATCAATAAGTTATGAGTATGCAAAATGGTAAAGAAAAGGGCTAAGAAGAACCACCCCGCTACATGTGCAGAATTGTGGCTGTTGTACCCAAGCGTCGCGTAGCCAGCGGCCCATACCATGCCCACAACGATGATCATACCGGAGATCACACGGTTGGCGACAGACATCGTAGACTGCTCCGCCGCAATCCAATGGCGCATGAACAGCTCGCCAGGAACGACTGCCGACACGGTTCGGTGTGCCTGGCTATTAATCGCAGCCTGTTCCTCTACGGACGGGGTTTTGCTCCATATATTCGACCAGTCGTGCACAGTTGGTTTGTGATGCGCGGTGCGGAGTGCCTGCAGTAGAGCGCAGCTCGAAACCACAGCCTTGGGGAGAGCAGATTGGCGACGCAGCATGGTTCCAAAGGATAAGTCTAATAGCGATTAAAAGAGAATATATATATATATATATATATATATATAACACGTAAAGATTGAGGAAATAATAACGAGCAGAGGAAGATGAATAAAAGAATCATATTATCCCACCTTTTCCATCTTTTGTGCCGTTCGTAGGGTTAGGGTCCACCTCCACCTCCACTGCACACAGACTTCAGCACTACTGCTATTGGAGAATCAAATGAATGCCGTTTCTATTACTTCTCCTAACTGCAAGAATGAAAAGGGGAATATATATATATAATAACAGCTAACCATCTATATTTGTACGGTGGTACTAGATTCTATCTATCGGATCCAAATTCATTTGGAAGTACAGGCGTCTACTATGGAGAAGCTATGAAGTGCTTCCATTAGCCCTGCTGAGCCCGCAATCACGTTGTGAAGCGTTTGAAGCGGAATCTCGTTCACGAAGCCCAGGAGGCGCAGGAACGAGACTACTTCGTTCGTGTAGAACGATATTTTCGGTTTCCTATCGTTAAAAAAGGCATCGACACCGTCAAGCAATTCGACTACTTCCTCCAGCGTTATAATCATATACGAAGGCCATGATTCCAAAGCAATATGCTTACAAGCTAGAGTGTTAAAGGTCTTCGGTGGGGCAAAGAGCGTTGGAAGAGTGCTAGGGAGTGACTCCACCAAAAGGGCTTTTCTTTCCTTATCCGAGAGTAGCGAAAAGACGAAGTAAACCTCAGCATACTCCAACACACTCTGTACTGTCGACTGCAAAATTGTTGAGAACGTTTCGAGCTGCAGAGTTATCTTCGACGGGGCGACCCAGCGCCTCGACAGTTCAAAGGCTCGAATAAATTTCTTTGCTTCTCGATATCGGAGGATTAGCTCCCTAACCCTCCAGAACTTCTTTTCTAATCTAACTTCTGTGGGCTGCTGGAACACATACGGTAAGGCCTTCACTTTCTTTTCTATGCGCCACACTGCTGGGGCGTCTACGTATAACTGATGGCATCGAAGCCTTCGGGACCCGGGCTGGAGAGAAGGGGGCAAACGCTGCAGAGAGCAAGTTTGCATCGGATCACGCCTATTCGTAAGTGCCCTATTGGACATCTCACGTTCCTCCCAACAGTCTGTGTGGCACCGTACGAAGCCGAGACGGGCTTCCTGCCGCTCCTCTCTAGGCGAGTGTTCAGCTTCAACACCACTCCTTAATCTTAGGGTGCGTCCAACTACACCAATTGTTGAGTGGGTCTGCTGCATCCGCCGACATGATACGGTCCGATTCATGAGCATCGGAGACTGCCTTGTAGGGCGCCAAATTTTTTCTTGGCTGAGCAACAAATTACCATCACTCATGAGTATTCATCGAGACGGTAAACGCAGCACAACATCTAAAAAAAAAAAGTAAACGTGCAACCAGAAATAAAAAAAGAAGAAAAGGAAAAAGAATAGCACACTGCAGGTCTGGAACACAAAAAAGAGTCCCACATTGAACATCATCCATAAGCATTTAGGGTGAATCAAAGATGCCAACCGATACTTACATTAAATTTCATCACTTTTCTGCTTAGAATGAAGAATGTCCTTTTCGCCACAAAATGTCCAGTAACTCTTACATCACACGGTTCGACACCAACTTTTCCGTGTAATACACGGAAAAAGGGCTGACGGAAGATTAGACGCCATAATATTAATCTCGCCTCCAAAAAAAAAAAGAGTGAAGCACCAAGGACGGCAGCATTTGGTCCAAGATTCTTCACGCTTCACGTTAAATCATTTAAAGAAAAAACGAAGGATATAAACTCGATCAATTCTTTTGCATCTTCTTCTCTGCTGCCTGAAGTACTTGCATGAGTTTCTTCATGTCCGGTGTTTTCAAAAGAGCCTGAACAGTAGCGCTCCGGGCAACAAATTGTTTCGTCACAGTCGCCTTGAGGTCCCCAGGGTGCAGACTCCCGCTGGCACAGTCTTGAACCAGGCTCGCCTTGGCGTCATAGGAAACACTACCTCCATGCTCCTCGCCACGCTCAAACGAAAGACCGTTGTCCCGTTTGAGCAGGTAGCAGGCGAGATCAATAACGGGGTTGGTGGACTCATTTGGAGCGCAGTACGCCTTCTTGATCTTGCGGCGAACGTCCAGTTCACTGTCACTGGCGTAAAGGATGTCGTCCTTGTTCAGCGCGCTCACGTCCGTGCCGGGACGGATAAGAAGAGGAATTTGGCCTTCGCTGCTAGCAATTGGATGGATTAGGTCCGAGGTGAACTTAGCAGTAATGCTGTGCACGTTCTTGTCGAACGAGGTCGTTATCACGTGCGTGGCCTTTGCACGAACAGCAGTCGCCACTCGCATCAGGGTCGAAATCACATCACCGGCGTTCCGGAGGGAGCCCACGCATTCCTCGATTTGATTCAGGGTGAACTTACGCCCAACATTGATGGCCCCAACCCAAAAGAATGTGTCCTTAAAAATGAAGTCGCTCTCCTTGACGATCTTGACCGTCGAAGGCAATCCGTTCGACTGAAGGAGGGTAAGATTGAACTGCAGCGCGGCGGTGATGTATTTCTCCTCCCCACCGAGCTCATCAGCCACAAAGGAAGACCAGTCGGGCAGGATCACCTGCACTTCTCCAGCCGAGTTCAGCTCCAGAAAATTGTGAACGCTCTCCACAATCGCAACGCAGGTGTCCAGAGGGAGGTGGAGTGTGCACGGAACCCATACGCAGGCTACAGGGGTTTCCGATGGCACGTATGTCACCGTTTCGGTTGGAATGGGGGCGTTGCCTTTTCTGAAGCTTTTTACGGCCTCTAAGAGCCTGCGCGCTTCAGAATCCGTCGCGAAGTGCTGGCGCACAGGTTCCAGGTACTCATTAATCGTCGCTGCCAGTGCACTCTTCAGCTCCGCCTCTGAGATTCGCCCGGTCACAAACGCATCCTCTAGTGCTACGTACTCCTGGAACTGGGTGCCACCAATCGTCACGCTGCCTTCGGGACGCGAGAACACAATGCATTCAAAGTAATCCAGCACAGGATTCTTTTCTTCAGAGCTCACCGGTGCGCCATCGTCACGGATCTCGCTCTTTTGTTGGCACACTCTGGGGCAGTATGCCTGGTTTATTTTACGGACTACATCTTCCGCACTGTCCTCCATGAATATGGCGCTGTCAGGATCACTTTTGCTCATTTTCGCCTGGTTTTGCTTCAGGCCTGAAAGCATGTGGTGGGATAGAATAACGGGCTTGTTCTTTCTCTTGATCAAGTCACAATATTCACGTGCAAGCATGTTCACTTTGCGCTGATCAAGGCCCAGCTGGCAAATATCTGCGTTGAGGAAGAAAATGTCGCTACACTGCATTAGGGGATACAGCACTTGCGCGCCAGTCAGGGTGCCCTCTTGTTTCCCCATGATGGTGCAGCACTTCTTTATACGTGCAACGCTGTTCCGCCTCCCAATGTCCAAGACTCGCTTCCAGTACTCCTCGGCCTTGGTGGTGATCTGCTCGCTGGTCCAGAGGAACTCCACATTTTCCATCTCCATCCCTGCAGCCTTCCAAACTTCGATCAGGTACTTGCCCACCGTTTGAATATTCTCCAGTGACCCGCCTACCTTTTCGTTCATCAGAGCGAACCAATCGGCAACCCAAAAAATAAACCGGCACCCATTGCTTGTGCATTTATTCACGTTGATAGACTTGAAAATACCCTGAGCAATGTGCATCCGACCAGACGGCTCAAATCCATCGTAGCACCGCAGCAGCCCAGGTTTCTTTTCGATTAGATTACGGAGCTCATTCTCTTGAATGCATTCCTCACCGACACTTCGAATCACACGGTATCTTTCCTCTGGCGACTTTTGCATCGTGTTAAAAAATTGGGCAGAAGTAGAAGAGTAACTTCGTTGCAGAAGCGAGCGAAAGTTGAACGTTTTCTAGGAGCAATTACATCACGAATAGAGATCGGAAAACAAAGTGCATTCTTCAGCTCGGTGAACGGCAGTAGACATCACATGAGAACCCAACAAGCGAAAATTAATAGAGTTATGTTTATGTAATGTTTACACAGTATTAGAGTTAAATATTTATAAAAGGTTATACACGCGAAGTGTAAAAAATAAATCTTGTATAAATATAATTTATTTTTTCTGACTTGAACTTCATTCTCCAAGGGTCCTTGTGGTGGGTATGGGTGGATGCTTTTGGAAAAAAGTTTGTTCTCGATTCTCGAGAAAACTGACGATCTACACCCGAAAGTACAAAAAGAGAACAATTAACAAGGACAGAGCATATTTTTTCCCAAAACGGATACTTGCTAGTAAACCCTCATGTAACTCTATTGCCTACAAATAATTGTACCATCATTTATTTTTTTTCACCTCATCACTTTTTCTTCTTCCCCCTCCATTCATTGCAAAAGCTCCAAAAAAAGAAGTGCAGAGAATTCAGACAATGTATCAGCAAGGACAATTTGAGACAGGTTAGTTGAACGGACTTTTATGTCATCATTGCAATGATTTTTTCTTTGTGGTTAGCATATCGTAGTGCAGAGGTAAGTCTTGTTTTTTTTTTTTTGCAGTAAACAATTATAAAGAATCCACTATGGGGGGGAAAAAAGCATTATTTCCTTTTTGTTGTCTGCAACCATTCTTTTATTATTATTATTATTATTATTATTATTGTTTCGTTCGTTGTGCTGGGTCAACCTCCTCGTAGTCCTAATTTAGTAATAAAATATAAATGCTCCAGTCTGAAGAAGAAGTTCAACTACAAGAAGAAAAAATTAGAAAAAACAATTTAAAAAAAATCACGAAAAGAAATCTACTAGCAACAATTTACTAGCAGCAAATAACATATAGATTATTCTTTAATTCAACAATTGAATTTTTATTACTATTTTGCGTTCCAATAGTCTCTATTGATGATGCACTTCTTCCTATCTACTTTTTTTTTACATGATGATAATGTCGACATAAACGTGTTCTCAGTCTATAAATCCGAATATATGGACCATTTATATATATATCAGTTTAGAAAAAAAAAAAAACTGAGCAGCCTGTCTTATATTGAGTCAGAGTCACTTTTTACTTACGTGTGTAGCTCTAAATCAATTTCTTTTTGTTGGTCAATAGGAGATACAAATAGAGAGCTAAAATCATTTTGTAGTCTTTTTGCAGATACATATTTTATGTAAAAATAATAATAATAATGAATTAATCTATTAATTAATTTAAACCACTTCACTTCAACGAATTGTTTAAACGTTTCTTTTAAAAATGAAAATAAAAAATAATAAAACAAAATAAATAAATAAAGCTAGACCTTCCACAACAACAAAAAAAAAACACTAACTACTACCAATTATATGAATGGGTGATGATATGAATGTTCGCACGGATAAACAAGAAAATTGTGTTGAGAAAACAAAAAGGGGAAATCGAAAGTCACACATAAAATAAAATAAAAACGTTGCTTATTGTTCCTTTCTTTTATTATTAGTAGTATTACTTATCCAACTATTATTCAGTAGGTTTTTCTTCAATATTACTCTGAAATATCATTTTATTATTATTATTATTATTGATGCAAAATAGTTGCGTATATTTATTATTATTTTCTTAAGGATTAATTGCAAGATTAAAAGCTAAAATTGAACAAATTTATTTGTGTAAGAAAGTGTTGATGTTATTTTATTTATTAATTTTTTTTTGTTGTTGTTGTTGATGTTAGTTGGGTTGTTTAATTTGTTGTTTTTTTTTTTGTATTAGTTATTATTATTATTATTATTATTATTATTATTAATATTATTATTATTATTATTATATGTTCCTTTGAGAATCATTAATATTTTGTCTAAATCATATCAAATAAATATAGAAATTATATTCCGAATTGTTTTACCCATTATTATTATAAGTGAAAGTAATAGCAGTACAATATGGCATAATAACTATGTAAATTATAAAAAATAATTAATTATGTAAAGTAACTTCATACCCAAAGCTACAACTTTAAAATAATCAGGTTTAATAATTAATTAAAAAAATTTACAAAAAGACCAATTATATACACAAATATGTGTTGAAGCGATAACAATACAATATGAATAAGAAGATAAGAATAAGAACAGTAATAATGATAAGAATAACGATAAAATATCAGCTGATTAATGCACATAACTGACTCCGTATCGATAAATTTTTAAAAAAAAAAGAACTAAATAATTTTAAAAGAGAGAGAGAGAGAGAGAGAACATCTCGGAATACGGAATGTGAATAATAAATAGTAATAATAGGAACAATATAAAACGTTTTTGAATTAATTTGAAGTTCAGCATCTCTTTTAAGTATTTAAATAATTAAATCGAACAAACAAAATATATACAATAGAATATATATAAAAATAAAAATAAAAATAAACAACAATAATAATAATAAACAGAAAATAACGTGATCTTACACTAGACAAGAAAAAAGACACGACAAAATAGCTTGAGAAACAGAACAATTAGGCAATAAAACCCACCAAGTCTAAATATTTTCTATTCAAATTACTGTTGGTGCATTATCCCTCTTACTTCAATAGTTTTGCATTGGATTAATTGTTTAGAAAAAAAAACAAATCTTTCTTCTTTATTAAAATATTATAATATGTTATTATTTTATTCGTGCGTCACATTTTTTACACTTAATTCAAATTTTGATTAAATACTGGTTAATTGTTACAACCTTTCAGTTTGGTGGCAGAGTGTATTGCAAACATATTTTTTTGCCCCTCCCTAAATATATACTATTTGATTCCCACCCTTTACATTAATTAAATAATGCATTTTCGTTCGCACTTTTTAAAACTTTTTTGTGGGTTTTCCGTTTTCCTTTGGAAAACGAAACCAGAGGATATATCTTGCAAATATATCCCAACATCATGTTGTGTTATAAGCGCACCCCAATTTATTATTCTAACAAAAGCTGCTTCCATCATTATGCCCGCAAGCCCTGCCTCCGTGGAAAGAGGGAAGGCATGCGAGAGCGGCTTGGTGCGCCGCCGGATGATGGAAACGAGGGCCCAAGGCTTGCCTATACACTGTACCTCTCGCCTCCTTTTCCTTTTGACCTGCGCCATTTTATCCCCCACATATAAGGCCATGAACGGACGTGGAAGAGGGCCCTTTTCCTTAGGACGAATCGTAACGGCAGGCCACGCCCATGGAGTAAGCACCCGGGGGCGCGCCAAGAATTTGCACCCCAAAATTCCCAATGCCTCGGGGACCTAGGAAGTAGGAAGGGACAAGGCGAATGCGATGAGGCAGCGCCTTGGCATGCGCATAATACATCGCATTTGGGAATTTTTTTTTTTTGTCCCTGTCTTTGTGCGGGAGAGATCGCAGACCGAGGTGGCGACCGCGCAAGTAAGCAACGCGTGCGTAGTAGGAATGGTACCTCAGGGTACTTACTTCGTGACCATGGCCTTCTGTTTGCGATTCATCCTATGGCAAGGGCCCTCTGCGCCAGCGATGGTCTTATATGTGGGGTTTATGGCGCAGAGCAAAGGAAGAGAAACGAAAGATAGACACGTCAGCCTGGCTGGGGATATAATCCAAACAGCTGGGTGGGGTATATAGTTAATGAGGCCGCAGTCAAAGGGAGGACTCCTTCCAGTAGGCATGAAGAGCCCTGATTAGTTGCGCCTGTGCCTTCGTTACTTCCGAGAGTTCGTTGCTTCGCTCCTTGGTTTCTTCGTGGCACTTACTTCATTGCGTTTTCTGGGTTTTTTGTCCCTGTCTTTGTGCGGGAGAGATCGCAGACCGAGGTGGCGACCGTGCAAGTAAGCAACGCGTGTGTAGTAGGAATGGTACCTCAGGGTACTTACTTCGTGACCATGGCCTTCTGTTTGCGATTCATCCTATGGCAAGGGCCCTCTGCGCCAGTGATTTTCTGGTTTTTGTTTCAGCTTTGTTACCGGTTGGATTTCCTGCGTTTGATTTCTTTTCATGTGGTGTCGGATTCTGGAAAGTTAGAAAGTGAGAGCTGTGAAAACTACGAGTTTGGTCGGGATGCCTTGGAGTCGGGGGACGGGTGATGTCGTTGCTATTCATGTGTGTCCTTGTTTCCTTGTGGCACGAGGTTTGGTAACGTTTTCGTATGGTGTTTCTGTTCTTTCGGTTCTTTCTCTTCCTCCAGGGCGTTCTTTCACAACAGGATGGCCTTATGTTATATAGATTTGGAAAAGTTATTGATATGTGGGAGAGATGTATAAAAGTTGTGTATAGGTGTGTTGCGGTTGTGGCTGGCACTGCCCCATGGACTCCTCAAGTGTTAGATGTTCGAGTGCTTTGGGAATGGGTGGCTGTGTCCGCGTTAGTGGAACTCCTCTCCTGCGTGGAAACTACGGTTTCCGTCCACCACTCCTCTGACGAGCCGGTAGTTGGTCTCGTGCAATGTTTGGGCGATCTTCGTCATAAGATCGTCCAGCGCTGTGCCACAGTCCCGTTGGTCGGGTCTGGCCTGCGCGATTGCACGGAGCCATCTCCGTGACTCATCGTGAATGCGGCCTGTTGCCTCGAGAATGAGGGGTGTGAACAGGACCCCTTGGCGCTCCATGGTGGCGCCGTGCTTCCTCATCTTCTCGTCGAAGGCGGCGTTCATGGCCCCCTTGCCCGAACCGCTGGCGCGTGGCCCGGGGTAAGTGACCCGCACGTCCGTCCCGAATACTCGGCCGTACGTGGTGATGAGGACGTCGATCCTCGTCGCGTTCGATGTGGAGGCTGCTGGCTCCCGTTGGACCTCGAAGCCCAGACTCTGCGCCCAGTGCGCCACAACCTTCGCTAGCTCGTCGTGGCGGTGAAGTCTTGCTTTCGATGATGGCTGGCTGCACGTGTGGACGTGGGCATTTGTCGCTGGCGCACCGCAGACACACTTGTTGCCAGGGAAGGCCTCGATCTGCAGGCGGTGTTTCAGATAGAACCTGAATGCATCGTCGATATTTCGACCTTGGGTCGGCCAGCACTCGGTTCGCACCCGGGTTCTTGTGGACTCGTACGAGGTTCCTCGCAGGCTCCGTGAGGAGTGTATTGAGGGAGGTAACCTTGCCCTTGTCCGCTTTCATCGTGGTGTTGTGCTGGTCGCCCTTCTGGCCTACGCCGTCACTTGCGTAGCAGGCGATCTCGGCCTGCCGCCGAAGCCCTAGGCCACCGTGGCGCAGGGGCAATTCCCTCAGCGCTTTTGCCGTGTCTGGGAGGGACGGGACCTGGAGCACGCGCAGGAGTGTCTCTTCGACCTTGTCGTCGAAGTAGAGGGCGGCGGGGAGGAGGTGCTGGGGGTCGTGCGTGCGGAGGAGGTGCTGCATTCGAGGGGGCCCCGAGGCACGCAGCAGGATGAGCTTCGGCTGTGCAGACAAGCCCTCTCCCGCCAGGAAGTCGAAGAACGGGTCCCGTTCCTTGACCCTCTGTAATAACCACGGCGTGGTGTCCACCTCCGCGTCGTCGACACTGAACGCTGCTCCCAGTATCTTTGCGACCCCCATTTCCACGGGAATCGCTTCGCCTCCGACGAAGAGCTGTTGGGCCTCGGGCCGCTGGATCGCGACGCTCTTGAGCGCGTTCGCCCCATAGCCAAAACTACGAAGCGCTGGATGCAGAGCATCGAGGGCGTCCTGAACGTCCGCATCGCGACCCACCAGGGTGATGTCGTCGAGATACGCGACGAGCTTCACCTGGGGGTGGCGGTCCATGATGGGGCGTAGCACCTCGTGTAGCCCTTGTGCAAAAAGCACTGGCCCGAGTACCATCCCCTGGCGGACCCCTGCCGTGGACTCCAGCTTGGCCGCTGCGGTGTCCCCATCGTAGACATGGAGGACGCCTGGGGTGCCGAGGGCGAGGCACGAGATGCCCCAGATCCTCCGGAGGTGTTCGTCGGCGAACGTCGCCTCGAGTATCTTACGACGGCTTACCGCGTTGTAAGCGTTCTTGCCGTCGAGCGCGACCACGGCGTTTCGGGGGTCAGAGGTCCTCGCTTGCCGGATCTGTTTGACGGCAACGGCCGCATCTCCCCAGACCCCGTGCTGGTAGTCCTTGAACTTCCGGCGGGCCGCCAGGTCCAGCTTACGAAACGCGACAATCGATGGGAGCTTCATCCACACACTCTCCGGCGTGATCGGCCGCACGTTTCCGGCGTCGTCCTTCTTAAGAGGGAGCACCGCGGACGCTCGGATGCGTGTGGCGAAGCTGGGGGAGACCTTGCAATTGATGATGTCTTGTACCACAATTTCGAGGTCCTCTAGGAGGTCCTTGTGTTCCAGCACTGGCATGAGGAGCTCACGCTTCCACCCGTCAATCCCTGGGCTGGCTCCTCTCGACATCCGACGACGGGTGGCGATGGCGACATCCGCCGGTGTGAGGGTGAGGTGGTGACTTCGGGGACGGGGAAATCCGTTTGGTCTTCTTCCGGGTGGAGTGCGCGCAGCGGGGCCTCGGTGGTGGCCGCAGGGAGCATCGGTGCCTGCTTCTGCTCTCCTGCTCTGGCGGCCTTTCCAAGGGCCCCTACGTTTAGGAATCGCATCACCCTTGCGATGGTTCGTCGTTTCTCCCGCGCCTTTTGTTTGTCGGTGTCCTGCTGCGGGCCCAGGCTGGAGACAGAGGATGCCGCGCCCCATTCGTCGTCGTCATCGTCCGTGCCTGTGACGCTTGTGGCTGCGGTCGGCGCTTCCTGTGGGCGGCCTGGTGGGGCATGACGAGGAGTTGCGGTGCGGTCTCTGGCGTCGTCCTCCTGGGGGCCTCTCTCCGAGTTCTCGTCTTCGCCTCTCGGCTTTGGTTGGAGATACAGCCGTGGTAGGTCAAGCAGGTGGAGTTGGGCGTCGTATCTGTGCGCCTCATCAATCGCCCCGTAACCTGTGAGCGCCGCCCTGATCTTCTGAATCCGGGTTCTGAATTCAGAGCGGTGAAGGATACGGAGCGCGCGTGGTCGGACCCTCAACCAAGCATTGTCTTGTTCGGAGGGGGGCTGGAGAAAATCCATAGTTGGGGGAGGTGGAGGCGGGGCCCTTTGTGCGAAGTCTCGCAGGCACGTGAGTTGGCCTTGCGGTAGGCGGCATCGGCGACGGTGTGACGTACGGGCCGCGGATGTGCCGCTGAGGACCTCATGGCACAGAAGGCACTGACAGAGGTTAAAGTCAACCAGTTGTTCTTTGTCGAGGCCAAAACCCGGGTGCTGTGCGGCAAGGTGCGTGGTGGGGTCTACCATGCGGCTGCGTCCTGAAGGTGTGACCACACCAATTTGGGAACGTGGGCCGTGTAGAGGGATGCCACCGGTACAGGGTGGACCGGGTAGAAAGTGGCGTTTGTCCAGGCCCACTAACACCTGGGGAGCCCATGAGGCAGTACCAGCCAGGCCCACTTGGCTTCCTCTTCTCGCGTTGTTGGTCGGTGACCGGACGGTGTTTGTGGGTACAGGATGGGGTCGTCCTCTGTGTGCGGCTCGGGGCGGCGATGCTGGTGCTCCTCATCGGACCCCTGGTGGTGTTACTGGGGGGGCGCGGGGGAGCTTTGGGCATTCGCTACCTAATGATCTTTAAAAGCAACAAAAGCCGAAACGGTAACCAATAGGTTGTTCCTTTGTTATCCCATGCTTTCTAATTCAAGTCGAATGACTGCTTTGGTCACTTTTTAGTCACAGTAAAATCACGGGCGTCCCCTGGCATGCATGACACGCGTGAATCAGGAAAGGTACCACTCCCGTGTTTCTTGTAGCAATGTTCACGAGCGGCAAGGTTTGGCTTCACAGTCCCAGATGGGAGAGGACGTACCAAAGTTCCTCGCAGCCCTCAATTCAACTACGAACCCTTTAACAGCAACAGCATTAATATACGCTTTTGGAGCTGGAATGACCGCGGGTGCTGTCGCTCCCTGTGTGCGCTGTAAGCTATTTGCTTGTGCGTGTTTTATCGATGTTGCATTGGCTGTGTCTTTTCAGTAGCGGGTTGTTAGTGATACGGTGGCTGCAGCGCTGGCGAGAATGGAAGGAAGGAATTCCATAGGCGCTGCCACGGCCATACGAACCCTCAGTGCCGCTAGGAGCGAATACGTCAGAGTCGGTAGCTACAACCAGTCCTACACATAAAAGACGAAGAGTTTTATGAGAAGCAGGAGACACAAACAGAACCAATCAGGTAACGCAAAACTCAGAGATGGTGCTCCACTGGCGGGGCGTTACGCTCAGGATTAACTCTCAAAATTAACTCTCTCTCTCTTATTTATGTTGTTGCTGTTGACGATTGTTGTAAGTGAAAAACAACATAAAAACCAAAAACAAACAACTACACAGAAAATAGGAGCGGTACGATTCGTCGCACGCTCCGAGTGAACGAAGGATACAACCAACAGGAACAGAAATAAATGAAATACAATATTATACACCACCTTTTAAGGGGAAAATGCCACCGTGGAGTTCCATCTCTTACAGATCCCGTTCACCCTACACCCACACCTTCCTCATGAACTATGTGTTGTCGTGACCTATTGGCCCATTCTTCTCCGAACACCAGCTCGTTGCAGCATCGATCGGATATCTTGCTGCCTGCTACTGTTGTCTCTCGCGCTATTGCTAATGCCCCCGAGATTGCTGTGACCGTGGAAAAGAGGGTTCAAGTGAGATACCGCCTGTCCGTTTTCCATCCGCCCCACATTTCCGTGCCGGCGTAATGCCGGTAGATTAGGATTTAGATACCGCCCTTGCCCTCCGTAGTTGCGGTACATATCCCGTTGGTAGTAATTCACCTGATGGTAGAAATTATCCTGCCCATTGATGTGTGTGGGGCCCGCATTGTCGCTGTTGAGTTGTATTTGATTTCTTGATGACACAGGCTGGAGCCCTGGCGCTTTAAAGTAGCGATACATCGCCGGAGAGCGGGCTGGCCGTGGGCTTTCTAGGGGCTGAAGATTGCCCCTCTGGGGGGTGGCTCGTGTGGAGTTCGGTGCGCTGCTGCCGGCATCCACCACCGCATTCTCTTTATGCGATTCTTTTGTGTGGCCGGATGACGTCGTCGACGGGGGGCGACTACTATCTGGTGGCGACGCTTCCGCAGGTTGATTGCCGGTGGAGGTCGTGCTAGAGCTTTCGGCGGGCGGCAGCGGGGCGGAGAACCCCAAAGTTGGTGCCGTCGCCGGTGCCGGTGCCGATGCCGCAGCCTCCTCCGTCTCCGACTTGGCGGGCGGCAGCTGCTGCAGCGGTGGAAGTTGCTTCCGTTTCCTCGAGTCTGTCGACATGTCCGACCTCCCGGAATCTAACGGCGCAGAAAGGGCCGGCGGGGCGACAGGGATCTCCACACCCTTTGTTAAGGAGAGCACCGACTCCGGAAGAAAATTTTGGTTTATCAGGGTGTCAATATACTTCTTGGGCAGAATATCACCGGAGAGCCAGTCAACTAGACGCCGATGAATAAACGGGAGCTCCAGCACCTCCGCCAGCCGTATCCGCCTTGCAGGGTCCTTGACTAAGATTCTAGGGACTAAATTACGCATTTCCGTACTGTACATCATCGGGATGGGATCATACTGCACCTTCAAGATTCGCTGCATTAGCTCTTTGAAATTTCCTCCGTTGAACGGATGCTTCAGTGTAAGGAGCTCGTAGAGGACCACACCTAGCGCCCAGATATCACTGCGGTGATCGTAAGGCCGCGATTGTATGAGCTCCGGAGAGAGGTAGTATGGCGTCCCCACAAAGGTTTTCGCCTGGTCGTATGTACTGTTCAGTGTCGTGGAGATACCGAAATCACCCAGCTTCACTTGCCCTTCATTGGTGAGGAAGATATTCTGTGTCTTGACATCCCTGTGAAGAATTTTTCGCTGATGAATGTACATCAGACTAAAAACAATCTGAATAAACCAGTCTAGAACTTGAGTCTCGCGGAAGTTGACACCGTAATTCTTTTTAATCCTTGCGTTCAAGTCCCCTCCATCCGCAAACTCCATGACAATGCAGAGGTGGTCAGACTTTCGAGCTAAAAAGCTGTCGACGTAATCGATAATGTTCGGATGCCGCAGTGTGCTGAGAACCTTTGCCTCCTTTAAACTCTGCTCTCGCTCCTTCTTCTTCATCTTGGACAGATCCACCTGCTTTATAACGTAGTACTTCCCATCCTCGTTATTTCGAGCCAAAGCACAGGCACCCATATTGCCCTTGCCGATGTTCCGCATCTTGGTGAACTTGTCCATCTTAAAACGGAAACTAGAAAAACTAAAAGGAAACTGAGACTCAGCAACGGCCACTCAAAGGAACGAAGGAGAACTGCAGGATATGACTTCCGTTTGTAAATGAAGGTAATTCTTTTGCCTTCAACAAGAGTAATAATAATAATACAAACAAAACAATAATGTAATATAAATAATATTATATAAATATATATAGATATATGTTAAGCGGTACACTACACCGAGGTAGCTATATACAAGAAAGAGGCCGCCACACGTGTAGTAGAGCGAGATGGATGCACGGCAACGCGGCAAGGTGCGCAAACCGCAGTGGCCTGAAGGCGACTCTATCAATCAGCCCTCACTCTTAGGATGCTGGAAGCAATTTTCTTTTCTAAAACCAGCTCCTCGACTCAACTTTTTTGTACAGAAAAAACAAATAAAAGAACAATGACCAGCACTAGGCAAGGTACACAGTAATCCAGCCCGTACCTCTCTAACTTCCGTTCAGTTGAGTACCGGACGATAGGGGGCTATCGTTAATGACGTCCCTCTCTCGTCTATCGGCTTTCGAATATTTTTCGCTTCGTTTCGCCTCAGGACGGACTGACAGGCCCTAAAGGAGACAACAGTCCACGCGATAAAGATAAAAGAGAGAAAAAAAAAGATGAAATTGGAATCATGCCGCGCGGCACGAGTATCATTCATCCACTATCAACAGATGTGCCATGGAAGACAACAAGAACCCATCGCGAAGCGCAACGCAAAGGCAACAATTATCGTCTTTTGTGTGTGTGTGTGTTTGTTTGTTTATCGTCTGTGGAGCTCTCGTACTACACGTAGGGACAACGTACAGAGAACGAAACACAAGAGACCACTTCCGGAAAAAAAAATATATGTTTCAACTACTGCGTGTAAGTAATAAAAACGATAAGAAATGTGGGAGTGACGTATGCCGGGAATTGTGTTTCCCTTCATGCGATACTGACACACCAGCCCTCTACGAATACCCGGAGACTACCGCTAAATTTCGGCAATAGCATCTACCTCCACCAGTGCCCCTAGGGGCAACGCCGCCACGCCGAAGGCGCATCTCGCGTGTCGACCGACCGCTTCCCCAAACACAGCCACCAGCAAATCCGACGCACCGTTGGCGACCAGCGCCTGATCCGTGAAATCGGGTGAGGAGTTTACAAAAACACCGATCTTCACGATTTTCTTGACCTTGTCGAGGCCGGTCGCGGCGGCCTTGAGCTGTGTAAGGATGCCGAGGGTGCAGGCGCGGGCTGCTTCTTGAGCGTCGTGCACCGTCTTTGTGCTGGACCCCCCGAGCTGCCCTGTAATGAGCTTCCCGTTGCTGTCCTTGGGCAGCTGTCCAGAGACGTAGACCAGCCCACCGGAAACAGTAAAGGGCACATAGTTTCCTGCGGGTGCTGCGGCGGGAGGAAGCTCGAGGTTGAGCTGCTGGAGGTTCTTCTCGATAGCGTTGGACATGATGACTGAAAAGGTGGCTGAAAGCTGTGCTGCACCATGGCGAGGAGTGTAATAATCAACAGCAACAACAATATAAAAAAAAACACGAGAACCACAATAAGTACAATTACGGTGCATAGCACAATACACTAGAGAGTCGCACATACTCGTAGATACTCTCGGAGGACTTTGAACGCCCCTTTCCCTTACTCCATCACGAAGACAACAATGAAGAGCATAAGGAGATTTTTTCTTTATTTTTTTTCGTTTTGAAGCTGTCGTGGATGTGGTTGTCGGATCAGAATGGCAATTGATCCGACTGCGCCCCCCGCATGAACAGCCCTAAAAGCTTCTCATAGGAGACATAGGGAGGTGAGTGAATCCAGTGCCCTTCGCTGCGCGTTGACTTCTTCACTCCCCCACCCAGAGCCAGATTTGTGATAATCCAGCTACCGTCTGCACAGATGATCTGACACTCGATGCACCAGAGTGAGAGATACATAGCAAACCGAGTCCAAAGCATAACAAAACGGAGGCAGGAGAAAAAAAAAAGAGAGAGAGAGAGAGAAAGAGCATCTCTCGTCTTGAGGGGGTAAAGTACAGCGCACCCTGCGCGGGGTCAGCACAGCGGTGCCTCATCGGCTTATTGCGCTCCTGGGGCTAGCCCCGGCTTCTTCGGGGCATCACGCGCTCCTGGGGGAAGACTCAGCGAGGGGAAGACTTGGGGATCGAACTCGCTTCGTTGGCGTAATACATTCAAGCTTATCGGGGCTGGCGAACCGCACCGCTTTCCGTGGCGTGGCGGGGAGCTTCACCTCTGGGCCCGCAGGAGCGTCCCCTTCCCCGGGCGGGGCCGGACTACGCACTGGGCTTCTCGAGAGAGAGCGCAGTATACGGCACAAATAGCCTTGCAGCCGGCCCGGTGTGTCGTCGGCGGGCCGCTGCTGATTGAGAGTGTCCATCACGATGCGGTTCTGCTCCGCTGTACGGTCGAGCAGCTCCCTGGCCTTCTGCAGAGAGGCCGCACAGCGCTCACGCGTCAGCTTAAGAGACACACGCGGCGCCATCTTGGCGTGCGCCGGGGCTCCCATGACGGACGCGGGTTCGCAAACCGGCACACACTACGGCTGGAAGCTTCACAAGAAAGTCCCACTTCAACCAATCTCGTGTTTTAAACGATACAGACACGGAGCGAAAGAAAGACCAAACAGAAAAGGAAAACAAGAGAGTCAGATGGAGATGGCACAGGATGCTGAGGTGAAGCTCACCCTCCTTCTGTTCAAATAGGCAGCGAACTCGAACCTTTACAGGCACCGCCGGCACGTGATCAGGCCACGTACACCATCGCTGCGATGCAGCAAAAAATGAATAACAAACAACAACACGAAAGAAACACCTGGTGGGAGTAATGAGTCAATCTCCACCAAAAAATGTGGGTGTGGAACCATGGCTATACAGCATCCCATACCAGTGCCTCCTCCCCCCCGCCTGCCTCTGCCTCTGCCGCTGATTGCGTCCGTTGGGCGTTCTCCATCTGTGCCCTCAGCATGTCCTGGTGGAGCTGGAACTGGGGGAAGGCGGTGGACATATACCGCCGCTGTTCCTCGCGTGCGGCGTCGCCTGCCTGCGGGGAGCAAGGGAGTGGCAGGGTGACGGTCTCGGCCGCGACAAAGCTGTTGAGATATTCGGGGCGATCGACCCCACACGGAATCAAGGAGTACGGGAAGAAGCTGGCGTTGCAATGATCCGCCACGGCGTCAGGGAGCCCGGTGGCCCGCTGCACCTTCTGCGGTGCTCCAGCATCCCCGTCGGGCGGGTAGGATTGCAGGAGGTACTCGACGTAACCCCACAACCCCTTGAAGAAGGGGTGTACCAGGGTTGCTGCATTCTCTTTAGCGCCAGTATGCACCACACGACTGCTGATGGCCGCCAGCGCGCAGCGGTGCGCCAACGCGTAGTGGCGGACCAGCTGTGCCACGAGCGGTCGCAACGGCAGTCCGACGTTCTGCATGGACCGGCGAAATGCAGGCTCCAGACCGAAGGCTTCGTGGGGCTCGCTGGCGCAGGAGGAGGACAGCTTCTCTAGCAAATCTAACTTGGTACAGACAATAATTGCACGCATCACGCACAGCTGCGCAGCGCTGGCAACGGTGCGGGCGGCTCCCCCCGGTGCTTCGTTGCCGCCCGCATCGGGCTGCAGGAGGCGGCGCCACTGGGCCAATCGGTGTTCCTCCTCGGTCCAGAAGGTGTGGGTCGCCTCGAGGAGACGCAGGTGCCGGACCTGATCCTCGTTGGGCAGGTACTCTCGCAGCAGACGAACTGTGTGCCTCTCCAGCGCATCGAAGCACCAATCCAGTTGCTCGCGTATCGTGTTCGGCGAACTCGTATCCACGGTGAGCAGCACAACAGAGGACTGAAGGGATTCGAGCGTGGGTAGCGCGATGGACAGCGCGCCGGCGCAGTCACAGCAGAAAAATTCCAGCGCCCGCCGGCCCGCCGCCGTGCGGTGCGACGTGGTGCGCTGTAGCACAAAGTCGTGGGCGATGCCCGTCCCTGTAGGGCCCACTGCCGACGGGGCATCAGGGGCTGTTTTCGTCGCTTGCTCGGGGGCCTCGGCCCCGGTGGCGGCGTCGCCGTAGCGGAACAACTGTCCGCTGGCGGCCGGCGCGTCGCACAGCACAGCCGTGTTGGTGTCGTGCCCAGCGCCGCCCAGCTGCGCGGAGGCGGTGGCAGCGAGGTGCCGGCATAGCGTGCGCTTCCCCGTGCGAGGGTAACCTACCAAAACAACGCGGCTGCTGCTGTGCTGCGTGGCGGAGAGCTCGGGGGCTGGGAGGCCCAAAGCATCCCACCAGTTCGATGCCCCAGTGGTAGGGGCGTCCGGCTGCATCGCCATAAATACAGAGGTGTCGCTCCTCTAATCCCTTCACAGAGGCTCTGCGAATTAAATAAGAATAAGAATAATATGTGTATCTACGTGAAGATGTCCCGTGTTGCCCCAATGGCACTTCTAGGGAAGCGTTAAAATACACTACAAATGTTTCTTTCGTCAACGCGCGAGTACCAAAAAAGAAGTAATAATAGAAGAGCAATAGAAGATGGATGAAGATCCAGCAGAACACCTGTTCTTCGTTCTTGCGTCCAGTAGGCATGCACGGGCCAGTGGATTCCACTTCGGCAGACAAAGATTCATCGTCGTCGCCACCACATGTTAGAGGTTCACAATAAGGAATCGACAATAAAAATTGATACGGGCCAACGCACTTCCCAGGCACAGAAGTGACGCCTCAGACCTAGAACTACACGTAGTCGTATGGGAGGAGGGAGAAGAAGTGCATGGTAGAGCCTACATGACAAGGCTCCACACGGACGGGGGGCGAGCCGAGCCGGGGACCTTGGACCTCTCTCTGCGTGAGGGAACTGAACGGCACTGCTCTGCACCCATCTCCCAAGGCCAGGTCGTGCCTCTAGCCGCGCCGCTGCTGGAAGAAGAACCTTCTACCACCACTTTGGAAGCCGCCGCCGCCGCCGCCTTGGAAGCCGCCTTGAAAACCAGCTCCTGGGAAGCCCCCAGGAAATCCGCCAGGAAATCCGCTGAAGTGAAACTCTTGGCCGTAGAAGGGTCCGCCACCGTTGGCCTGGGCGTTGGGATTGTTCGGATCCTCCCCCCGATCGTACGCCGCGCGCTTCTCCGTGTCCAGCAGCACCTCCTTCGCCTCATTGATGTCGCGGAACAGCTGATCCGCCTTCTCGCGTTCTTTATCCGTTAAGTCCTTGGAGCGCAGCTTGTCGGGGTGGTGCTCCTTGGCCAGCTTGCGATACGCCCGCCGGATCTCCTTCTCGTCCGCAGACTTGGAGACTCCGAGGATCTTGTAGTAGTTCTTTCGCCCGG
Organism: Vickermania ingenoplastis; assembly: GCA_010157825.1. Taxonomy (NCBI): domain Eukaryota; phylum Euglenozoa; class Kinetoplastea; order Trypanosomatida; family Trypanosomatidae; genus Vickermania; species Vickermania ingenoplastis. The sequence goes on along the minus strand of VFSE01000226.1, from coordinate 459,533 downwards.
CAGTCCGACGCAGGTTTTGAATCTTTTGGGTCATTGCCGAAATTTTTTCGTGCATCGGTTGGATCTCCTTCGCGACGGAGAGCTGGGCCTCCGCGGCCTTCAGATCGTCGTTGTGAAGGTGCAGTTCCGCCATGTGCAGCCGGATGTCCACCTCGTTGAAGTTGCCGCTGTCCAATGCTGCGCTGCACGCTTTAAGGCCCTCCTGCACGCGGCGCAGCTCGACGCACACCTCGCAGCGCCACATTTGAAGCTGCCCTGCGTACGGGGGGTTCGCCTCCAACTTCGCCATGGCGTTGAGGGCAGTCATCGCCTTCTCGTAGTCTTTGCTCTGGAGATGAGCTTTGATGCTTGCGGTGTACCTCTCCTCCGCTCTGACCAGTTTGAAGAGCTTGGCGCAGCGGGCGTTCTCGGGATCGACGGAGAGGCAGCGCTGGAGCTCGGATTTGGCGGTCACCAGCGCCCCCATGCTTCGCATTGCCATGGCGTTGTACGCCATCGCCTCGAGATGCTGCGGCTCGCTCTGAAGGATGTACTTTAAATCTGCCGATACCTGGGCGCCTTGGTGAATTGCCACGGCGCAGCCCACGCGCCTCACCCGCAGCGGAATACTTTCTCCGCTGCATTCCGCGACGATTCGACCGAGCAGCGCCACGCACTCGCCAAAGCGTCGGCGCCGCGCTGCCTCCGCAGATGGGGGGAGGGGCGTGAGGCTCGCGGGGTCCTCGCTCAGAACATCCTGCAGGGCGTCCCACTCGGCGCTCAGCGCCCGCAATTTCTTTGCCTTCTCGGCCATCGCCGCGGCGAGCTGCTTCTTCTTCTGCTGCTGGTACACCTGCGCCAGAGCCAGCGTGTCGTCGCCGGCAGCGCGGAGGTTCCCCTCGTGGAGGTTGACGCTGAGACGAAGCTCGTGCCCGGCGGCGTGCCGCGGAGAGACCCGCAGCAGAGCGTCGAGGTCCGCCAGGGCCTCACCGTGCCGCTTCATGCGAGACGCAAGCTGCGCGCGGCTGAAGAGGCCGCGAGCATTTTTTGGATCCTTCAGAAGGGCCTCGGTGTACTTGCCGAAGGCCTCTTGGTAGCCGCTGCGCCCCAGACTCACGGCCTGGTCCCCCTCCACGAGGAGACGGCGCACCGCCTCTGCGTCGTCATTGTCTGCCGCCGCCACCGCCGCAGAGAGAGCAATGAACAGCGCGAGGACCGCGACGAGTGCCCGTCGGGGCTGGTGACGACAAGACCGCCGCATCCCGATGCACAAGACAAGATAATTCGATTAAGAAGCACAACTGAATAGGCGAAGCACCAAAAATAACAGGAAAACAAAGGAAACGGTGTATTCTATCCAAATGTCAAGCTGCCCAATAAGATCGTATCAATAAATGAGAGAGCGAGAGAGAGAGAGAGAGACCGAATAGGTATTTAACCGCATCCCACACAGAGAACTTCCTTTTTTTTTGTTACACACACCGTCTTGAGGCAGCAGCGGCCATCATCATTGGACGTGGGCTATACGCATTTTCCAGGAGAGAAGGCCGAATAGATTATCTTTTAATGGTCACTCCTTCCTTCCGCTTTCTCACACACACCTACTTAGAGTTAGAGTGAGGGAGGAGGAAAATCAGGGTTAAAATGGTGTACAACAACGGTCGCACGGCAGTGCCGCCGCCTCGCCGGCTGACACCAGCTGGCGCCCACATCACACAGATCTCCGTAGGTCCGGCGACGCCATCGCGAAATGCAAAGCACACAAAAAATAAACGCCTACTGTTAATATGGTAGCTCAGTAGATGGCCTCCGCCCCGACAAGGATCTGGGGATATTAATGGAAGTATTATTGAGGAGGGGTGAAGAGGGGGAAACCAGCCACACAAAAAAATGAAGAGAGAACGATAATTTTAGAGGGTACTCAAGAATAATTTGAACAGTAAGGATGCCGCCTACAGCTCTGGGACGCCGTTCTTGTAGATGAGCGCGTTGGCATCGAAACCGGGCATCGGGAACTTGGTGGCGAAGGCCTCAACGTCCTCGCGAAGCTGCTTCACTGCCGCACTAGCGGCGACGGCGTCGGTGAAGTCCTTCAACTTGACTACCTTGACCCCGGGCTTCAAAAAAGACGCCTCGATCTCCTTAGACAGCGCAGCGGCGCGGTCGATGAAGCCTGCGACGGTGTCCATGTCGGCCTCGGTGAGGCCCCTGCTCGTGAGGGCCGGGGTGCCGAGGCGGATCCCACCGGGGCTCAGGGCGCTCCTATCTCCGGGGATCGTATTTTTGTTTGCCGAAATGGACACCGCCTCCAGCATCTTCTCGACCTTGCTCCCCGTGAGGCCGAGGGCCCGTACGTTCCACATGATCAAGTGGTTGTCTGTGCCGTTGGAAATGAGCTTGTGGCCCTTCTCCATCAACGCGTCGGCGAGCCGCTTGGCATTGAGCTGGATCTGCCGGGCGTACGTCTTCCACTGGTCACTACAGACTTCCTTCATCTGCGTTGCGATGGCAGCGATCTGGTGCATGTGGGGGCCGCCCTGCAGACCTGGGAAGACGGCGTTGTTGATTCTGGACTCGAAATCGGTCGGGGTGCCGTTGCGGCTCTTCTTGCGGTAGAAGATCATGCCAGCCCTCGGGCCGCGCAGGGACTTATGGGTGGTGGTCGTAACTACATCCGCCACCTCAAACGGCGACAGCAGCGCGCCACCCGCGACGAGGCCCGCGATGTGCGCCATATCCATGAAAAGAATGCACTCGAGCTTGTCGCAGATTGCGCGGACACGCTGGTAGTCGAACTCCCGGGCATAGGCCGAGGCACCCAGAATGATGATCTTGGGGCGGAAGACAGAGCCGACGCGCTCCATTTCGTCGTAGTCGATGATACCCTCATCCGTCACGTGATAGGGAAGGGACTCGAAGAAGATCGACGTGGCGCTGATCTTCCGCTTCGGGGTGTAGAAGCCGTGCGTAAGATGCCCGCCGCAGGGGAGGTCGAGGCCCATGATGCGGGAGTGCGGCTCCAGCAGGCCAGTGTAAACGGCGAAGTTCGCTGGGGAGCCGCTGTACGGCTGCACGTTGACGGCCCACACCTCGGGGTCGAGCCCAAAGGCCTGAAGGGAACGGGACTTCGCCAGGTTCTCCACCATGTCCACGTACTCGGTTCCGCCGTAGTAGCGGTTGCCGGCCTCGCCCTCGGCGTACTTGTTGGTGAGGGCCGAGCCGAGGCACTCCATCACGGCCCTGGAGGTGAAATTCTCGGAGGCGATCATCTCGAGGCCGCGGAACTGGCGCGCCTTTTCCCGCTCAATGATGTCGTGCAGCTCGGGGTCGTGGGCCGAGAGGGGGGCGGTCTGCGATGGAAGCGCCATGGCGACAATGGGCGGTGCTGTTCAGGGGATGAGCGGGCTGCGCGCGCACACACACACACAGACAGAGAATAGAGCACAACAGAGGAAAAAACAAAACAAAACAAAACAAAACAAACAACAAATAATAGCATTGAATTAAGCAGTGTAAGACGAGCAACCAACACAGTCGCCACTGGAGAACTTCCAGCGAAAGGACTCAACTTCCCAGCCGGCGCGTACAAACGTGCTACCTGGAGCTGCTGGGCGTCGGTTGCATACATATATATATATATAGGGGTGTAGGTTGGGATGGATTAGGGTTCTGGTGCCCGGGCGTAGCCCTCCACATCCCGCGGGCCCAGCTCCCCCGCGTCGAAGTCGGCGGCTGGGAAGAAGTCGACACGCCACGCCGCTGCACGGGCGCTGATGTTCTCTGCCGCCTTAAATGCCCCGGCCATGGCATCGAAGCGGATGAACACACGAACGATCTCTGCTCGAACCGCCGCATCAATTCTGTCTTCTGTGGCCTCCGGGAATGCCGTTCGCAGCCGCTGTCGCACGTCGGTCTCCTCGCTCGCCGACAGCAGCCGAATGCGTGTACTGGAGACGGAGCCGAAGGGGGCGCACTCCCGCAGCAGGTCCCGGCGCAGCCCGGCGAAGGCCTCCGCGGCCAGCCGCGACGCGGCCTCTGGATTGCTCCGGGCAGCCTCGATCGGGCTGCGGGCCGCGGGCTCGAGGCCGTCCCACAGCGACGGTGTGCCGGCGAAGCGGAGCAGCAGCGCCGCGCTTGGGGTCCCCTCCAGGCGCCGTGGGGCAGCGCCGTGGGGGGCGACGGCGGCCATAATGAAGCCGCCGGTGCGCAGCCCGGATCTCCGGAAGGCCAGCGTTGCGGCCGGAGGGGGTGGTGGGGAGGCTCCACTCGGGCCGGCTCCACTCGGGGTCGGGGGCGGTGCCTTGGCCGCCATCAGTTCGCTCAGCTTGGCGGTGACTCGACTACGCGTGTCGGCCCCCTCGAGACGCCGCGCCTTGAAGGCCGTCTCCATCGCATCCTTTTGGTACTCCACCGCCCTCTGCACGCCGAGGGCAGCGCTGCGCTGTATGCGCTGCTGATGCAGCTCCTCCGCAGACATGCTCAATGCGGCGGTGGCGGGCAGCTGCGGCTGCGGCACTTTAAGGAAACTTGCTGGCGCCCAGCTGTCCTCCATCGGTGGGGCGGAGGATTGGGCCGAGAGAAGAGCGGCCGAGAGGAAGTTGGACGGCGTGGGCGGTGGGCCGCGGGCCTGCCGGTACGCCGCTACCTTCACCTCCGTGTAGCGGTTTGGCCGCAGCGGGTTGTACATGGCGCTGACAGAGACACTAACAAGAGGGGGGGAATAAAAGGATGGATGGAGAGTGAAGGAAATGGCGCCGTGCAGAGAAAGAGAGCGGCATTCACCGTGGGCCGCTGGACGGAGTGGAGCTCCGCGACGGACTGGACTTTACCCTAGCCCGTCACGGATGCGTCTTCTTCTATCTGTATACGTAAATATTGAAAGAACAACACGATATGGTTTCCGTTTTATTCGTCGGTCGTTGTAAGGGCCGAAGGAGAAGGGCAATTGGCAATTGGGGGTACGAAGGGAATTGAGGGGCTACACCACCGATACAAAAATAAAAGAAAGAGAACAGCGGAAGAAACAAAATACTCCCATGTTTGTCCCTGCCCCTGCCCCTCCTTTCCCTCGGCCCTCTGTTGCCGTGTTGAGCAGCGCTTCTCTATACCCGCCTGCAGAGATCGCTCGCTAGCGGTGCCGCTCCGCACTCCGCCTCGGTGAGTGGAGGTGCGGCAGTGCAAAGGTCGTGGAGCCGGAGCGGCCGCCGGCATCGCCACCGCCGGTCCACTTCGCAAACACATGGTTCGAGTGGTGGTCGCCCTCCTGGAGGCTGCCCTGCAGCGGCCAGCTGCGCCCGTTGCGCTGCCCCCCTTCCCCGTCGCGGCGGCGGTCGGCAAAGGGGCGTGATGGCTGCTGCGCGCGTCGCGCCCTCACGGGCTGCGCCCGCATCGGGTACGTGACGTCGAGACTGACCTCTTTCTCAAAGGAGCCGCTCGGCTCCGCGTCGTCGGCGTTGCAACTCCGCGACGTCGTCGGGTGGACGGCGGTGGGGCTGCTCGGCGCCGGGCCGCCGCCGTACACGGGCTGCTGCAGCGGCGGAGGCCGATGCCGCTGGCGGTTACGGTGCTTGGCGTCGCCGTGGGCCTCCTCCTCCTCTGGCCGGCCGCCTCGTGCACCATCATCGTCGCTGAGCGTCAAGGAGGGCCGATCCCGCCTCCCGCTGTGCCCCAGCTTGGGGGGGCTCGGCAGCGCCGTGTTGAGGGTTATCCACGGGTGCTCCAGCAGCGCCGCCGCCGTCGGCCGCTCCTCTGGGCTTCGACGGAGGCAGGCGCGGAGAAAGTCCAGCAGTTCCGTGCTCCAGCCGCGGCTCTCCTGCTGGGGAATATAATGGTGCAGGAGCTCTCCCTGCGACTGCGCTAGCATGAGCATGATGGCGTACTGGCTGTGGAGGTGGGCGAGAGGCGGCCTGCCGGTCATCATCTCCAGCACGCAGCACCCCACCGACCATATATCCGTCTTCTCTGTGATCGCCCCCTCGTTCGTGAGCATCTCGGGCGACATGAAGAACGCGGTGCCCTCAATCTTTGGCGTCGCTAGGGTGGAGACGGCCCCGGCCGTACCGAAGTCGGCGAGCTTGAGGGCTCCCGAGGTCTCCACCAGCAGGTTGTCGCCCTTGAGGTCCCGGTGAACAAGGCGCTTGGAATGGAGGTAGCGCAGGCCCGAGAGCATCTGCTGTGTGTAGGAGGCGGCCTGCCGCTCCTGCAGCCGGCCGTACGTCTTGAGCAGCTGCCGCACGCTCCCCCCAGAGACCAGCTCCATGTAGATACGCAGGCAGCCCGCCTCGACGTCGCGCTCCTCGCCAAGAAAGCGGACGATGTTTGGGTGGTTCAGCTGCTTGAGGAGCTCCAGCTCCGCCTGCGCGGCCCGGTTCGTCTCCGCCGTGGCCAGGAGCGAGGACCGCCGCGTTGGCGAGGAGCCGGGCGCGGCCGCGTGACTCATTGGAATTTCCTTCACGGCGATGATGCGGTTGGTGTCGCGGTCCAACGCCCGGAACACCTTGCCGCTGCTCCCCTTCCCAATCAAGTCCTGGGCCGCAAACTGCACGCGAAGGGGCAGCGGGCCGCTCGCGCCGGCGCCGTCGTCGTGGCGGCTGGACCAGGAGCGGCCCCCGTTGGACGGGCTCGGCTGTCGCTGCCCACGGCGGTGCTTCGAGGAGCGCTGCTCGCCGTCAGTGCTGTCGTCCGGGTCCGACGGCGGCCTGGTGGGGCAGCGGCTGGTGCTGAGCCGCGTCTGCTGCAGCGCTTCCACCTCGAGGTCTCGCCCGCGGGCCCGGGCCGAGGCGCTGCCGCCAGTTGGGGACCGCGTCAGGGAACGGCGACGCTGCCGCCACCTCCGGCCCTCGCCCTCGCCCTCGGCCTGGTCGCCGTCGTCGTCCTGACGCGGTGGTGGCGCTCGTTGCCCGGCTGCCCAGGGCGGCGAGCGGCCTGGGGCCCTGCGGTGCTGTGGCGGCGGCGAGGTCGAGCTGCTGAGGGTATTGCACGCGGGCAGCCGCTCCACCCCCGCGGCGCTGCTGCCGGGCGTACCACTGGAGGACGGATAGGGCTGGCGGGAGCCGTGCCGCTGCTCAGTCGCGAGGACGGGGGGCAGCGCCTTCATGGTGGAGGGAAAGCTGAAGGACGCATCACTCTGTTCATCGTTCATAGGGCTACACAGCGTGTACTAGGCTAATAAAGGAATAGATGTACTATGCAGATATAGATATAGATATGGATATAGGTGCGTGGCTCCGCTATTTCAGATGTGGGAGCCTCGGAATCGTCGCGCCCCTCGACAACAGCGCCATACAAACCGGCGTTGGGTTGCCGCCTCCGCACCCAAACCTGCGTCTTCTCCGTTGCAATATAAATATATCTATTGTTATATATGGTAGGGTATGAGGTACCGTCGACTGTGCTTTCCCTAAGACGACCCTAAAGTTGGGGTCAAGACGACCGGCCTACGAGGTCGTCCTACCGTATCGCTTGGCGCGGCTCCCCCTAGCGCCAAGGCGGAACAATGAAGCCCGAAGTGCACGGACTTCTCTATTGAATTTGAACACGACTGTCGAAAAAAAAAATAATTAACAAACAAACAAAAAAACAACAAAAACTAAAAAAAAAAATAATCTAGAGTATGAGATAGACGCACACAACAACAGGAGCGGGCTGGAGAGCAGGACGCGCTGTTTGTGCCTTGCGGAAGAGGAGGAAACACCGTGAAACAGCAGCAATGAAGCGAAGCGAAGCCGCTATACGAAGAAATAGAAGAGATGGGCGAGAGGAAAATAAAAGGAAGGAATAGATAGCAAAAGGGCGCGTTGCCCGCACACAAGTTGCACCGCGCTGGGCCCGCAGCGGATATGGTTAGGGTTAGGGTTGGAGCCCCATATGTCTCTACATGCAAGCAGCTAGCCTCCTCTCGTATCAGCAGTAGTGAAGTGTAGCAGGAAACAAAACAAAAAAGAAGCAGAATGAGACCGCCCAATAGCAACAAGAGCGTCACGCAAAGGAATACATAGATAGATAGATATAGATATGATCCGCTGCTGCTGGCTCTGGAAGAGGAAAAGGCGCAGCCCGTTGTGCAGGTCTGAAGGGCTAAGGGGGTTCGTCAGTTTAGTCACAGAGAGAAGACGTCGGTGAAGAGGTCGGCGCCGTTGTGTAGAGACGCCATGGGGAAGTCGAGGCGCTGGCCCACGGCGGTGGCCGCGCCGCGCAGCCGCTGGTCCGCCAGAGAGGAGACAGCGGCGCTGCGCTGCGTGGCCGGACACTGGCGCATGGCGGAGGCGAGGGCGGAGCGCGTGAGAGCGGGAGGGTGTGGGGCCGGGCTCGTCCCTGTACTAGGGCTCGCCTGGGGCGGCCGCGGCACCCGGGCGCTGGTCTTGGACGACTTCGGTGGGCGGGCGGAGGAGGGCAGCGGCCGTGGGAGCGCCGGCGCCACCGTGGGCTTGTGCGGAGACTTGAACAGCGCGCTGAGGGCTGTGTGCTGTGTGGCGGGTGGGGTGTGCGAGGGCGTGCGGCCAGCGCGGAACGGGCAGACGGGCCGGTTGGAGGCCGAGGACGGGGACGGCGTCAGCGGGCGGCGGCGCTTCACCGGCTTCCGCCTCTTGGAGCCAGCAGCCGGGAGCGCCGGACCGCCGGGGCCCACGGCGGAAGGAACGGATCGCGCGGAAGCCGCCTCCTTCTTCTTCTCACACTCCACCGCCGCCGCGACGTGGACTCTCGCTCGGCGCTCAGCCATATGGAGGGATGCCAGCGCGCTGAGGCCGTCGTCCTCCAGCGGCTGCCGCATCAGCGACTCCTCCCCTGCGACAGCCGCCAGCTGCGCCGCCGTCTTCCGCTGCCGCGACTCCTCCCAGCGTCGCCGCAGCAGCGCGTCGTGCTGCCGGCGCGCCGCCTCCAGCGCCGCCTCCGCAGCGGCGAGGCGACGGCGCTGCTCCGACAGCTGTGCCATTCGAAGGGACCGCTGCCGCCGCACCGCGTCGACAAGATGGAGCGCCGCCGCGACACGTGTGAGCCCCTCGCGCCGTCGCGCCGCTGCAGCCGCCCGCCGGCTGCGGCTTGCCACTGCTTTGCGCTCCCATTCGCCGCGATCGCCGTCAGCCGCGGCGGCCGCGGCGCGCGCAGCTGCTGAAGGCGATCGCGGCGCTGCGACACGGCTTCGGCGATCGCCGTTGTCAGCGCCGCCGCTGCCGCCGCCCGCCCGTCTCTTTCCCATCGCTGCCGCTCCACCGCTGCCCGTTGCCGCGCCACAGCCGCCACCGCCTCCTCCCTGAGGGCTATGGCGGAGGCAACGGCTTGCTGCAGCACATCGCGGCGCGACCGCAGCGCCGGCCCGAAGAGTTCCGCACTCTTGGCGGCACGCGCGGCGCTTTCGAGCCGCCGCAAGGCCAAGGCGCTCGCACGCTGTCGCACCGCCCACAAGGACTCTTTCGCTGCTTGCGCTTCGGCTGCGATGCCTTCGCGCTCCGCGGCAGTGACGTCGGCAGCGCCGCGCAGGTGAGCGTGGCAGGCCGCGATGAGGCGCTGCTGCAGGGAGAACTCCAGCTGTACCGCGTGCCTTGCCGTGTCCAGCGCCCAGGCGGCGGCGTAGACGCGCGCTGCGCCTCGCGAAGAGCGCCACAGAGAACTCGAGCGTCGCGCTGCATCGCCCGGCGGTCCTGCAGGGCCCGCATCAGGTGCGCCAGCTGCTGCGGGAAGTCTGCCCACCGGGCGGCGCTCTGGGCGAGGCGGCAGCGGAGGGCCTCGAACTTGCTCTGGTCCTTTTGATAGAGGAGGATGAGCGCACTGAGCTTCACCTTGCGGCTGTTTAGCTGCTCGTCGAGGCGCCGCACCGACTCCTTGGCGCTGTCCAAATCTTGAAGGCGGCGCCGCACGTCGCCGAGAAGGAGCTGAAGGCTTACCGTCGCGGCGCCGCGCTGCGCCTCGCTCTGGCAAATCTGCTTGTGGAGGTGATCGCAGTGGCTGCTCTGCACCGCTTGGTGCTGTAGCAGCGCATCGGTGCACTTCTCTAACGAGGCCATGGCAAATGATCTGCTCGGCTCGTCTCCGCGTGTCTGTTTTTTGTTAGTGGAACAGGTGAAGGACTAGACGGGTAGGTAGAGACGCCGCCGGCACAGCGAGAGAGAGAGAGGGAGGACGCCGTGCTCCTGATAAGGAAATGCCAACAGCGTTGGAAGTCGCTGAGCTGAGTTGTATCGAAAAGTTGTTTGGGGAAGAAGAGGAAGAAGGTCTTCTTTCCAAGGAATGCGATATGCGATATGCGGCGGGACCCGAATATATGCAGGCAGCGCGCAATGGTATGTAACAATATACCTCTATATCTGGTACGGTGCGGTGCGGTGCGGTGCGCTGTGCGAGATGAAGGGAGAGGGAGGTTGTCTGCCCTTCCGGTGGTCTAGGCCGGTGGTTCCGGTACACGGCTGCGAGAGGGAGCGACTGAAGAGTACGTGAAAGAAAAAAAATATATGTAGAGAGAGTCGTAGTGTAGTGTAATGTAATGCAATGAAATGAAATAAATAGTCTGAAAAGGTGTGTGTTCGGTGCGCCTGATGTAGACGATGAAGGCGGCGGCAAGATGCGGGAGGGAGGGAGTGAGTGGCGTGAATGAAATTCTGAAGTGGTTGAGAAGGGATCTGCTTACTTACTTCGCGGTGAACAGTGAAGGAAGAGAGTAGAAATGATCGATCTACGCAGCGGAAACAACAACAACAAAAACAACTAATGCGTTCCAGTACATCATAAATCAAATCAAGGGGTTGATGAAAAATACCAGTAAAAAAGAAGCAGGAGCATCACCGCCACGAACAACAGCGAATGAAGATGGGGGAGGGAAAAAGGGAGGGGGGTCGAGGAGAAGGAAAGGGTTCACACACACACACACACACACATCGAGACACACATCAAGAAGTACGAGCCTTGGAACAATTTACGATTATACGGCTGAGGCGTAGCGCCAAATGGTTGTTTTTGTTTCTCACACGCCTGCCGTTCATCTGGAAGTATACAAATGATATCTATGAGGGACCATATGGCCGGGAGGTGGGGCTGGGGGGTGTTTACATACGATCGAGTGCAAGTGCAGCGGAGACGAAAGCGTCCCACGCGGACGCCTGTCTGCACGCTCCTCTTTCTCTTCATCTTCCTTGTCATTGTCATTGTTTCGACGCCTTCCATGTGCGCTCCTAGATGTGGTGCCCCCCGGCCCCGGCCTCGGGCTGGACCACCGTGCTGTACTGCTCCTGCAGGTGGCGCACGAAGAGCGACTCCTCCGGGTAGATGTTGGCGAGGCGGCGCAGCGCCGCGCGGGTGAGGGACGTCCCGCCCGCCGCCCGCCCGCCGCCCCCCTGAAACGACGAGGCGACCGAGGAAAGAAATCGGTCCTTCCCGCTCGGCTGGACAGAGAGATCGCCGCCAAACAAACTCGCGTGCGGCGATGGCGGCGCGTATCGCGAGATGACCGTCTGGACGACGGAGAGATGGACGCTGGGCGGCAGCGTCGCCAGCGCCGCGCATAAGAAGGGGCCCTCGGTCTGCTTGGCCGCGGACTGCGCCTCGTTCTTGCCCTTCCGCTTGTGCGCCACACTGGGTATGTTGGAGCGGTGCGTGGAGGCGATCGTCGCGTCGTCCCGCGCGCCGCCGCCGAGTCGCTCGCCCATGTGCTGCAGCGCCTCCGCTTTCTTCGCCTTCTCGCCCTCCTTGATGTCGAATTCGGCCTTGACGTACGCCTGGATGGCACCCCACACGCCCGCGAGGAAGCCATAGGTAACGTCCTGCGTCTCGCGCAGCCGCTCGCTCGGGTTCTTTGGGTTCACCTTGCTGCGGTCGGCCTCCAGCACCGAGTTGAGCGCCGCGCGCCGTGCGATGTCTTCAGGTATGGCCGTGTGCTCCCCCGCCTTGGTGGCGTACTGCAGGTCCATAATGCGGGAGACGGCCTGGTCGATGCGGTGGCGCTCCGCCTCCAGCACCGCATCGCGGAGGAAGGAGTCGCAGTCCGCCATCATCTGCACCTTGACGGCCGTGCACTCCCGGCCCGTTCGCACGTGATCCGCTGCGATTTCTGGCAGCACCGTCGTTGCCGCGACGCTGGTGCGCAGCACGAGGCGCTCGTCGTGATGGAGCAGGGCAGCGAGCTTGACCTTTGGAAACGCCGCGAGGCAGCTGATGACCATCGTGGAGCGCCTGAGCTTGGCGACCTGGTGGAGGGGGTCGTTGCCGTACGCCTTGGCGCTGAAGTGGTTCTGAATGAAGTCGTCTAGCTGCGAGGGCTGGCACGCGATGATGAGGGCGTGGCAGCGGTTGAGCGCCTCCGTCCCGTGCTTACGATGGAGGCACATAACGCCCTGGGCGGCGAAGACGTTTAGTTTTTCAGGTTGGCGTGTGATGACGGTGATACGGGTTGGGTGAAGGAAAGACGGGTGCTCGTCCAGGAGGAGGTGCAGCAGCCGCCGCACAACCGTACCGCCGCCGACGATGGCGATGGCGATGTCCAGCTTGCACGCGGGCACGACGGGGACTAACTGCAGGGGCTGAGAGGCCGGCGGGGGGGGCGGCAGCACCAGTCGCGGCACGTCCTCCGGGGGGAGGAATGCCACTTGCAGCGCCGGGGTCGTGGGGCTAACCGCGGCGCTGCTGGCACTCGCAACACTGGCGCCGCGCTCCATTGACTGTGATGGCTGGGCGGAGAGGTGGCGGCTGGGGAGCAGCACCGTTCTGGCCGAGTCCTTCTCTTCCGGGAGCTTCTCCGCGAGGCGCTGCACGGTCTGGGTGTACGCGGATTGTTCGTTATAGAGCAGGGCGCGGGTGACGGAGACCATGTGGAGGATATAGAAACACTGCTGGGCAATAGAGAGTACGGCGAAGGGGGCCGTTTCGATCATTGTGTTGAGCGAAGGGTCGATGCACGGCCGGTCGCGGAGGACGGCGTTCAACAGGGAGTACGCATTGGCATTCATAGGACCGAACGATAAGACTAATGGAAAGAAATGGAAAGAGTAATATACGAATACGGGACCTCCTTCTGCGGAGATTGTTTCCTCTCAATATCCACGTTGACAACCCTGAACTTGACTTGGAGCGTGAACCGACTATAGCAGCGGCCCCGTCTTGAAGACTGCTTTCAGACTGGCGGAGAGGAGCGGCAACGAGTCTCAACCTCCGTAGCGCACCCAAATGCCAGCGTACGCGAGATGGGGAGGGAAGCAAAGAAGAGTAGATGATAGAGAAGAAGAGAACAGCACGCTCATCGCCCACACAATAAAAATAGCAAATAGAGAACAGTTGATTGCTATATTATTATTATTGTTGTTGTTGTTGTGCTTTATTTCACTCTACTTGTGCTCTATTGAGTACCTATCACAGTAAAAATAATAAACCACATGGAAATAGCGTCGCAGGGGCATGTGAATGGGTGGGCGTGGCGCTTACTTGCTCTTGAAGGTGAGGTGGCACTTGCCGCAGTACTCACGGTCCTTGTGCTTGGCGAGGAACACGCCGGAGCCGCAGGTGGGGTTGGCGCACTCGCGACGGGTGCGCTCGACCTTGTAGGACCCGTCGTCCTTCTCGGTCACCTTGAAGTACTTGAGGGCGCGCATCTTCTCGCACTTGTGGCGGTGGGTGGGCTTCTTGGGCTTGGTGAAGATCTTCTTCTTCTTCTTCTTGCCCTTTCCGCCCTCCACGGGTTCCATCACCTCGATGGTGGACTCGGCGCCGACGGCGTAGTCCGTCAGAGGGGCGGACGCCTCGGAGAGGCACATGCCGGCATAGAAGAGCTCACCGCTGGTCATAGCCAGCTCGCTGCGCAGGGCAGCGACGGTGGTCCCCTCCGCCACGTGGACGGTCAGGAGCTTCCCTGCCGCGGTCTTCACGAAGATCTGCATGGTTCCCAGCTGACGGGCACAAAAGAACAAGAAATAATAATAATAAGAAGAAGAAGAAAGAAAAGAGAGAGAGAGAGAGAAAGGTAATAGGGTAAGGTGTTTGCAGAAGAGGATGACCGGCACCACCTCAACGAAGGGGCTGCCCTCACAAGAGATTCGCGTACTTTAGGGATGAAGGGTTAAATAGAAGAATAGAGGGAGATGCAGTGGAAGAGGCCAACCGGAGTGGGTGTCGGGCCAGGTCCTCCTCGTGCTGTCCAAGCAGCGGGTCCCCGCCGGGCTCCATTCGCATCCGACTGGTGTTCGCACCGCCCACTGCCCAGGGCCGCTCATGCCGACGGCCCCGCGGGGGAAGCTCGCTGCTCCGCCTCCACGAGCGACCGCACCACCAGCGCCGCGGCGGTGACGATGGCATCCTTGAAGTCCTCGAGTCCGCCCTCAGGGAGGTGAAAGCTGGTCTCGATCTCCTTTCGCAGCGCCTTGGCGCTGAGGGTGCTGCGCTCCTCGGGGCTCATGCGCAGCACCCGCTCAAAAACCGCCACCTTCACCGCCGCCTCGGACGGCCCCGCCCCCCTCTCCTGCTGGCGGTCAACGCCACTGCCGTCTGCGCGGGGTTCCTTGAGTTTACGCGAGGTTGTCTTCTTTGGCGTGTCTGTCGCGCTGCGGCTGCGGCTGCGCTTCGGCGTCGCGGCGTCGCAGGGCTGTAGGACCCCGTCGTCCCGCGGGGCCATGAGGAAGTCGACAACGGCCGCGGCGAGCTCCGCCACCGGCCGCGATACGGGCTGGCGGATCCCAAAGGCGGTGATGAGCTGCCGCAGCCGGTCCTTCGTGAAAGTGGATACCCGCTCCTCGATCGTCGCCCTGGCGGCCGGCGGAAATCCTTTAAAGTCCTCCAAGGCGGCGCGGCGCTCGCCGGTGAGTCCAGCCCGGCCGTAGAGTAGCCGGTGCAGTGGCTCCAGGGCTGCCTCGAGGGCCACGCTCGCGCTGTTGCGCCGCAGTGAGACAACGCGGAAGCACGGGAGCTGCCCTAGCGGGGTCCCCGTTCCATCGGCCAGCGGATACCGTGGAGCGAGGCGGTCGTCCGGAGTGGTGCTGCTGTCGGACATGAGCGAGCAAATGAAGTGAGAGCAGCGGAAACCACGTGCCACAGGCGCCTGAATATTGCAAGAAGAAGTGGGACGGTCGCCTCACCTTTGTTGTTATCTTTGGCGTGGGAAGGAAAAAAGATTATGGAAGTGAAGACACGCAAAGAGTAGAGATGAGAAGCAGCCATTGTTAGAGGAACAAGACGAGATGGGCATTGCTTCACTCTCCACCGCCGCATGGCCAGACCTGTCGCTGCGGTCCGACATCAGCGAATGCGGTATGGAGGGAGACAGGACTCAGATAGGTCTTTAGGGGCATTTCATGCCTCTCCTTCTCGTTATCCTCCTCCCTGCGGCACATCACAATAGAAAACTCTTCCCCCCCCCCCTTTCTCTCTCGCTCTCGCTCTATTTCATGAGCCCCTCTCGTGTGGCGGGCAGTACACACATACATTCGTATAGCTTTGGGGTGAACAGTGCGGCACTTTCTCCCAGGAGACCCCCGTCCGGTGAGCTCTTACGGTTGTAGGCCACGCTGAATCCTATGCTATGCGCCATCCTCGCTGGCGCATCCCCCACCTCTTAACCATCGCATCACATACTTGAGGACCACCGACTCCCCCTCTCCACCCGCGATGCGATGGTGGACCTCAGCGTAGGACCTCGCTCCTCTACTTCGCTTCTTCTTCCCTCTTCTTTCGTTGAGGCTGTTATTTTTATGTACTCGGTGGAAGCGCTGCCCACACCTGTTATATATAATATTTGAAGAACATTCTTTACAGTATGTCTCTTCGTACACTGCCCGTGAAGCACATATTTCGCACACGAAATAAAAAAGAAAATGTAAAGGGAAAACGGTTGAATATGAATCGAATAGGGAATAGGGAATAGGGAATAGGGAGAGGCAGATAAAGACTGTACAGTAAAACAAACAAACAAACAAACAAAAAAAAAACGTAACAAAATACAAAAAAAATATGGGCATAATATATATATGCATGTTGGGATGGGTAATGAGGAACACAATATCTTTCATTTGTCGGTCATCTATCGAGAGGCGTGCGTGCGATCACACACGGAAGGAGGTCGTAGATCACGCAGACACACCAAGAGATACATACAAAAAAGAGGTCCGGCAAGTACAAAAGAAAGAGAGTGAGAGAAAGATAAGCCAGACGACACTGATGGCCCTGTACTCACGACTACAAGAACAACAAACAACAAACAGGAAAAAAAAAAGAACCATAATAATAACAACAACAACAACGAGTGGAACTGAATTTTTAAATACACAAAACGAACAACAACAACAACAACAAAGAACGAAGTTATAGCGCTGTTCGACAAGCAGCACTCACAATTATTACAAGGCACAGGTGCCATATGGCGAGAGAGAGGAAGGGAGGAAAAAAAAAAAAAACGTACAACAGCCGTCGAGTCGAACCTAGAGGGGACACCGTCGGTGCTACTGGCCAGCAAGCCGAATCGAGCGGCTCCTCCGCTCCATCCATACCCTCCTCCTCCTCCTCCTCTCTCTCTCCCTCTCTCTCTCTCTCCCTCTTGTGCCGTTGTTTGCCTTGTTCTTCTCTTGTTGTTGCTGGAGGTTTCGTTTCGTTGCGAGACAACTAAGGGACTACGGATGATCAACCGCACGGACGGAACGCCGTTCTCCCCTTCCCCATTCCGACCACCCTAAGGCCTGTGCCAAGCCCTATGCCTCTCTAGGGTTTCTAGGGCATAGGGCAGGTCTCCTCGGACGCCGCGAGGAGGACGACGCTACGCTCTGCGTTTATTTTAGGAGGGCTTGCTCACGCTTCCCCGTGGGGCGGTGCCGACGGGGCTGAGGATCAGCGTGTTTGGGTTTGCTGGTGGCGGTGGTCGCTTCAACAGCGCTGCCTCGCTCTCGAGCACGACGGCCGTGTCGCCGCCCGGCCTCGGGGTGGCGACCGGCTGCACAGGGGGCACGACGCGGCGCCGGCTCATGGGCCTGTCGGCCATCATCTTATCTGGCGGTGAGAGGGCCCTAGTGTGGGCGTGGATAGTGGGCGAAGTTGGTAGCGGGTCCACCAGCTTCTTCTCCTTGATGGGCTGCTGCAGCGCGGGGTGGCAGGGCTCCTGGGAGGACACCTTTGGGGGCGTGTGCCGGAGTTTTGTTCCGAGGCCCTCCGCCTGAATCGGCTGCAGCTGCGCTAGGTGTCCCCCGGGTAGGTGCTGCTTCTTATTGAGGTACCCCTCCGTCGTCGGCACCCGCGCCTTGGTCGGAGACGGGACCGTAACACTGACGGGCTCGATGGGGCCGCGGCGCTGGCGAGATGACGCCGGCCGCAGGAGGTCTGTGGAGGTCAACGTAATCGTTTCGGGCATCTCTGCTCTGCTGGAGACAAGACGGCAATACGTTGGACAGAGACGCTGTTTTGAAACTACGCCACGACGGATTCAACGGGATGGGTCGACGCAGCGTGGGTGAAGGAGCCGACGCCGTGTCGATGGAACTGGAGCTGAAAGGCAGCGCACTCAATAGGCAACGAGCGCCACAGGAGACGGTGAAGGACGGAAATCTGTTTGAAGACGACTTCAACCAAAGGAAAAGGCGAGCAAAAGAAAAGGAGTCAGAGAGAGAGAAAAGAATATGCCCCGAATATGGTAATGTACACATGTATAGACACACAATCCTCCTCGCTGCACACCTGAGAATGGCAGCGACAGCAGCCGCATCCAGGATGGCAGGCGTACGGTCAACCACTCATATATATATATATTTGTTATTATTGTAGCTATCCTTGATGAAAAGAGAGAAGTAAGGACGTACATGCTAACGAGACCGCAATGCTTCGCATGGCTCTGTCTCTACCTCATTCATACATCATGGCTTCAATCGCCTGCTTCGCGTCTCTTTTACTGTTTTTGTGGGTGAGAACTCACCGAGCCCCCATAGCTAGCTTTAGCGTTTACCCAACCCACCAGCAAGTTCTTCATTCACAGAGCGGCGAGTAGGCACCCGGAAAGAGCTGCCCTGCTCTCCTGGTGGTCGTGAGAATTCCTTAGACTGGATGGAATTTTTGAAAAACAAGGAAACTGTTAAATTTTGTGGCGAAAAAAAAACAGCCTCTCCCCCTGTGGGAAAAAACTACGTTAGAAACTTCTGATTAAACAGAACTTTTTAACTTCTTTTTTTTTTTAGATACATGAAACAAAGCAGTGCCGCGGCGGGCTACGTTGCTCTGTTTAAAATTAGATACATGAAACAAAGCAGTGCCGCCGCGGGCTACGTTGCTCTGTTTAAAATTAGATACATGAAACAAAGCAGTGCCGCGGCGGGCTACGTTGCTCTGTTTAAAATTAGATACATGAAACAAAGCAGTGCCGTGGCGGGCTACGTTGCTCTGTTTAAAATTAGATACATGAAACAAAGCAGTGCCGCGGCGGGCTACGTTGCTCTGTTTAAAATTAGATACATGAAACAAAGCAGTGCCGCCGCGGGCTACGTTGCTCTGTTTAAAATTAGATACATGAAACAAAGCAGTGCCGCGGCGGGCTGCGTTGCTCAGACGGACACCTTTGTGGAGTCACACCTAAGTTGCGCATTTCACAGCGCAGTTTTGAGGTACTCTCGGCGTAGCCCTGGGTTGTGTAACTCTATGCGACGTCGCAACTAATTTCATAATACAATTGATTTTGGTCATAGACGCATCTTTCTCAGCTCTTTAGATCACCAGATTCATTATCACTATTAATTAATATATATACATCCATTTTTTTTGGATCGAACCTTCTCCTGAAACTCTCATCGGTTCGGCGTGAGCCGAGTGCTTCGCAGTGAAGTGTACGGTATCAGCGGCCCCATTCTCCTCCGGGATGTCTGCGGTAGGCGGAAGGTTGTGCACCCATCGTTGTTGAAACGCCGCCGTGTAGCCGTCCTGCCACCATACCAGCGCTCCCCAGCCCTGCGCGGAAGCGTCCGTGAATCAAATCGCGTCATACGCCTCGTCTTGGTACGTGGCCTCCATCGTCGGTGCGATCTCCCACCAAGGGTTCTGCACCAATCTCTCTCAAAGGTCGTGCATCATGCTACGCAAGTGCCCCGACCGTGAGGGAGCGATCTCTATCGTCCGCTATGTTTGCGAGGGCATATCCAGTGAGGAACCCTCTTAACCCACGGTTGCCGCATGCTGCGTCCTGTGATTCCACCTTACGGAATACTGCCTCTAGAGCGGGGATGCCGGCACTACCCCCTACCATGGTCGGTTCAGGAGGTACTTCAAGTCGCGGCGCAGCCTCTAAAGTATGGCGGATCTGCCCCCAAAATTGTTTTTTGGGAATTGGAGCAGAGACGACGCGAGACAATATAGGACGGAGTCTCCTGGCCACTGATGATTGGTCCCACATGTTGACCCCTAGGTGCGCAGAGAATAAGGTTGCAGCCATGTATAACCCACAGTCATCGCTTCCCCGCTCTTGTCGAGGGCACCAGCTGGTCTCAAGGTACGTGTTCGGCATTGCTTTCGCAAGAATCCTGCGCACGTCGCGCTGTACAGCGGTTCTGACGGTGCCGAATCGAAAATGGTAAGGTGCATCATTTCCTGCTCTGGATCCCACGTCAAGATCCCGGCTATCCAATGATGCCGAACGAAAAGAGGGAAAAACACACCTGCCGATGTGTACGCACAAGGTCTGTCACCTTCGCCAACGTATTTTCAGTAAATGTGGGGAGTGTGTCGCACGAAAAGTACGGCCCCCTTGGGGAGATAGTTCTGGAAACTCTTGTCCAGCTCCTCAAGGTTTGTGGCTTTGCCTGCCGCAAAACTACCGCCACGAAGTACAAGTCCGTCTCTCTCCTGGGGGCAGCTGGAGAGCGGATGAAATGGCGGGTGTACAAGGAATGAAGCAGGCGTCCTCAGTTTTTTTGGAGGGTCAGTCTTGTGAGGGGGAACGCCCTCCTCCGTCTCACCACCGTAGCGGGTCCAGCCTGCACCGGTGCCGCCCCTACCCCCATAGCCTACGCGTCCTCGACCTCTCGTTGAGCCAGTGCCACGGCCGCTGCCGCTGTCTGCGCCTCCTCCGCCTCGACCTCCACGGAAAAGGGCATTCAGCTGCTGCTGCATTCGGGCCTGTCCCTCAAAGATGTTCTGCAGTCCGTGGTAGAGGGTGGTGAGACGGCCTTCTGTGCCTTCCATGTTGATAGACAAGACCTGTTCGCCCTGGGGGGGGTTCATGACAGGCTCCAGGTAACCACCTCCTTCGATCTTTTCACGGGGGCGACGGTACATGCCATTCGTAATGTCCTCGTCAGCGGATCCACCCTGAAGCAGCGCCGTCTCAGCTTCGCGGAACCGACGGATGATGATTCCGTTCTTAACCGCGCCGGCCTCACCTGGGATGAGGGGCACCGGGAGCTTCTCAATGTACGGGCCATAAAGGTTTTGGGTTGCCTCGTCAAGACCCTCGATCACTTCCCAGTTGAACAGCGTCGTCCGTCGACCCTCGTCAGCGTAGAGGAGAATGTGGAGGAGGTGCCTCATGCCCACCTCGGCGCTAGCCGAGTATAATAAATAATAACAAATTATGGAGGTCAACGGTGTGATATCACCCTCCTTGCACAGCATGTCGAACCTGTGCTTGAAAGTGTTGAGGTTCTCCGGGCACGTCTCCCGGAATTTCCTGGCCTGCTTCTGAGGTACCTTGAAAGGGTACATCTTAAGCTCCCTTTAAGCTCCGTCTGCTCAGCTAGGTGCGCAGAAGCACCCTCCTCGTTGTAGGACGTGAGGCCGGCCTAGAGGTGGGCCGTGTAGGCCTTGGCCAAGATATCCGCAGCGGCTTCCCTTGTCCGAAGCCCTGCATCCATGGAGTTCATGAGACTAGCCCTCATGTCGGCCATGTATGTAATCCGCTCGGGCGGGAATGTCCTGAACTACGTCTGGAACGGTGGTCATTATGAATATACGTAAATTTCTCCTTGTCGGAGGGGGAGTAAAAGTTAATAATAAAGCTTTCCACTACAGTAAGAGAGAGACTATACCCGAAGAGGTGAGAGGGCAAAGCATAGGTAGGAGAGGAGCCAGTCGGTGCGATGCATGTGAGTCAGTAGTTGGAAGTGAATGTTAGTACTCCCGATAGCATACGATTTATACCCCTCACCTTGCTCGAGGTTCGCTACACGCTACAATTGCCCCAATTGTGTGTTAATTTATTATTATTATTATTTTTTTTTTTGTGTGTGTGTGTCTGTGTGCGTATGCTTGCTTCTCTTTCTCTTCCAGTGAAAAAAAAAAAAAAGATAAAGGAAGAGTAATAAAATACTTGCTTTCTAGATAGAAGTGCACCGTTCAGGGGAGGAGAGAGAGCAGTGAATATGAGATGGAAGTAGTGATAATAATAAAATTAAGAACAACAACAACAAAGGTTTCAAGCTTCTGCTTTAGCAGTACAACTGCTTGGGGGTACCGGCCACTACCTCCCCTCGTTGTTGCTTCATGTTCTGCAGTAATGATTGCTGATGGTTGCTTTTAAACCTTTTTTTTAAAGTATATGATTTTTATTTCCCTTTTCTTTTCCTTCTTACTGCTTTTTCGTTTCCAACAGCGTCTGCTTTCTCTTTTTGTTTTCTGTTCTGTTCTGTTGCTGCGAGTGTTCTTGCTGTCCTGCCGCATGAAACGCAGCGTTCACCTCTCCGAATATTTTTTTATGTTTGTTTATTTGTTTCGCCCTTCAGCAGCCGTTCGTTAGATCGTTCCGGCTGCAGACCCCAAGGCCCAAGGCATGAATCAAAGTCAAAGCGGGTGTTTTTAGCGAAGGAAGCACTGGAATGCCGGAAGCGTTGAGCTGAATGGTGCGTGGGTGGAGAGAAGAAAAAATACAAATAATAATAATAATCATAATTATCATAAAGGAGGATAGGAAGAAAAAGCGGTGTGCGTGTATGGGTGGTGGCGGAGGCTATAGGTTGAAGCGCAGCGCCAGCGCCATGGCGACAGCACTTGGCTCTATGATTGCGAAGAGAGGCGGTCACCACAGCGAAAAACAAAACAGAGCAATAACAATAATAATAATAATAATAATAATGTCGTGTTGTGCTCGTACCAAATACTTTCTACCGCTTCCTACCCTCTGTTTCCCTAGAATGAACGATATATATATATATATATATATATATATATATATATATATATAGATATGAGCCTGCACATAAATGTATGTATCTCTCTATCTATCTCTCTATATATAGAGAGAGATATAGATATAGATAGATATGTAGATAGCAGACAGATGAGCCATCCAGTCTGTTGAATGACACACAGTCCGGCATCACTGCCTCTCAATTATCGGTCCATTCGGTGTCGTTGGCGAAAGCGGACAGAGGTGAGGCGGTGGAGGATCTGTCCACCTTCAAAGGAAAGGGAACAACACCAACATATACAATATATATAAATATAAAAGAAAGAAGATAGACTTCACTATCACAACAACAAAAACATTAAAATATTAATATTGCTTCTTATTTATTTCTATATATATATATACTTTTTTTTTGCTTTATAATTCTTGTCATCTCTAACTTCTGCGGGTGTGCCTGCCTGCCTGCTGTGTGCTACTCTTTCATCTGCCACCGCAACGTCCATATGAATGAAAGGGAATGTTCAAGTAGATTCGTGAGCGAAGAAGAAAAAAGAAAAGAGAAAAGAAAAAAAAAAGATGAAGGAGGATATAGAAGTGTCAATGAGAGAGAGAGAGAGTCGAAGGGGCTCATTGGCTCATTGGATCTTCTCTCTCTCTCTCTCTCTCAACTTTCTTTACTGGTCTCATTTTTTAACACCCTCTGGCACATCCACCCCTCCGCACCTCCCAGGGCTACTCCACCCCTCTTCGACACGATTTTTTCTTCCTTTTTTTTTTGAGGGGGTCTTTTCATTTGTCTTTTTTCCTCCTTTTTTCTTTTCGTCTGCACGCAGTAGAAGGCATGGCATCTCACTGAAGATGTACTTCAACATATCAAAATGCATTTCGAAGCAGACGGACGCGCCAACTCCCATGTAACTTGTTTTTTTTTTTTTTTTTTTTTTGGTGTGTGTGTTTTATAAATGTTCTTTTTTTTCTTCCTTTTCCCGATTCATTGGAATCAACAGATGAGTGAATGAGCATACATCTGACGACGGGGAGGGCGTGCAGCAGAGAGAGGAGGAATAGAGCCAGGGAAATGAACAGCCATCGCTCTCCACCCGCGGCTTTGTTTGTCCTTCATTCTATTTCTCTTCCTTGGGGTGTTGGAGGGGGTTGGCCCACGGCCACGGCTCTCGGCCGCAGCGCCATATACGTAACACGGCCACGGCGGCCCTTTACTATCCTTTCGTCCAGGAGTGTGGAGGGGGAGAACGCGCGTGTCGTCCAGCGGGACGGGGGGAGTAATGGCACCTATAACGCTTTCAACCTCTAACCTCTCCCTCACTCTCTCTTTCTGTTTCTTTTGCTGCTGCGTTGTACCGTCGTCGAAATATACGGAGCTGCGTACTTCCATAGCACCAACCAAAGATAGATAAATACAATAAAAACAAGACAGAACAGGATGACAGAACTGGGAAAGAGTTCAGGGAGCGTTGGGCTCGTTCGCTCGCTCGGCTCCGCTAAGGGTGGCCTCTGCACCAAACATCGACAACACAGACAATGCTGATGAAGAATCCACGGATCACCATATATAGAACAAATAATGATAATAATAATAATAATAATCAGCAACCACCCCACACGCTACAGCACTGCAATGGGGGCGGGGAGATCCGCCGCCTGGTCTCCTCAATCAGAACAAAAAAGGATTTGAAGTTTGGCGCAAGAGACTGCGGATATACGGGTTTGCTGTTACGTACGCATCGATGTGCTCGCACTCTTTTTTTTTAATTTTTTTTGTCGCTTATTCTGCTGGTTTACGTGTTACGTGTGCCTTCCGTCTTATAACAAGACTTCACTGCACTCCTCACGCGAGGAGTAAAAAAAAAAAAGAAAAGAAAACAAAAGAAAACAAAAGAAAAAGAAAAGGAAAGAACGTGAGCTACTACAACCTACGAAGGCCACCGTGATTTTTTTCCTTTTCTCAACACGATCGTAAATATTCATATATATCTTGTTAAGCACAGAAACAAACTAATGAAATTTCTTCTTAAGGGAATGAGATATTTATTACGTATTATACTGATAGCGAAGAAAGAGAACAATACAAAACGATACATACATATGTATATATATATATATATATATAGATAGATAGATAGATAGAAGAAGAGCTCTCGGGTTGGATACACAACAACATTATCCATGGTGCATTCGATCAAAACCCCACATACTATTGCTGTTGCTGCAACAATCTGCCCTCTGTTGTGTACCGCAGAAAACGCAAGCGGGTAGAGAGCGCCTGTTCTTGTTGCTGCAAGAAGCGAAAAGAGCGCCAGAGCGACTACCAAAATAGATGAGCAGCGGAGGTGTGCGAACATATTTTTTTCCCCTTCTATACCTTTTTTTTTTGCCCGTTTACCTTGTCCTTGCAAGCTTTTAGGCCGCAGCACAACATCTGGAAGAGGCGCTAGCTTTATGGTCAGCTCCTCTTCATTATTATCCGCCTCGGCTCCTCATTTAGAATTAAACCGGCGCTGCTCACCATGGACCGCGATATATATATATATATATATATATATATATATGCGTGTTTTTTTCCTCTCTCTTTGAACAGCCTGAACTCGTTCCTCTATTCTCAGACATGCAGCATATCATTATAGATGTTTTTTTTTTGTTTGTTTGTTTCTTTGTTTGTTGTTGTTGTTTTATGTTTCGTCTTTTTTTTTCTTTTTTCTTTAAAGGTAGACACTGGAGAGGCTTCGTAACAACAAGTGATGATGCATACCCATGAACTTTTTTCAGTCGTCCCTTCTTTCTTTTGTGTATCAATCGAAGACGTGTCGTGCCGATCTTCTGCTGCGCTAAGGTGGCCCTTTGCGTATGTTAGTAATATATATTTATATATATTTTTTTTATTATTTTTTTATTATTTTCTTTCATTCTTTTTCTTGTTGTTTAATTTTCATTTTTCGGCTGTATATACACTGCGCCACTTCACGTGTTCGAAAGAGAAGTGCGGAACGCCGCATCGAAGACATAAAATAAAATAAATAACTAGAAGAGTAAGATAAGTCAAACAGCTAAAGGAAAAAAAAGGGGGGGGAAGAAAAGGTCCACTTCACGTGTACGCATGACTTATATAGAATCGGTATTATCCTTGAAAGAATCAAAATCTAATTGATTGTTTCAGAGTAACAAGCAAAAATAAATTAAAAGAAAAATAACAAAGTAGATCACATGATATATATATAGAGAGGGAATAGAAGGGAGAGAGAAAAAGTTCCGTTTTTTTTTTCTTAAGATATGTTTTAATTTTCTTTCCCAGTGTCGAGTCGTTTAGACTTTAGACTGTTTTCTTCTCTCACCCCTCTCGATTGATTCCCATGCGATGTGTGCTGCTGAATACAAAAAAAAAAAAAGAAAAAGAAAACTGCTAGGGTGAAGGGGGGAGCTTGGAAGGTGAATTAAGATCGAAATACCCAGTACCACTATAGCCGAGGGGTATAAGCTGGGTCGGAGGGTGGAGACCGGGCCGCACTAATCCGACCCTCCCCAATAATAATATAGGCGGCGGCCATAGACCATATAGATTCATTTCTTGTATGTTTCGCCACCACGAACTTCTGCAGGAGGAGACTCGAAATAAAATAAATTATACACGCACTAGGGAAATGGATCACCAGGGAAACTAAAACAAAACAACACAAATAATAACAATAATAATAATAACGACAACGAGTGAAACACACACACACACACACCGCTGCTGCTCCTCCTGGGGGTAAAGTGTTCAGTGCCAGGGGTACGGGATTACGATCGCCCTGCTCGTGTGTCTGCTTGCCAAAAAAAAAAAAAAGATAGTGAATGACGAAGAAAGAAATGCGAGAAAGTGTAGCATAATATGCACGAGAGCCCTTTTCCTCTCCGCTGCTTTTTTTTTTTTGATTGTTTGTTTGATTATTTAGTATTTTTCCACTTTCTTCACTTTATTTTCACAGAGGTGCTATTGGAATGTGTGCTGGGGTACGCGTTGCTTCAGCTGTGCGAGAGGGCTTTTCATTTGGCAAGGAAGCGTGTGACGCACAGAAGAGAACGCACAGCCAGGAGAGAAGAAACCCAAGCATAATT
This sequence comes from Vickermania ingenoplastis, assembly GCA_010157825.1. NCBI lineage: Eukaryota > Euglenozoa > Kinetoplastea > Trypanosomatida > Trypanosomatidae > Vickermania > Vickermania ingenoplastis. The sequence goes on along the minus strand of VFSE01000226.1, from coordinate 433,387 downwards.
GACGTTGTACACCTCGTCCAGTCAAAGATGGGATGGGCAGAGAGGAACGTCCTGTAGTGGAAGATGGAGGTAATGGTATCTGCTGGAGATATATACGCTCCGGCAAACTGCTGGGCGGAAGCAAAATCTAAAAATAAAAGATCGCACACGAGCAAAACAACATGAATAAAAAGTAAATATTAAAAAATGAAAAAAAAAAACGAAAGAGAAAAATGAGTCACTCACACATCAAAACTACAAAAATTGGTTATATATAACGAGAGAAAACAAACCTCATCGCGTACACACAAAAAAACACCTACTACTGTATAGGGGTGGGCAAGGGTTCAGTTGTATGGGTGTACACTGCACTGGTATACTGCCTACTGTGCGCGTAACACACGCCGTATGGAAGGCTATCGGCTTTGCGCAGCGGGTAAGGGAGAACGATACAGAGACGAGAGAAGCATCTGTTCGGTGGATGTGGTGGCACACAATCTATCCATCTCTGTTTATATATATTAAAATAGTTTTTTTTTCTTCTTTTCGTCGCAAAAGGTATATAATAAAAAGCTTTGTGCGCCAAGCGAGGAGATCCATGAAGACCGTTCGCTCTCTTTTGTAATATTTTGTTTGATTGTTTTACCCCAACAGAAACCCCAACCGCTCACCACGAGAAGGTGAGCCGCACAAGGAGCATCAAACAAACAAACAACAGCAGCAACAACAAAAACGTAGCTTTCGCGATTCCAGCCGTTCATTCCTCCTCTGCGATTTCCCTTTTTCTCACTCTCGTCTCGAAAGGCGTCGTTCAGTTACTTGATTATGTTATTTGTATTTTTTTTTTCTTTCTTTCTTTTTTAAATACTATTTATATCTCCTTTCTCTCTCTTTTTTTTTTGCTACTGGCTGCATGTCCTTGCGTTTTACAAACAAATAAAAAATAATAATAATAATAATAAAACACTTGAACAAGCCGCAAAAAGGCATACCTTTTCTTCTTTCTTTTATTTTATTTTTTTTTCCCTTCTCTGTTTGTTTGCCTTTCCTCCGTCTGCTTCGGCAAACGTATTTCTGCTGCTGCCATGGCTTGTTGCTGCGGATCCATGCAGATAAACCAGCAATCTCTCCCTCTCTCTCTCTCTCTGTCTTTTTTAAAAAGATAAAAATGAAAAAATTAAGTAGAATATGTCACCCCTCCCTCTGTTCCAACCGCACTACGAGGAGAAGACCACGTGCGGGAGTTCATATAAATGTGCGAGCGGGTGCGAGTATGTGTGAGCCCCGGGGGAAAATCCAATGCTACTCCGTCTAAACCTCCCCCCTCACGGAAATAAGTTCGTAGCAATAAATAGCGTTTGGTTGCTGTTATTTATTTATTTTTGTTATTGTTTTTGTTGAGATTTAGATTTGGGTGACTGTGCGTTCACCGGCTGAAGGACGAGATAAAAACCGATGCACATCGAAGTTGTGCAGAGACCGCTACCCTAACCCTTGGCGCCGAATTGGAAGACGATAAAACAAAAACAAAACAAGCAAACAAGCCAACAACAACACCTATATATATATATATATATATATATATATATATATATAGGTGTATGTACACTTTGTTTCGTGTCTCTCATTCGAGGGCGACGACACGTAGTAGCCGCTCACGCCAATTGAACTTTCTAGCGCGACCTGCTGCTAGGTATGCAAGACGAAAACCAAAAAAGAAGAAGATAATTCACAAACAAAATACAGGGCGCATCGGCACCACACACACACACACACACACACACACACATACACATAAACGAACACAACCCTTCCGCACCACCGCTGTATTATGAGGGAGAGAGAACGGTAGATAAGCGGCCGTGCGTGAAAACAATCGAAGAGAACAGACAAGCGTAGAGCACAGAGGATAGAGTGAGAGATTGAGAGAGAGAGAGAGGAAAAAAAAAAGGAAAAAAAAAAAACTCAATCGCACGGACTTCATATGGATGAGAACATGTGGTACTGCAGAAATAAACGCAATGAATGCAGTAGTCGGGACTCCTCGCCTCACCACCCGTTCGTTGACGCCTCTCAATTTCATGGATGATTCATTAAATTGACATTTGAAGAGTCGTCGCGGCATTCTTGTTGAACTGTTGAATGGACGGACAGGGAAGAGGGACCAGGCCGGCCAGCAGCATTGGAACCTGGTCCATGCGGATGCGTACCTGTCAGAAAAAAAAAAAAATAGATAGAGGAAAGTATGTTAGTGGCTCGAGGGAGCAAGATAGCGCACAGAACCCGCACACAAAATAGAAAAAGAAAAAGAAAGCAGAGGAGCAGCGAATGAAAAGTAGGAGGGAGGCCAAGGGAATATAACCTGCTCCGCCTCTCGCTGCTCCATTTCTGCGCATTCCATTCCGTGTGGTGAGGGCATACGTCTGTGAAGAGAGGGTGGGGGGGGTACGGGTCAGAATGCTTGGGAGGGGGAAGGGGGGAGGGCGACCAAGCGGGGGAGAACCACAACAGAAAGAGTTCTACGGAAAAGGAAACAAAGGAACAGGAAGAGTATTTTCTTTTTAATAATAATAATAATAATAATAATAATAATAATCACGCAGAAATAAATAATGATAAATAAATAAATCTGGTGTCTTATACGAAAGAAACACATATACAGATAGATAGATAGATAGATAGATAGATAGATAGATATGGTGATCTAAACCTTTACTGGCAAAAAAGTATTTAATAGAGTAAAGATAATATAAAATAAAAGAAGGAACAAAGAGAGAGGAGATCTGAAACACAATAAATCAAAACAAATCAAAACCAACACGACAGCCAACCCACTCAACTGGAGCTGTTGGTGCCGCCCCCCCAAATGAAATGCTGATCAAGATCACAGATGAGAAACAATCAAAAACACGAGCGAACAAAAAACAACAGATCCTCTTCTGTTGCGCATCATGACATCCAGTCTTCACCATCAGCGCTTCTTTTCTTTCCTATAGAATAATAATAATAATAATAATATAATAATAATAATAATAATAATAATTGGAATGTGCGTCTGTTTCTTTCTTTTTTGTTTGTTTATTTTTAAATAACACGTTTATTTTCTCTTCTTTTTCTTTTGTCTCCTTCCTTTTTTTTTCTTTTTCTAGTCTGGGAACTTTTATTTCTTTTTTTATATATTGTTTTGTTTTTTTTTTTCTTATTTTTTTTTTCTTATCATTTATATCATTATTAGTATTTAGCCTTTCTCATTCATGACCTGTGAATGTGTGAATTCGGTCGCTCCTCCCCCCCTCCCACGTCGCCATATATGCGAGAGAGAGTAGGGTTAGGGTCCTCCTCTCTCTCTTGGGTTGCCGCACTTATTTCCTTCTCTTCTTAGATATAGATTGGGAGATGAGATGGACGGATATATAGATGGCGTATATAAAGTGTTGTGTGTCCGTACCCGTAACACCCTGAGAATGCGCCCTGCATGCCCTACACGCCTCTCTTGCTCTTCTGCTTGCCAACATACACTTTACGTTTACACGTGCCGCAGACATCCTACGAGAGCTCCGTCGGAATGCCGGCGGCGCCAGAGGCCGTTGTCACGTTCGAGACGGTGAGCGCCTGGGAGGAGGTGGTGAGATTGCTGGTGCCGCTGGCCGTGCAGCCAACCGCTTGGAACCCGGCCTGCCCGCGGGGGTACGGCGGGAACAAGGAGTCGGTGGCCGGCTGGGCGTTGGGCGTCTGTGCCGCGCCCGCCCCTGGGGCCGTGGCGAAGGGCAGGACCATTTGCTTGGGGACCTCGGCGTACATCATCTGCGCGCCCTGCGGGCCACTCGTCACGTAGCTGAGCGGCGGCGGCGGCGGCGGCTGGGCAAGGAACACGGTCTGGTACATGGCTGGCTGGCCGGCGGCGGCGCCGGTGTGGTAGATTATCTGGGGGTGTGCGGTGTCTGCACCGAGGACGGTGTACGGCCCCTGCTGCACAAAGTGGACGAGCTGCTGCGTGGCGGGGAGGGCCTGCGGTGTGGGCTCCGTGTAGGCGGGGTGGGGGCGGAAGTGATTCTGCGGACCGTTTGCTTGTGTCACGCGCAAGTGCTTGTTTCCAATCTTGTACCCGTTCATGGAGCGGATGGCGTTCTTGGCGGCTTCCTTGGTGGTATACTTGACGAAGCCGTAGCCCTTTGGGTGGTTGTTGAAGCGGTCGACGATGACGCGGGCGGAGACGACGGTGCCGTAGGGCGCGAAGAGTTCGCGAAGCTTCTCGTCGGTGACAGGGGTAGGAATGTAGTTCACGATGAGATTGCACGGATCGGGGCTCGCCATCTCGGGCGGGGGGGGGGGGGGACAGTGACGGACTGGATCATGGGTAGCGTGGAGAGCGTTTGTTAGACCCGAAGGGTTGGGTTGGGAAAAGTTAAAAACGAGAGGATTGAAGGGTAGAAAAAGAAGTGGGTGATGATAGAATAATAAAACTCGGGGCTGAACGAGCGATTGGAAGAGCAAAAATAGAAAATAAAACAAATAAATATTAATTATAACAATAAACCAGTTGAGAAATAAGGTGGATAGACAAACTTGATGGCGTGAACTTTCGTTTGACTGCAAAAAAGAGAGATCGCAAAAAAGTAAGCGAGAATCTAAAGCGAGTAAGTGCCAATGGACAATGAATAGGAGAAAGACAATTTAAAAAAAAAAAGGAAGAAAAAAAGCGAGGGAAGGGAGAGGAAAAAGCAGATATGCTGTAACTGGTTGCTCGTTATAGAGCCAGAGCGATAACACTGGGGAGCAAGCCACCCCCCTCGACTCTTTCGTTTGCCGGAGGATGAAATGCAGTAGAGCTGCTGCCCCTTTACTACTTTGTTTAATTAATATGACACTGCGTTTGGGTGTGTTGGTAGAGGAGCTCCATCTTCTATAACTTCTTTTTTTGTTGTTTTGGTTTTTATTTGTTTGTTTGTTTGTTTGGTGGGTGTGGTTCTCGTCGACAGCTCTTTAAAACAAGGAAGAGCTGCGAACCCCTTGGAGGACACACTCAATAATACGCGAGCCCCAATAAGCACCGCACAGCCTATCGCTCAGCTCACACATACTCGTCTTCATCACCGTTCGATTCATTCATTTTTTTTTCCTCTGCGTGTTCGCTAGAAGAAAACAAACCGATAAACAAACCGTGGCAAACAGAAACAGCAACCCGAGGAACCGTTTTAAAGAAATAGGTGTGGGGGTTGCTGTAGCCCGAGAACCGACGGAGGACTCCTTTTTAGTCTTTCTCGCCACGGTGACCTCCAGCTTATGGATTTGTCTTTTGTTGGTATTACATTCACACAGAAGCTGGAGGATAAAAAGAAAAGAAAAGAAATGAAACAACAATAAACAAAGAAATATATATATCGAAATCAATAGTACGACTTCCCCAGCGGGTATCGTACCACTTCCTCTTCTCTATTGAAATGTCACCTTTGACGTACTTCCTGTTTTCTTAATACATCTGCATCGCATCCGCACTCGCCGCGAGCCTATTGCTTGTGCATCCGTCTTCGTCCCGGTACGGCAGCCACGGCAGTCCTCTCATTCATTCCCACTCCCTCTCTCCCTCTCTTATTATTATTACTCTTATTTCTTACTTCTTTTCTATGCACTTCCACCGGGTGGGACTGCTGCGGCCGGGTCCCAACGTCGCTTCACGCGGAGCGGCGACTACTGTATTGCGTTGTGCTGCTCCAGCAACGCGGTCGCCTGCTGCTGCTGCTGAATATTGCGTGTGACGCCGTCCTGGGGGTACGTCTGCGGGTTGCGGTTGAGGAACTGGTCCATGTTGGGCGGCATGTTGCGGGGCCGCATCGAGTCCACGGGCCGGTTGCAGCCCAGACAGCGGTACCCCTTGAAGCCCATGAGGCCGTCGGCGGCTGCCTTGCCGCCGCCTTCCTCCTCCATGAGCTGCTGGAGACGGGCGATGTCCTGCTTGGTTGCCTTGGCGTCTATCATGTCCCGCAGGATATTGAGGGACTTGTCGAGCGTGTCGATGAGTCCGGCGTTGGTCGCGTTGAGCACCTGCTCCACCTCCCGCATCAGGCGCTCGAGTGCGTTCTCCACGTAATCGCGCTCCGCCTTGTTCGCCACTAGTGTCGCGTCCGCCTTCCGGTGGTCCAGCTGGCGAACGAATTCCATCAGGTTGTTCATCTCTTCACGCGCCTGCTCCTTATCGTTGTTGCTGTTTTTCATCTGGGCGAGCAGCTGCTGCTGCAGCTCCTGGAAGAGCGCCTTGGTCTCCCCCGCGTCGCCGCCTTCGCCATCGATGTTCAGCCGCCCGGCGTCCCGCTTGGCGTTGAGGTCCATCAGTCGTTTCAAGTTCTGCAGATCATCGCGCAGCCGCTGCATCGCGTGCCGGTCCGCCTTCTCGTCGTCCAGCCGCTTCACCTCCGACTCTGTGTTGTCGAGTCGGTCGTTGATCTCTTCCAGGCGGCGCCAGAGGTCGTCGGACAGCTGCAGCGCAGCGGCGTTGATACCGTCCGCACCGCCCTCGCCACCCTCCCCATTTGTCCCAGGGGCGAAGCCAACGCGTCCGCCCTTATCCTCCAGGCGCTTTGTGGTGCGCTCGGTGCGCTGCAGCCGCTCCTTCATTTCATCGAGGTCGCGCTGCAGCTTGCGGAGCTGGTTCTGCATGTCCTCGAACTCCGCCGTCCAGTCCCTCATACCGCTGCGGAACAGGTCATCCAGCTGCTTCTCGAGGGACTTGACGGTGCCGGCCATGAGCCCGAACTGCGTCGGGTTGATCTCCGTCGTCCCGTCCGTCACCTCCAGGATGCCGTCGAGTTTGTCCCGCAGGCGTTCATTCTGCTTCTCCATCGCCCGCACGAGCTTCTCCATCTCCCGCATGCGGTCCTGGTTGTCGCTCAGATTCTTCACGGCCTCGATGTCGTCCGAGGTGAGCGCGCCCGCCTTGCGCAGCTGCTCCTTCACCTTTTCAATGTCATCCTCGTCCAAGTCGCCCGCCTCCAGCCCGGACGCGCTCAGGCCACCCTTGCCCTTGCCGTGGCCGCTGCTGCCGCCGCTACCTCCAGCCCCGCGCACCGCCTCCTCGCCCTCGGCGCCGTTGAGGGTGCGGAGAAGGTCGACATCGCTGTGAAGGCCCTTCATCTCGGCCAGGATCTCGGCCACCACGCGGTTCAGGTACGAGATGTCATCACCGTCGCGCTTCAGCTTGTCGAAGACGGAGCCGCTCTGGCTGTTGCCCAGCGAGCGGCGGCTGGGGCTCATTGCTGTGCTGGACTCGGCGCTGCGATCATCGCCGCGGTACTTGCCGGACCCGCCGCGGCGCACGCCCGTGTTGGACGCGGGGCGGCGGCTGCCGCTGCTCTTGCCGGAGGCAGCTCGACTGGGGCGGCGGGGGCCCTTGGAGATATCCTTGGCGCTCTCCGTCTTGGTGGGGCTGCGCTTGCTGCCGGCGGACCCCCCGGGAGACTCGCTCTTGTCTGCCAAGTCGCCGTGCTGCTTGCTGAGTTCACTCTCCATCTCGGTGGTGGTCTCCTCCTTGCGGCCAAAGGACTCGCTGTTCATGGCGGCCACACCGTCCGCCGGGGTGGTCTCGCCGTCTTCGGCGCTCTGCAGTCGCTTGCTGGGGTTGCTCACGCTGGCGCTGTTTGGCTTGCTGCTGCTCGCGTTGTCGTCTCGGCCGCTAGAGGCGTTGTTGGCCCGCTCGCCACCATCATCCTCCTCCTCGGCGTCCTCCGCGCCCTGGACGTCGTCGGCTTCGTCCGCCTCCTCGCCCTCGAACTCCTCGGCGGATACGGGAAGCTGCTCGCGGGCCTTGTCGAGGATTGTCTCGCCCGCCTCCAGCTCGCCCCGCTTGTTACTCCCCGCAGAGGACACGGGCGTGCGGCGCTCGTTCCCCTCCTTCTCCTTACGCGCATGGTAGAGCTGCTCAATGGTAGGCCGCTGCGCCTCGCCCTGAAGGTCACCGATCAGATCGCCCAGGCGCTCAAGCTCCTCCCAGATGGCGTCGTGGTCCTCCTGCTCGCCTTGGTCCTTCTGCTGCAGCTTGCTGAGGGCATCTTGAAGGTCGCGAATCTGCTGCGTCTTCACCTGGTTGTCCCCCTCAAGGTAACGCACCCGTTTCAGAATACGTTGAAGGTTCAGCTGCAGCGGCTGAAAACTCATGCTGAGGTCGATGAGGTTGCTGAGATCCACTTCCAGGACCTCATCGTTGACGTCTATATCTTGCTGGCTGGACATGATTTCTGTTCTCTCTCGCTCTTCTTGTGCGGCGGTCTCGCTCTTTATATCTCAGTAATTCTTTACTGGTCAGAAACCAATCTTAAGAAAAGAACGGGTAGAACTATGAAAAACAGCCACAACAAGAAACAACTTGTGTTGGATATCTATCTTCTTCTCCTTTGTCCGCTTCAAGTTCGGGGCGTTTGGATATCGAAACAGAGCAGGAAGATGCAAGCAGAAAGAAAAGGCCTGTTGCTGGTCTCCTCTTTGCTCCGTGTCACGAACTTGATACGTGTTGGATACGGTGCCGGTACTCGTCTCACGGATTGGTGTTCCACGCTCCGTTCAATGGAGTGGAGATGATGCAGACAAGTCAAATGAATGTGGGAGAGAGAGCGAAGCGGGGTACACACACCTGGATCAAGCTGCGAGCAATGAGGGCAAGCCGCTGCTTCAACTTCTATCAGTGCAGAACGACGAGTGTGGATACGGTAACTAGGAACCTACTTCTAATACACCAATAATAATAATAATAATAATAATAATAATAATAATAATAATAATAATAAGAGTATAGAGAAGCATTGGAAGGGTAATACGAATGCACAATGACCACATAAAAAGAATCTGCCGCAACAGCAGCAGCTGGGGACGATAAAGTTATGAGGTTGTTCCGCCGCGGAGTCAAGGAGCGGGATCGCTGCGAAAAAAAATATTTCGTTTCTTTTTTTTTTCTTGTTTCACTTTTTAGTGCCGTTCTCGATACAACGTGTGATGTGTAAATCATAACATAAGCGAATCCGAGCGGAAAGCGGAGGAGTGCTACGCTGCTTATTTCTTGTACGCGAATGGATGAACCTCTAACCTCTCCGCTGCCTCCCTCTCCATCTATTTCTCTACTCTCATTTTGTTCCGCTTCTGGTCAGCCTACTACTTGGAGGCCTGCTCGCTGCGGATACGGCGGGGCAGCACCTCACGCACATCCTTGGCGCTTAGCAGTTCCGTGTCGACGAACTCCAGCAGGCGCTTCATGCCGAGCTGGTCGCTGATGCCCAGGTCCTGGCACGAGTCCATCCACAGAAAGTTAGCGGCGTTGTGCTTCGCCTTGCTGGGCGTGTCGTCAATCAGAACGGTGTTCTGGGGCGTGGCGATACCAGGGTAGGCGGCGTACACCCGCGACAGGTCCTTCACCGTGGCATGCGAGTCCTCGCGAATGATGGCGTTGGAGCGGCGGAACTCATCCGGGATGGTGTGCTCCCGCGTCCAGGTGAACTCGAACTTCACAGGGCAGGTGAAGGCGACGGCAGACACCGCGGCATCGGCCCCTTCGCCTGGCTTGCGTCGGCTGAACCGCCCCCCGCGGACCCCGCCGTTCTGCTGTTCGGCGGGAGCGGCGTTCGCCTCAGCGGCGGCGGCGGACGCGGCGCCGGCCCCGAAGCGGTCGGGCAGCGCCTTCTTCCAGACCGCCTCGTTGTCGAAGACTGCCTCCGTCAACGCCTTGGTGTTGCGTGCCGTCGTCGAGCTCCAGATGGCGAGGTGGCACTTGCTCTGCAGGGCGAGCAGGGTAGGCAGCACGTCGTGCCGCAGCCACACCCGTGTGAGCCCGACGGTGAGGTGCGGGTCTGGCATGCCCTGTGGCATGTTGCGGACGTGGAGGCGCTCCACCAGCGTCCCGCGCAGCCCAAAGACAAGGAACGGCTTCATACGCTCAACGCAACTGTTTGTACTTTCCTTGTTACTTTGGTTAAAAAAAAGAAAGAAATAATATATATATATATGTGTCTTTACTGTCTGCCGTGCTTATTAGATATGAAAGAGAGGGCTTGCAGTTGTACCACCTTGAAAGGAAGCGCTAGATCAATCTGTGAGAGGATTATTTGTGAAGTGTGTGTGTGTGTGTGTGCCTGTGTGCGTCACGGGGGTAGAAGATGGAGTTAGCTCTCCGGCTTCTTTGAAAGGAAAGAGAAAATAGGCAAACCAAGTGGGGGGATGACAACAGAAGCATGAATGAAAAAAAAAAAATGGAATAACACGCGATGCTCCATAGGTTTTATCTACCCCGATAGATAGAGAGACGAGCGCTGAAGGAATCCTGACGACCCTGTGCATCGTACGCACTGAAAGCTCAGAAGCTTACCTTTGGCTTTGTCTCACGAGCGGATGGATCACTGCATTAACGAACACTTACAACTTTAAAAAAGAAACAGGATTGTGTGTGAAGAAAGAGATGTACTTGCACTGAAGCGATACAACAACGGCATGCCAAATGTAAAACTCAATCTTCCTCCCTTCCCCCTCCACACAGAGATAGAGGAATAAGAGAAGTCCAACCAAACCGCAAAGCACTTATTTATAATAATAAAAAGTGGAAGAAGAAAAAATGTTTTATTTTATCGCTTCTTTTTCATTCTTTTATAAAACAACAACTCCCCCCCTCCCCTTTAAAAACAAAAAACAAATCAAGCAGTTGTGTGGTTTCAATATCTGTATTTTAGGAGAGCTGGAGGCAGCGCCCACTGACCACTGGGCATCCGCTGCGCTCCACGCAAAAGAGGAGTACAGAAGAACAAGAAAAGGTGTTGATTTATGTATCTCTAAGGAGTGCGAGTGGGTGTTCTCCCCCCCCTCCCCTCCCCCCCCCCTCTCTCTCTCTCTCTGGCTAGTGCGCAGTTATGACTGGCGCCAAAAAAGTATCGTTGTGGCGTACGGCGCCACAAACGCTTCAAATGGCGTGCGCCCCCATTGAAGGTCCGGCATGCCCATGCAGAACATACCAATAAGACCCGCACACGCAACGTAGAACAAACTGTTGATCAGGAGAGAGAGCACCTGGTAGCTGAAGCAGACACAGGAGCGGCCCGAGGCATCCCGCCGCCCCGCCGCCGCCGCCACACAGCGGCGCTTCGCCGGCACGACGAGGGCAAAGTAGAGTGGGACCCAGAGCCCGAAGCTCGCGAGGACCAGCATCCAGGGTATGGCGACGTGCAGCGGCATCTCTGGCTCCATGAAGTACCCCCCGTGGTGGATCATGCGGCCGAGTAGCAGGCACTCCACCGTCATGCCAAGTATCGTAACACAGGCGGTGGTGCCCAGGGTGGTTGCCTTGGGGTTGTTGATGAACTCGTAGTACTCTCGCACGGCCGGGACGGCGAGACAGGCCCATAAGCACATCCGAACCGTGACCAGATGATGCTCCGGTTCCAGCTGAAGCATCGCCTTGGAAGTGAACGTATTCATATCATGGATCAGCACCAAGGCGAGAAGGATCGACACGGACATGAACCGCTTGGGGGACTGGAAGACGTTCCACTGGTAGAGCTCGACATGCTCGGGGAAGAACTGGTTCACCACCTTCGAGATGATGCCACCGCGGCGGCTGCGGTGCTTCCCGCTCTGAACCCCGACGCTAGGCTTGACGCCGTCCTCGCGGTCCTTTTGGATAAAACGGTACTCCTTTGCTCTCGCCCACTTGAGCAGCAGTACGCCGATCAACGTCCCGCCGCCATTACAGAGCAGCACATCGAGGAGCAGGTGATCCCACCAGCACTCCTTGAAGTTCGGGAGGATGTGCTGGAACGTTATCTCGACGATCTCAAACCCGAGCGAGACGCACGTCACGAGGCGCCAGTCACGAAGAATGAGCGTCTTGAAGACGTAGCCAAACAAATGCGCTGCAACGAACACGTCCAGCGAGCCGCCAAAGTGGAACCAGCTGTCCTCCGTGTAGACGCGGCAGTCCTCGGCGTAGGTGCGCTCCGGGAGGTGGTCTGGCACGCTTGGGTCGTACCAGCGGACGATCGCCGCTGGCATCTTGTCGCACTGGAACAGAAGGAAGACCAGCAGCAAGTTGTACATGATACCCATCGCGAGCATCATGCGCCATATGGCCGGGTGCGGCCGCGTCAGCAGTGTAGAGGGGAAGTAAACACCTCCAATGGTGATCATGGTCACAATGGCCGCTAGAAGGCCTAGGCGGAGCTGGGCGTCGGCCACGTCGACCGGCTCCCCGGCGGCGACGCCCTGCGGCAGCGAGACGAAGCGCTGGTAGAGGAGCGCCGACAACGCCACGCCACCGAACAGGACGACGGGGAGGTGGTGGTACGCACGAGACGCTGAGCGGGGGGACACCGCCCTGCGTGCGCCAGCATCCACCGTAGTGGCTGTGGTCGTCCTCGGCTCCTTCTTTTTACTAGCGGTGTTGTTGATACTCTTGGCGGATGCAGCAGGTGCTGGCGCGGCGCCCACCACTATGAATGGTGGAACCAGCTGCGACTTCTTCTTGCCCATTCTAAAGGGTTGTTCGCCCCGTTATGGTTGCTCTTCTTATGTTTATGGCTTAATCTTACGTGTTCACGCGTGTTCGTCAACTACTCCGCGAGTGAATCACGATTGGGTGCTGCGCTCCGACTCGAAAAGATGAAAGGGGGAAAAACAAAAGTGAGGCGATACACGTAATATAAAGATCAACAGCGAAGGAGAAAACAGAAGTTTGCTGCTGCTCAATTCCTTCTCGCATTCCCGCCGACTGAATACAGAGGCCACAACAGAGCTCGGACTCTACTGGTACGGTTGTAATGAGTAGAACATGCCTTTTCTCCCCTCTGGTTGGTTGGATGTGTTTTCCTTCTGTCTTAGATTTCAAAGTGCATCTGCCTAAGCGGTGTTCAAGCAAGGGCTCGGCCACGCACACGTGTGTGCATACGCATGCCTGCGGTAAAAGAGGGGGACGTTTTGAGCTTTGTTGTTGTTGTTATTTCTAGTTTCACGTTATCTCCTCAGGAGGCCCGTTAAGATAAGATGGATGGATGGATGGCGAGAGAGGGAGAGAAGACGAGGATAACGACAACGTGTTATTTGTTACTCTCTCTCTCTCTCTCTCTCCCCTCTAGTGTTGTTTCTTACTCTTTCTTTTTTTTTTCTTTTCCTTTTTTTTTTGTGTGTGTGTGTAAGTTTGAGGGCTGAGAAGAGCAAGAAGGGGTGGTATGCGATGGCGAAAAAGATATCTACCGAATCCCTGCACTCCCTCACTCTGGCTCAGGCCGCGGGTCCGCAATGTTCACAGACGCCGTCACAAATGCCAGTAGCTCCGTCGCCCGCAGCCCGCGCGTCCCGTGCCCCGGCACCGTCTCTCGCAGCACATCCGCAGCGCACGCATGCACTAAACCTCCAGCGCAGGTCACGTGGAAGAGGGGGTGAAGGTCCGCCGCAGTGGTCTCCGAAAAGAGGGAAGGGGTATCGACTCCCTGGGCTGCGAGGCCGGCGATGACCCCAGTCAGCACGTCGCCCATCCCACCCACAGCCATTGCAGCGCTGCCGGCGTCGAGAATGGCATACGGCAGCGCACCGTGCTGTCGGACCACCGTACCCGGGCCTTTGAGCAGGCATATACCGCCGGTCAGCGCCGCCAGCCTCTCCGCCGAGGCGACCCGGTCCTTCTCCACCTCTGCGATGGAGCAGCCGAGCAGCCGCGACGCCTCCCCCGGGTGCGGGGTGATGATGAGCTGCGGCAGACCCAGATGGAACATCTCGCCACGTTCTTTCCCTTCCTCCTCCGAGCGCAGAGCAGCCAGAAGATTTAAGCCATCGGCGTCCACGATGACGGCTTTCGCCCGGTGTTCTCTCGCGTGGGAGAGGACTTCTCGCAGGACCACGCGGCCAAAGTCCGGCGAGGTGCCCAGCCCCGGGCCGACCGCCACACAGGTGCACCAGTCCAGCGCCTGCCGCAACCGCGTCACTAGCGCCGCCTCGGCCGTCTCGCTGCTGCTGCTTGGCGCTACAGCGATGCCTTCCACCATCACCTCCGGGCACCGGGTGAGGAGGGGGGCGACGTGCTCGGGCCGCGTCAGCACACGCGTGAGTCCTGCGCCAGCGGCCATGCACGCCTCTGCGGCCATCATGATCGCCCCGCCAAAGCCGCTGTCACCGCCGACCAGGAGCACCTTCCCGCTTGTGCCCTTGTGGGCCACCTCCGACCGCGGCGCAGGGAAGTAGTCCGGGAGCTCCTCTACTGTGAGGCGCCGACCAGCCGCCGCCTCGCGCCGCGCCGGGTCGGCCAGCCACGCCTCAAGGCCGAGGCTGGCGTAGTGGAGCTGCCCCGTGTAGGCGCGTGCCTGGGCGGTGAGCAGGCCGGGCTTGAGGCTGATGAAGGAGGTGGTGTGCTGCGCCCGCACGCAGCATCCCGCGGCCTCGCCCGTCTCGGCGTTGAGGCCGGAAGGGATATCGATGGCCACCCGGGGCACCGGCAGGCCGTTCACCTCCTCAATGAGCCGCGCGTAGCCCTCGCGGGGGGCGCCGGTGATGCCTGTGCCGAGCAGGCCATCCACCACCAAATCCACCGGCGGTGCCTTGGCGCCGGTGGAGTTTCTGTCCGTTGCGCTGTGGGCGGCGGCTCCCCGCACGTGGGGGAGAGGAGGCGGCGCGTCGGGGTCGTAAACGACGGACGTCCCGCCGGCTGCCTCCCACGCCCCCTTGGCGTTGGCGGCCTCGACTGGAAGGGCACCGCTGGTCTTCATGGCGAGCACCGTCACGTGCCGCCCGTCCTCCTTGGCCAACTTGGCCACGACGTACCCGTCCCCGCCGTTGTTGCCAGGCCCCACCAGGATCAGCCAGTGCCTCGATCCTGGGTACGCCGCGGCGGTCGCCTGATACGCCGCGGTGCCGGCGCGCACCATCAGCTGCGAGAGGTTCATCTGATAGGCGCGCGCTGCCTCTGGCTCCATTTCCCGCAGCCACTTGGCGCTCCACACGTAGCGGGAGAGCAGCGCGGAGGCGGGCACGTCGCCGATGATGCGGCATCGCGGTCGCAGCGCGAGGAAGGGGAGGGGTAGGCGAGGCATGAGGGAAGGGAAGCAGTGCTCGCCGCTGTCGCCGTCTTCGGGCTCAGAGGAGGGCGAGGCGATGGGCGATGAATGGAACCGGGAGCTACGAGAGCCGACCAGAGGCACGTTGCGGTCGTAGTGCTTGCTGGGTCGCATACACAAGGGAAAATTATATCTATCTATATACCGTAGTGTCTAGATACTTCTTCTAGCAGTTGTTGTTGTTTTTGAAGCGAAAGAATGATAAAGTAGAAGGCTATGTGGTAACGGAGAAAGAAAATAAGGGAGCAGAAAGAGGAAGATGGTTTGCCGTCGAACGAGTTCCGCACTCGCTCTCTACGCCCAGAGAGAGAGTGAGTGAGAGAGAGAGGATGCGGTGCGGTGCGATGCGGTGCGGTGCGGTGCGGGTTATCAAAATAAGGTATGGCAGCCCCACACCGGCAAATAGATCCCGAAGCCCCACACCGGCACAGGAGGATTCATGCATTGGTCGATACACCGCGTCCGTCCCCCCCCGACATCACGAGAATGCAGCGCGGGCGGAAGTTATTATGATGTATTATTTATTTTTTTATTTTATTTTTATTTTTTTGGTGTGAAATGCCATAAAAAAAGGCCGTAAAGGACGATGATAGACGATGTATCCGATAAAAGGCATTCGAGACGCGCCTCGCCTCCCTCTAGCTGTCGATGGAAACAATTGTACATATCGACGTGTCGTTAGTTAATCTCCTCACCTTTTTGTCGTTTTCGTTTTCGGTTGTTTTTTTTTTTCGTTTTTTTTTTCGTTATTATTTTTTTTTTTTTTTTAGATTCGGCTGGAGAAAGCGCTCATCCGCTGGCGGAGCTGGTTGCCCAGTGTGTCCATGAACTGCTCGGTCGACTCGTAGTGATGGCGCTCCATCTTGTTACCGTGGATACACATCGCAAGATCCTTGGTCATGTGCCCCTGCTCGATCGTCTTGACCACCACGTCCTCCAAGGTGTGGGCGAAGCGGATGAGGTCCTCGTTGCCATCCAGCTTGCCGCGGTGGGCAAGGCCTCGGGTCCAGGCGTAGATGGAGGCGACAGGGTTGGTGCTCGTTTCTTTGCCCTGCTGGTGGTTTCGGTAGTGGCGGGTGACGGTGCCGTGTGCCGCCTCCGCCTCAATCGTATTGCCATCTGGGCAGACGAGCACAGAGGTCATGAGCCCGAGGGAGCCGAAGCCCTGCGCCACGATGTCGCTCTGGACGTCGCCGTCGTAGTTCTTGCAGGCCCACACAAATCCGCCCTCGCCCTTGATCATCTGGGCCACCTGGTCATCAATGAGACGATGATCGTAGGTGAGGCCAGCCTTGTCGAAGGCGGCCTTGTACTCCGTCTCGTACAGGCGCTGGAAGGTCAGCAAGAAGGTGCCGTCGTACTGCTTCAGAATTGTGTTCTTGGTGGACAGCACGAGAGGATACTTCCGCAGCAGCGCGTACTCGAAGCAGCTCCGGGCGAAGCCCTCAATGGACTCGTCCGTGTTGTACATGGCCATACCAACCCCAGGGCCCTTGAAGTCGAACACCTCCTGCACCTGCGCCTCGCCCTTCTCCGGCACAAAGACCAGCTGGAGCTTACCGGGCCCCGGCACCTTGACCTCCGTCGCCTTGTACTGATCGCCAAAGGCGTGGCGGCCGACAATGATCGGCGACTTCCACTGCGGCACGATGCGGGGGACGTTGGAGATGATGATCGGCTCGCGGAAGACGGTGCCGCCGAGGATGTTGCGGATCGTCCCGTTTGGACTCCTCCACATCTTCTTGAGGGAGAACTCCTTCACACGCGCCTCGTCGGGCGTAATCGTCGCACACTTGATGCCCACATTTGTCTTCTTGATCGCCTCGGCAGCCTCCACCGTCACGACATCGTTGGTGGCATCGCGGTTCTGAACGCTGAGGTCGAAGTACTGGATGGGCACATCCACGTAGGGCAAGACGAGCTTCTCCTTGATGAGCGCCCAGATAATGCGGGTCATCTCGTCGCCGTCCATCTCCACCACTGGGTTGGCCACCTTTATCTTTGGAAGGCCGGACATCGTCTTTGTGATACTGGGAAGTGTGTGTGTGTGGGGAGGAAAAGCGTTGTAAATCTCGCATAAGAGCGAAATAGTTGTGAAGGAAAAACAAAACAACAAAAGAATAAAAAGAAGCAAGAAATGGAGCAAAGGAGCAGCTGAATTCAAAGCGAAAGAGCGGCTCCACCGCAGCAGCGGCGTTCGCTGGGTGCGGCAGCCAAATCTGCCGGGTGAAGATAACCAACCTCCTTCACCGTCGCGACGAAGGGGGGGGGGGGGAGAAAAAGATCTGCTAGCAGGGGAATAATAATTATAGGAAGCGTACAAATAAAAAAATAGAAAAAACATAGAATAGAAAGCGTGCCGTAATCGGAGAACCTTGGAACGAAACTCTTCTCGATTCGATGGCCGAGAGATGAAATCTGGTATCGAACACTGACCTGGTCTGGCTCACCGTGTGCTCCTCCCATCCTTGTCCTTTGGTGCGTGGTGTCTGACGGAAGACCGCTCTAAAAATCAAGCCCCAAGGCCTCGTCCAAATCGAGCTCTAAACCCGGCGTCTCACGCGGCCGCTTCTGCCCGGGCGCCGGCGTCGCTGAGGCCGCTGCTGCCCCTGTTGCCCCAGCCGGCCCAGATCCTTTGCCGCTATCGGCAGCAGGGGCCCCGATCTTGTGCTTGGACGCCTCTGCATCGGCTGCCGCGGCGACGGGCGTGGGCGTATCTCCTGCAGACGCACCCCCCAGCGGTGGCGCTGGCGCTGGTGGCGGCGGTATCCTCGGTCTTTACGGTTTCGGCAGGCGGCTTGTACCCGGCCATGTCCAACACGAACTGCGGTATGTCCTTCGTGCCGCAGACGGTGATGGCTGGCAGCTCCGTGATGCCCACCTTGAACTGCCGCAGCTGGCGGATGACGTCGTGAAACGTCACGATAGAGGAGCGGAGGTCGAGCCTTGACATGCCGGCGTCCACCTCCATCCCAATGAAATAGTGAGCCGTGCTGGTGAAGCCCGTAAGGGGGGACGGGGCGGGGGTCGATGCTGCCGCCGCCTGCTGCTGCGGCGGCGGCGGCAGTGGGCCCACCCCACCAAATAGACTGCTGTTGCGGTGCGACATGGTACCGCTCTCCCCGGGCGGAGGGCCGGCCGGAGCCGGGAAGGCTGCCACCGATGCCAGCGCTGCCACCGGCAGACCCGCTGCCAGCGTTGGCGGCGGCCTTGCGCTTGAGCCACTGCGTGCGGCGCTCCACCTCCTCGGGGTCCTCGTAGCGCTTTGGGTTCAGGCGGAGCTTCAGCTGCGGGATATCCTCGAGTGTGTGGCCCCGCGAGCTAGCGTTGCCGGCCCACAAGATACGGATCTTCGACTCCACGCCGTCCACGTAGGCCTGATACTGCTCCGGGTCGTGGCAGGCGATTCGAATGTGCATGTAGTGTGCGTACTCGCCAAAGAACTTTGCCGGCTCGAGGAGCTTCGACCATATCCCGTACGGGCCGAACATGGCCTGCGCGGCCTCTGGGGAGAGACTCAGATACTGTGTGGTGATCTCCTGGCCGCGGCGGAACTCCGCGCAGAGCTGCTTGAGATTGGTGGCTGTGACGTTGTAGCAGGCGTTGCCGTACGGGAGGGCGGGCGTGAGGACAGGGAAGAGGGCCATGGCGTCGGACTTGGTCTCCCGCGGGTCCCAGCACTTTCCCAGCGACGTCTTCGCCCGCATGGAGGGCGTGAGGTAGATGGCGCGGTTCTCCGTGCCGGTTTCCCTTGGGTTGGGCTTGAACCACGTGTTGTACGTCCGGTAGAAGCGCGTCACGAGCCCTGCGGGGTTCTGATTGGGATAGCACTGCGACACAAAGGCGACGAGAATCGCCCAGCCGATACCAGAAGGAAAGCCAAAGGTGTTGCTGTAGATCCCCCGCTGCTTGCCCCACGCCTTGACGAAGCGCAGCGTCTGGCGGAAGGCGAACACCGTGTTATCCGGCACCGAGTGGATGATGTCCTGCGCCACCCGCACGGCGTTGCAACTGAGCACGGACTGCTCGTCCAAACCGAGGAGGAGGTCATCCGTAATCACCTCCGGCACGCAATCCTGCCGGATCGCCCCGAACGACAGATCGATATCGATGCCGTCGCAGACCATGGCGATGATAGGGACGCGGGTGTCGCGAATGCAGTGCAGTTCTGTCACCCAGCTCTCCATCTTGAAGCGCGGCGCCAGGCTGTTAAAGAAGTGATCTCGCGTGATACGGGCAGGGGCGATAAGGACGATATCGATATCACTCCCGGAGGTGTGCACGTTGTAGCGGTACGAGCCGGTAGCGAAGATGCGGCCCGAGACCTGCTTCGCGGCGGACTCCTGCATGCGGAACTCTGTAATCATGATCTGGTAGATCCAGGTGCGCACGAGACTGTCGATGCGCTTCAGCACGCTGCGCCGGCGCTGCGACTCCTCCTCCGGCTCGATGGTGGTGTCTGTCCACTTGCGCAGCAGGACCTCGTGCAGCATTTCGTCCTCCTTGGGGCCGTCTGTGGAGACGACTTTGCTGCGGATCGCGTCCTGGCGCTGCATTTGAGCGGTGGTAGTGGGGAGGGAAGGGAAATGGAATAGAAATGCCGAGATACAGCAGCAGGATGATATCCGCTGCTTGGCGCCTCTACACACGAGTGAAACCTTGACGAGAAAAAAAAAAGAGGAAAATTAGCGTGAAAAGGGGACTAGCAGGAATAAATAAAGAAATAAATAATAGAATAAAAATAAAACTTCAAAAGGAAATAAACAAGCAAATGCAGAGGGAGAGAGAGAGGGGGAGACGAGTAATATAGAGCCTGCCACAAAGTGTGAACCGCGCTGGTGGCGAGCGGCCTCCTGCCCACCAGCGAGGGAAGAAGTAGAAGCAGAAGCGGAGACACCTCGAATAATAATAATAATAATAATAATAATAATAATAATAAAAAAAAAAAATAGGATACGGTTCCGACGAACGAACTCGCTCCACTACCTTCTAGAGGCTGCAAGAGGAGCTGAAAATGATCCTGATTGGATGGGGTGCAGGAGGTGGGGCGGGCGGCTCCTGCAGCGCTCTCATCCATCTTTTAAGCGGTGGTGATCCACACAGCATCACCACGGCCACTAGGCGTCTAATAAAATATCCAGCGGGCAGGCCTGCATGGTCATGTTGAGCAGCGCCCTCGCGACGGCCTGGTCCGCCTTGGGCCGCTTCAGCGTGCGAGGGGAAGAGGCAGCTGTCGGGGAGCCGGACGCCCCGAGTACGCCAGCCCCGCTGAGGTCACTGAGGCTTGCACCGACGCTGGTGGGCCCTTCTGCCAACAGCCCCGCATTCGGCCCCGCCCCGGCCGCTGCCGCGCCGGTCTCCGCCTTCTCCATCGTTGCGAGTGCGATGCGGTCGAGGAGGCACTGCAGCAGCTCCTGAAAGAAGGCAGCGGCGTCGAGCAGCGGGCAGTGGAGCGACCGGCGGCCCCGCACGGTGATCCCCTTGGCATCCGCCGGCATCACCTCCAGCTGCGCGGCCAGCGACGGGGTCGCCACGGCCTCTGCAGATGCGCCGCCCAGGCTGTCGCCGGCAGGAGAGGCGGACCCGCCGGTGTGCGACCGCAGCGCGCTGCCACCCCCCGGTGCGTGCACCGAGAGCTGCGGCGGCAGGCGGGAGGTGGCCGAGGCGCCGGGGCTGGTAGCGGCGCTGCCCCCCACAAGGTTCGGCGGGACCAGCCCGCACACCACCACCGGCTGCGGCCCCAGAGAGTCCTCGACGGCCATCATGATGTCCGCCGCCTCGACCAGCGTGACCTTCTTGGTTGGGTCGTAGCACAAACCAACCGCGTGGGCGTTGCGGCAGATGAACCGGCGCAGCTGCTCGTAGCGCGCCGCACCCGAGAGGTCGTAGATGTGGAGTATCACTTCCGTCTTGACAGCGCCGCGCAGGCGGACCGTCTTCGCGTACCGGGTGAGCCCCATCGTGGGGAGCACCACCATGCGCCCCGCGTCCTCGCCCATGAAGGAGCGAATGGCAGCCGTCTTCCCAATGTGCGACGGGCCAATGACGGCGATGCGGATGGGTGCAGAGAACAGAATCCTAGTGCCGAGCATAAAGGAGGAGAGGCCGTCGCGCTGCGCCATCTCCAGTCGGCGGGCGTAATCGAGGAACTGTGTGTAGTTATACCGCGCGTGGAGGGAGATGACCCGCCTTGCCGCCTCGTTGTTGGCGGACGACGTCGCGTCCTGCAGCACCGGCGCCACCTCGAAGGCGCTGGGCGTCGGCCTCACCTGCCACGACATGGTGGACGAGTGCGCCATCGTGTTGAGCCGCGGCGACTCCGCCTCCTTGATCCACCGCTGCATGTTGTGCTGGTACCAAATAAAGTTATCCCGTGCGATGAAGTAAAAGTCAGAGCTCACGCGGGAGACCTCCGCCAGGTCGCGGAGCGTTAGAAAGGAGAGAATGTTCAGCAGCAGGGAGCGCTGGAACAGCTTGAACTCTCCTCGGCACCGGCGCCGCAACTCCCCGTTCGGCTGCCGCTTCGACAACACCAGCTGTGCCTCGTAGTAGCACTGTCGGCAGACTCGGCAGGAACCGCTCGCCGGGTCCGGCGAGGGCGGCAGCCCCGCCCCGGCCTCCGCAGGAGCCTCGCCCGCCGGGTCGTACGCGCCGCCGTGCGGTGCGACGCGCTGTGGGCTTTCGGCTGGGGGGAAGGGGGCCGGGTTGGCGTCGCCGCCGGCGCTGGTGGTGGTGGCGGTGCATATCTCGCTGGCGCAGCAGGTGAAGCAGAATATTCGGCCGCACATAGGGCAGCGATAGCGGCGGTGGAACAAGTTGAAGGCGGTGCGGCAGCCGGGGGCCATGCAGACGGCGATGTTTGACACGGGGACGTACTGAGAGGGCGGGGTGAACCGGATCATCGTGGGCGAGAGCGTCGGCTTGGAGAGACCGCTGCGCTGCCGGCCATACCGCCGCGATGTGCTGGGGACGCGGGTGATGGGGCTGGCGGTGGTACCGACGGCCTCGACTGGCCCACTCGCCGTGGCGCTGGGTTCTGGCTGTGGCGGGCGACGGAACTGGGTGCGGGAGGCCGACGCCGGCATCGCTAGTGAGTGTCCGCCGCCCTCCTCCCCTGCGCTCTCCTCGTCGCTCGCCTCAACGCAGTCCCGCACGTGGTTCGCTGTGGTCGCAGGGAGGTACATGCGGCTCACCCCGCCATCTCCGCTGTCCTCGATAACAGAAGGGAGCACCAGCGTGAGGCGGTGTGCATGCGCTGCGAGGCTCGGGCTGCCCACCCCTAGGGCCGCGACCCCGGCCCCTCCACTACCGCCCGCGGCAGCCGTGGCGACGCCGGGGCTGTGCGTGCCGGAGGAGGTCACCGAGGCGAGAGCCACAGCGCTCATCTGCACTGTGCGTATGTCGGGGGGGGGGTACTACAGTGAGGTAGTAGGGAACACTCTGCTGATACTTGCAACGTATGGGTGTATGTATAGGTATATATTTATATTGGTTGTGTGGATAGATATCTACTCGGATGTATGCCCAATGGAGGCTGAGGAAATAGAGAAGACACGCGCAAAGAGATTGGGATCGGGTTGGGCACAGGTTTGTCTTTTGGAATTGTTGTTTGTATTATTATGTTTTCCCTCTTTTTGTGTGACGTACCCTCACCTCCTAATTTTTTTCGTCTTTTCTTGCCTCGGCACCACTATATCTATGCGATAAGGAGGGGACCTAATTGAAAAGGCACGGCACAAAGCAAACGGCCGTCACAAATGAAACAAAGACAGTGAGAGAGAGAGAGAGAGAGAGAGAGAGAGAGAGAGAGAGAGAGAGAGAGAGAGTGAGAGAGAGAGAGAGAGAGATGAGTAAAAGAGCTCGGCCAACACATATCTCCATATTACATTTGCTACATCCATCTCGGCACACCAGCCCGCATTTCTGACGAACGGCGCTGCGGTGCACAACGCACTCTCTCCTTGTACACATCTGATATTCATTTTATTCAGCATTTAATGATCGAGATATATTTTGATATTATTTGTTTGTTAAAATTTGTGGTAGGCTAACGGTGAAACGGTTGCTGGCTGAGAAACCGCAGGACTTCACCACGCAACTCTCCTCCTAGCTCTTTTCAAGGAAACATACCTGAACACGACAATATATATATATTTCCGTCCTCGTGAAGAAACGAAAAACAAAACAAAAAAAAAAAGGAAAGGCTATATATTCAACAATTCATTACACCATCTACCAACACGAGAACACCATCCACCATTAGACTGTCTCCTTCCTCCGCATACTCCTCCCACTCAACGGCACCTGCCGCATCGAACACAGCACAACGGCCAACGTATCCTTTACCGTAGCAGCTGCACCCTTACCGTACCGCATCGTAACACATACACACTAACACATACAACCTCATTGTACGAGTCCGACCGGAACGACCCTCATTACTCGAGTCCGAGCGGTACGCCCCTCATTCCTCCAACGTAAACCCAACAGAAATCTCGTCCTGCCCTCTTTCATGTGAACCAATGAAGCCGCGGCACCTCCAACCCGGAGGGGGGGGTTGAGAGAGAGAGAGAGAGTCAAACTAGCGGCACAGCGACGCAGTGTGGGCGGGGGTGGGGCGAGTGCCAAAAACAAAGAAACGAGCAACAAAGAGGGGAGGGACAAGCATTAGGGCAAAAGCAGCGCTGCAGGCGAAAGCAACGGCCCCGCGCCGGCAATGACACGCCACGGCCCGCCAGGCAGGCACGTGGCACCCAGAGGCAGCGGCACAGCTCAACGTGGCTGGCACGGCTGGAGTTGAAGTGCTTCTTCAGTCAGGGACAATCAATGAATCATATAAACGATAGTCACTTACGCTCAGGTCAATAATAATAGGTCTTTTGACTGGCAACCAGGGCAAGCCCCGGGGCCAGCACAGTTATGGTCTTCCAGCATCACGACAATATAAATGAATGAAATAGAAATGAAAACATCAAGGGATCTCAAGATAGTGTATATCGATATGGATGGAAATCATAAAGGGCGGGGGCCGCCGGCACAGCAGGGCCGCGCAGACCCCGCCCGGTTTGACTCTCCGTCAGGCTTACGCCCACGCGGGGAAGCCGTACTTGGACGACGCGGCGAGCTCCTCCTCAATGCGGAGCAGCTGGTTCAGCTTGGCGGTACGCTCGCCACGGCACGGCGCGCCGGTCTTGATCTGGCCGGTGCCGAGGCCCACGGCCATATCGGCGATGTACGTGTCCTCGGTCTCACCGCTGCGGTGGGACACCATCACGGACCAACCGTTGGCCATGCACAGCTTGGAGGCGGCGATGGACTCGGAGATGGTGCCGATCTGGTTGATCTTGAGCAGCAGCGAGTTGCAGGCCTTCTTGTCGATGGCCATCTTCACGCGCTCCACGTTCGTCACCGTCAGGTCATCACCCACGATCTGGCCTTGCCGGCAAGCGCCTTGGTGATGGCAGCGAACTCGTCAAAGTTGTCCTCGTTGAAGGGTCCTCGATGGACTTGATGGGGTACTCGTTGGCCCACTTGACGTACGTCTCCATCAGCTTCTCGCCGGTCACGTACGTGGCCTCAGGGTTCTTGAAGGTCAGGTTGTACTGCTTCTTCTCGCTGTCGTACGCCTCGCTGGCGGCGCAGTCCATGCAGATGGCGAACTTGCCCTTGTGGCCGGCCTTCTCGATGGCCTCCATCAGGATGGGCAGGGTTCGTCGATGTGCTTGATCGGGGGGCGAAGCCACCCTCATCGCCGACGTTGACGGCGTCCTGGCCGTACTTCTTCTTGATGATGGTCTTGAGGAGTGGTACACCTCAGCACCCATGCGCAGGGCGTCGCGGAAGGACGTCGCCTTCACGGGGCGATCATGAACTCCTGGAAGGGCAGGACGTTGCCGGCGTGCTTGCCACCGTTGATCACGTTGAAGCACGGCACGGGCAGGCGCAGCTCCTTGGTGCCGGCCAGCTTGGCGATGTACTGGTACAGCGGCACGCCAGCCTTCGCGGCGCCGGCCTTGCTGATGGCCATGGAGCAGCCCAGGATCGCGTTGGCGCCGAGCTTGCTCTTGTTCTTGGTGCCGTCCAGGTCGCACATGACCTTGTCCAGCTGCTCCTGCTGGGACTCATCCTTGCCGATGAGGGCGGGGGCCAGCACCTCGTTCACGTTCTTCACGGCCTGGAGGCAGCCCTTGGCGCAGTAGCGGCCCTTGTCCTCGTCGCGCAGCTCGCACGCCTCGTGCACGCCGGTCGACGCGCCAGACGGCACGGCGGAGCGGAACATGCCCTTCTCCGTCGTCACCTCCACCTCAACGGTGGGGTTGCCGCGGGAGTCGAGGATTTCGCGAGCGAGAACCTTCTGGATGGTCATGGCTGGAGGGGGTAGGGTTGAGAGAGAGAGAGTCAAACTAGCGGCACAGCGACGCAGTGTGGGCGGGGGTGGGGCGAGTGTCAAAAACAAAGAAACGAGCAACAAAGAGGGGAGGGACAAGCATTAGGGCAAAAGCAGCGCAGCAGGCGAAAGCAACGGCCCCGCGCCGGCAATGACGGCGCGACACGCCACGGCCCGCCAGGCAGGCACGTGGCACCCAGAGGCAGCGGCACAGCTCAACGTGGCTGGCACGGCTGGAGTTGAAGTGCTTCTTCAGTCAGGGACAATCAATGAATCATATAAACGATAGTCACTTACGCTCAGGTCAATAATAATGGTCTTTTGACTGGCAACCAGGGCAAGCCCCGGGCCAGCACAGTTATGGTCTTCCAGCATCACGACAATATAAATGAATGAAATAGAAATGAAAACATCAAGGGATCTCAAGATAGCGCATATCGATATGGATGGAAATCATAAAGGGCGGGGGCCGCCGGCACAGAAGGGCCGCGCAGACCCCACGCCCGGTTTGACTCTCCGTCAGGCTTACGCCCACGCGGGGAAGCCGTACTTGGACGACGCGGCGAGCTCCTCCTCAATGCGGAGCAGCTGGTTCAGCTTGGCGGTACGCTCGCCACGGCACGGCGCGCCGGTCTTGATCTGGCCGGTGCCGAGGCCCACGGCCATATCGGCGATGTACGTGTCCTCGGTCTCACCGCTGCGGTGGGACACCATCACGGACCAACCGTTGGCCATGCACAGCTTGGAGGCGGCGATGGACTCGGAGATGGTGCCGATCTGGTTGATCTTGAGCAGCAGCGAGTTGCAGGCCTTCTTGTCGATGGCCATCTTCACGCGCTCCACGTTCGTCACCGTCAGGTCATCACCCACGATCTGGGCCTTGCCGGCAAGCGCCTTGGTGATGGCAGCGAACTCGTCAAAGTTGTCCTCGTTGAAGGGTCCTCGATGGACTTGATGGGGTACTCGTTGGCCCACTTGACGTACGTCTCCATCAGCTTCTCGCCGGTCACGTACGTGGCCTCAGGGTTCTTGAAGGTCAGGTTGTACTGCTTCTTCTCGCTGTCGTACGCCTCGCTGGCGGCGCAGTCCATGCAGATGGCGAACTTGCCCTTGTGGCCGGCCTTCTCGATGGCCTCCATCAGGATGGGCAGGGTTCGTCGATGTGCTTGATCGGGGCGAAGCCACCCTCATCGCCGACGTTGACGGCGTCCTGGCCGTACTTCTTCTTGATGATGGTCTTGAGGGAGTGGTACACCTCAGCACCCATGCGCAGGGCGTCGCGGAAGGACGTCGCCTTCACGGGGCGATCATGAACTCCTGGAAGGGCAGGACGTTGCCGGCGTGCTTGCCACCGTTGATCACGTTGAAGCACGGCACGGGCAGGCGCAGCTCCTTGGTGCCGGCCAGCTTGGCGATGTACTGGTACAGCGGCACGCCAGCCTTCGCGGCGCCGGCCTTGCTGATGGCCATGGAGCAGCCCAGGATCGCGTTGGCGCCGAGCTTGCTCTTGTTCTTGGTGCCGTCCAGGTCGCACATGACCTTGTCCAGCTGCTCCTGCTGGGACTCATCCTTGCCGATGAGGGCGGGGGCCAGCACCTCGTTCACGTTCTTCACGGCCTGGAGGCAGCCCTTGGCGCAGTAGCGGCCCTTGTCCTCGTCGCGCAGCTCGCACGCCTCGTGCACGCCGGTCGACGCGCCAGACGGCACGGCGGAGCGGAACATGCCCTTCTCCGTCGTCACCTCCACCTCAACGGTGGGGTTGCCGCGGGAGTCGAGGATTTCGCGAGCGAGAACCTTCTGGATGGTCATGGCTGGAGGGGGTAGGGTTGAGAGAGAGAGAGTCAAACTAGCGGCACAGCGACGCAGTGTGGGCGGGGGTGGGGCGAGTGTCAAAAACAAAGAAACGAGCAACAAAGAGGGGAGGGACAAGCATTAGGGCAAAAGCAGCGCAGCAGGCGAAAGCAACGGCCCCGCGCCGGCAATGACGGCGCGACACGCCACGGCCCGCCAGGCAGGCACGTGGCACCCAGAGGCAGCGGCACAGCTCAACGTGGCTGGCACGGCTGGAGTTGAAGTGCTTCTTCAGTCAGGGACAATCAATGAATCATATAAACGATAGTCACTTACGCTCAGGTCAATAATAATGGGTCTTTTGACTGGCAACCAGGGCAAGCCCGGGGCCAGCACAGTTATGGTCTTCCAGCATCACGACAATATAAATGAATGAAATAGAAATGAAAACATCAAGGGATCTCAAGATAGTGTATATCGATATGGATGGAAATCATAAAGGGCGGGGGCCGCCGGCACAGAAGGGCCGCGCAGACCCCACGCCCGGTTTGACTCTCCGTCAGGCTTACGCCCACGCGGGGAAGCCGTACTTGGACGACGCGGCGAGCTCCTCCTCAATGCGGAGCAGCTGGTTCAGCTTGGCGGTACGCTCGCCACGGCACGGCGCGCCGGTCTTGATCTGGCCGGTGCCGAGGCCCACGGCCATATCGGCGATGTACGTGTCCTCGGTCTCACCGCTGCGGTGGGACACCATCACGGACCAACCGTTGGCCATGCACAGCTTGGAGGCGGCGATGGACTCGGAGATGGTGCCGATCTGGTTGATCTTGAGCAGCAGCGAGTTGCAGGCCTTCTTGTCGATGGCCATCTTCACGCGCTCCACGTTCGTCACCGTCAGGTCATCACCCACGATCTGGGCCTTGCCGGCAAGCGCCTTGGTGATGGCAGCGAACTCGTCAAAGTTGTCCTCGTTGAAGGGGTCCTCGATGGACTTGATGGGGTACTCGTTGGCCCACTTGACGTACGTCTCCATCAGCTTCTCGCCGGTCACGTACGTGGCCTCAGGGTTCTTGAAGGTCAGGTTGTACTGCTTCTTCTCGCTGTCGTACGCCTCGCTGGCGGCGCAGTCCATGCAGATGGCGAACTTGCCCTTGTGGCCGGCCTTCTCGATGGCCTCCATCAGGATGGGCAGGGTTCGTCGATGTGCTTGATCGGGGGGGCGAAGCCACCCTCATCGCCGACGTTGACGGCGTCCTGGCCGTACTTCTTCTTGATGATGGTCTTGAGGGAGTGGTACACCTCAGCACCCATGCGCAGGGCGTCGCGGAAGGACGTCGCCTTCACGGGGGCGATCATGAACTCCTGGAAGGGCAGGACGTTGCCGGCGTGCTTGCCACCGTTGATCACGTTGAAGCACGGCACGGGCAGGCGCAGCTCCTGGTGCCGGCCAGCTTGGCGATGTACTGGTACAGCGGCACGCCAGCCTTCGCGGCGCCGGCCTTGCTGATGGCCATGGAGCAGCCCAGGATCGCGTTGGCGCCGAGCTTGCTCTTGTTCTTGGTGCCGTCCAGGTCGCACATGACCTTGTCCAGCTGCTCCTGCTGGGACTCATCCTTGCCGATGAGGGCGGGGGCCAGCACCTCGTTCACGTTCTTCACGGCCTGGAGGCAGCCCTTGGCGCAGTAGCGGCCCTTGTCCTCGTCGCGCAGCTCGCACGCCTCGTGCACGCCGGTCGACGCGCCAGACGGCACGGCGGAGCGGAACATGCCCTTCTCCGTCGTCACCTCCACCTCAACGGTGGGGTTGCCGCGGGAGTCGAGGATTTCGCGAGCGAGAACCTTCTGGATGGTCATGGCTGGAGGGGGTAGGGTTGAGAGAGAGAGTCAAACTAGCGGCACAGCGACGCAGTGTGGGCGGGGGTGGGGCGAGTGCCAAAAACAAAGAAACGAGCAACAAAGAGGGGAGGGACAAGCATTAGGGCAAAAGCAGCGCAGCAGGCGAAAGCAACGGCCCCGCGCCGGCAATGACGGCGCGACACGCCACGGCCCGCCAGGCAGGCACGTGGCACCCAGAGGCAGCGGCACAGCTCAACGTGGCTGGCACGGCTGGAGTTGAAGTGCTTCTTCAGTCAGGGACAATCAATGAATCATATAAACGATAGTCACTTACGCTCAGGTCAATAATAATGGGTCTTTTGACTGGCAACCAGGGCAAGCCCCGGAGCCAGCACAGTTATGGTCTTCCAGCATCACGACAATATAAATGAATGAAATAGAAATGAAAACATCAAGGGATCTCAAGATAGTGTATATCGATATGGATGGAAATCATAAAGGGCGGGGGCCGCCGGCACAGAAGGGCCGCGCAGACCCCACGCCCGGTTTGACTCTCCGTCAGGCTTACGCCCACGCGAAGCCGTACTTGGACGACGCGGCGAGCTCCTCCTCAATGCGGAGCAGCTGGTTCAGCTTGGCGGTACGCTCGCCACGGCACGGCGCGCCGGTCTTGATCTGGCCGGTGCCGAGGCCCACGGCCATATCGGCGATGTACGTGTCCTCGGTCTCACCGCTGCGGTGGGACACCATCACGGACCAACCGTTGGCCATGCACAGCTTGGAGGCGGCGATGGACTCGGAGATGGTGCCGATCTGGTTGATCTTGAGCAGCAGCGAGTTGCAGGCCTTCTTGTCGATGGCCATCTTCACGCGCTCCACGTTCGTCACCGTCAGGTCATCACCCACGATCTGGGCCTTGCCGGCAAGCGCCTTGGTGATGGCAGCGAACTCGTCAAAGTTGTCCTCGTTGAAGGGTCCTCGATGGACTTGATGGGGTACTCGTTGGCCCACTTGACGTACGTCTCCATCAGCTTCTCGCCGGTCACGTACGTGGCCTCAGGGTTCTTGAAGGTCAGGTTGTACTGCTTCTTCTCGCTGTCGTACGCCTCGCTGGCGGCGCAGTCCATGCAGATGGCGAACTTGCCCTTGTGGCCGGCCTTCTCGATGGCCTCCATCAGGATGGGCAGGGTTCGTCGATGTGCTTGATCGGGGGGGCGAAGCCACCCTCATCGCCGACGTTGACGGCGTCCTGGCCGTACTTCTTCTTGATGATGGTCTTGAGGGAGTGGTACACCTCAGCACCCATGCGCAGGGCGTCGCGGAAGGACGTCGCCTTCACGGGGCGATCATGAACTCCTGGAAGGGCAGGACGTTGCCGGCGTGCTTGCCACCGTTGATCACGTTGAAGCACGGCACGGGCAGGCGCAGCTCCTTGGTGCCGGCCAGCTTGGCGATGTACTGGTACAGCGGCACGCCAGCCTTCGCGGCGCCGGCCTTGCTGATGGCCATGGAGCAGCCCAGGATCGCGTTGGCGCCGAGCTTGCTCTTGTTCTTGGTGCCGTCCAGGTCGCACATGACCTTGTCCAGCTGCTCCTGCTGGGACTCATCCTTGCCGATGAGGGCGGGGGCCAGCACCTCGTTCACGTTCTTCACGGCCTGGAGGCAGCCCTTGGCGCAGTAGCGGCCCTTGTCCTCGTCGCGCAGCTCGCACGCCTCGTGCACGCCGGTCGACGCGCCAGACGGCACGGCGGAGCGGAACATGCCCTTCTCCGTCGTCACCTCCACCTCAACGGTGGGGTTGCCGCGGGAGTCGAGGATTTCGCGAGCGAGAACCTTCTGGATGGTCATGGCTGGAGGGGGTAGGGTTGAGAGAGAGAGTCAAACTAGCGGCACAGCGACGCAGTGTGGGCGGGGGTGGGGCGAGTGCCAAAAACAAAGAAACGAGCAACAAAGAGGGGAGGGACAAGCATTAGGGCAAAAGCAGCGCAGCAGGCGAAAGCAACGGCCCCGCGCCGGCAATGACGGCGCGACACGCCACGGCCCGCCAGGCAGGCACGTGGCACCCAGAGGCAGCGGCACAGCTCAACGTGGCTGGCACGGCTGGAGTTGAAGTGCTTCTTCAGTCAGGGACAATCAATGAATCATATAAACGATAGTCACTTACGCTCAGGTCAATAATAATGGGTCTTTTGACTGGCAACCAGGGCAAGCCCGGGCCAGCACAGTTATGGTCTTCCAGCATCACGACAATATAAATGAATGAAATAGAAATGAAAACATCAAGGGATCTCAAGATAGTGTATATCGATATGGATGGAAATCATAAAGGGCGGGGGCCGCCGGCACAGAAGGGCCGCGCAGACCCCACGCCCGGTTTGACTCTCCGTCAGGCTTACGCCCACGCGGGGAAGCCGTACTTGGACGACGCGGCGAGCTCCTCCTCAATGCGGAGCAGCTGGTTCAGCTTGGCGGTACGCTCGCCACGGCACGGCGCGCCGGTCTTGATCTGGCCGGTGCCGAGGCCCACGGCCATATCGGCGATGTACGTGTCCTCGGTCTCACCGCTGCGGTGGGACACCATCACGGACCAACCGTTGGCCATGCACAGCTTGGAGGCGGCGATGGACTCGGAGATGGTGCCGATCTGGTTGATCTTGAGCAGCAGCGAGTTGCAGGCCTTCTTGTCGATGGCCATCTTCACGCGCTCCACGTTCGTCACCGTCAGGTCATCACCCACGATCTGGGCCTTGCCGGCAAGCGCCTTGGTGATGGCAGCGAACTCGTCAAAGTTGTCCTCGTTGAAGGGGTCCTCGATGGACTTGATGGGGTACTCGTTGGCCCACTTGACGTACGTCTCCATCAGCTTCTCGCCGGTCACGTACGTGGCCTCAGGGTTCTTGAAGGTCAGGTTGTACTGCTTCTTCTCGCTGTCGTACGCCTCGCTGGCGGCGCAGTCCATGCAGATGGCGAACTTGCCCTTGTGGCCGGCCTTCTCGATGGCCTCCATCAGGATGGGCAGGGGTTCGTCGATGTGCTTGATCGGGGGGGCGAAGCCACCCTCATCGCCGACGTTGACGGCGTCCTGGCCGTACTTCTTCTTGATGATGGTCTTGAGGGAGTGGTACACCTCAGCACCCATGCGCAGGGCGTCGCGGAAGGACGTCGCCTTCACGGGGCGATCATGAACTCCTGGAAGGGCAGGACGTTGCCGGCGTGCTTGCCACCGTTGATCACGTTGAAGCACGGCACGGGCAGGCGCAGCTCCTTGGTGCCGGCCAGCTTGGCGATGTACTGGTACAGCGGCACGCCAGCCTTCGCGGCGCCGGCCTTGCTGATGGCCATGGAGCAGCCCAGGATCGCGTTGGCGCCGAGCTTGCTCTTGTTCTTGGTGCCGTCCAGGTCGCACATGACCTTGTCCAGCTGCTCCTGCTGGGACTCATCCTTGCCGATGAGGGCGGGGGCCAGCACCTCGTTCACGTTCTTCACGGCCTGGAGGCAGCCCTTGGCGCAGTAGCGGCCCTTGTCCTCGTCGCGCAGCTCGCACGCCTCGTGCACGCCGGTCGACGCGCCAGACGGCACGGCGGAGCGGAACATGCCCTTCTCCGTCGTCACCTCCACCTCAACGGTGGGGTTGCCGCGGGAGTCGAGGATTTCGCGAGCGAGAACCTTCTGGATGGTCATGGCTGGAGGGGGTAGGGTTGAGAGAGAGAGTCAAACTAGCGGCACAGCGACGCAGTGTGGGCGGGGGTGGGGCGAGTGCCAAAAACAAAGAAACGAGCAACAAAGAGGGGAGGGACAAGCATTAGGGCAAAAGCAGCGCAGCAGGCGAAAGCAACGGCCCCGCGCCGGCAATGACGGCGCGACACGCCACGGCCCGCCAGGCAGGCACGTGGCACCCAGAGGCAGCGGCACAGCTCAACGTGGCTGGCACGGCTGGAGTTGAAGTGCTTCTTCAGTCAGGGACAATCAATGAATCATATAAACGATAGTCACTTACGCTCAGGTCAATAATAATGGGTCTTTTGACTGGCAACCAGGGCAAGCCCGGGCCAGCACAGTTATGGTCTTCCAGCATCACGACAATATAAATGAATGAAATAGAAATGAAAACATCAAGGGATCTCAAGATAGTGTATATCGATATGGATGGAAATCATAAAGGGCGGGGGCCGCCGGCACAGAAGGGCCGCGCAGACCCCACGCCCGGTTTGACTCTCCGTCAGGCTTACGCCCACGCGGAAGCCGTACTTGGACGACGCGGCGAGCTCCTCCTCAATGCGGAGCAGCTGGTTCAGCTTGGCGGTACGCTCGCCACGGCACGGCGCGCCGGTCTTGATCTGGCCGGTGCCGAGGCCCACGGCCATATCGGCGATGTACGTGTCCTCGGTCTCACCGCTGCGGTGGGACACCATCACGGACCAACCGTTGGCCATGCACAGCTTGGAGGCGGCGATGGACTCGGAGATGGTGCCGATCTGGTTGATCTTGAGCAGCAGCGAGTTGCAGGCCTTCTTGTCGATGGCCATCTTCACGCGCTCCACGTTCGTCACCGTCAGGTCATCACCCACGATCTGGGCCTTGCCGGCAAGCGCCTTGGTGATGGCAGCGAACTCGTCAAAGTTGTCCTCGTTGAAGGGGTCCTCGATGGACTTGATGGGGTACTCGTTGGCCCACTTGACGTACGTCTCCATCAGCTTCTCGCCGGTCACGTACGTGGCCTCAGGGTTCTTGAAGGTCAGGTTGTACTGCTTCTTCTCGCTGTCGTACGCCTCGCTGGCGGCGCAGTCCATGCAGATGGCGAACTTGCCCTTGTGGCCGGCCTTCTCGATGGCCTCCATCAGGATGGGCAGGGGTTCGTCGATGTGCTTGATCGGGGGGGCGAAGCCACCCTCATCGCCGACGTTGACGGCGTCCTGGCCGTACTTCTTCTTGATGATGGTCTTGAGGGAGTGGTACACCTCAGCACCCATGCGCAGGGCGTCGCGGAAGGACGTCGCCTTCACGGGGCGATCATGAACTCCTGGAAGGGCAGGACGTTGCCGGCGTGCTTGCCACCGTTGATCACGTTGAAGCACGGCACGGGCAGGCGCAGCTCCTTGGTGCCGGCCAGCTTGGCGATGTACTGGTACAGCGGCACGCCAGCCTTCGCGGCGCCGGCCTTGCTGATGGCCATGGAGCAGCCCAGGATCGCGTTGGCGCCGAGCTTGCTCTTGTTCTTGGTGCCGTCCAGGTCGCACATGACCTTGTCCAGCTGCTCCTGCTGGGACTCATCCTTGCCGATGAGGGCGGGGGCCAGCACCTCGTTCACGTTCTTCACGGCCTGGAGGCAGCCCTTGGCGCAGTAGCGGCCCTTGTCCTCGTCGCGCAGCTCGCACGCCTCGTGCACGCCGGTCGACGCGCCAGACGGCACGGCGGAGCGGAACATGCCCTTCTCCGTCGTCACCTCCACCTCAACGGTGGGGTTGCCGCGGGAGTCGAGGATTTCGCGAGCGAGAACCTTCTGGATGGTCATGGCTGGAGGGGGTAGGGTTGAGAGAGAGAGTCAAACTAGCGGCACAGCGACGCAGTGTGGGCGGGGGTGGGGCGAGTGCCAAAAACAAAGAAACGAGCAACAAAGAGGGGAGGGACAAGCATTAGGGCAAAAGCAGCGCAGCAGGCGAAAGCAACGGCCCCGCGCCGGCAATGACGGCGCGACACGCCACGGCCCGCCAGGCAGGCACGTGGCACCCAGAGGCAGCGGCACAGCTCAACGTGGCTGGCACGGCTGGAGTTGAAGTGCTTCTTCAGTCAGGGACAATCAATGAATCATATAAACGATAGTCACTTACGCTCAGGTCAATAATAATGGGTCTTTTGACTGGCAACCAGGGCAAGCCCCGGAGCCAGCACAGTTATGGTCTTCCAGCATCACGACAATATAAATGAATGAAATAGAAATGAAAACATCAAGGGATCTCAAGATAGTGTATATCGATATGGATGGAAATCATAAAGGGCGGGGGCCGCCGGCACAGAAGGGCCGCGCAGACCCCACGCCCGGTTTGACTCTCCGTCAGGCTTACGCCCACGCGGGGAAGCCGTACTTGGACGACGCGGCGAGCTCCTCCTCAATGCGGAGCAGCTGGTTCAGCTTGGCGGTACGCTCGCCACGGCACGGCGCGCCGGTCTTGATCTGGCCGGTGCCGAGGCCCACGGCCATATCGGCGATGTACGTGTCCTCGGTCTCACCGCTGCGGTGGGACACCATCACGGACCAACCGTTGGCCATGCACAGCTTGGAGGCGGCGATGGACTCGGAGATGGTGCCGATCTGGTTGATCTTGAGCAGCAGCGAGTTGCAGGCCTTCTTGTCGATGGCCATCTTCACGCGCTCCACGTTCGTCACCGTCAGGTCATCACCCACGATCTGGGCCTTGCCGGCAAGCGCCTTGGTGATGGCAGCGAACTCGTCAAAGTTGTCCTCGTTGAAGGGGTCCTCGATGGACTTGATGGGGTACTCGTTGGCCCACTTGACGTACGTCTCCATCAGCTTCTCGCCGGTCACGTACGTGGCCTCAGGGTTCTTGAAGGTCAGGTTGTACTGCTTCTTCTCGCTGTCGTACGCCTCGCTGGCGGCGCAGTCCATGCAGATGGCGAACTTGCCCTTGTGGCCGGCCTTCTCGATGGCCTCCATCAGGATGGGCAGGGGTTCGTCGATGTGCTTGATCGGGGGGGCGAAGCCACCCTCATCGCCGACGTTGACGGCGTCCTGGCCGTACTTCTTCTTGATGATGGTCTTGAGGGAGTGGTACACCTCAGCACCCATGCGCAGGGCGTCGCGGAAGGACGTCGCCTTCACGGGGGCGATCATGAACTCCTGGAAGGGCAGGACGTTGCCGGCGTGCTTGCCACCGTTGATCACGTTGAAGCACGGCACGGGCAGGCGCAGCTCCTTGGTGCCGGCCAGCTTGGCGATGTACTGGTACAGCGGCACGCCAGCCTTCGCGGCGCCGGCCTTGCTGATGGCCATGGAGCAGCCCAGGATCGCGTTGGCGCCGAGCTTGCTCTTGTTCTTGGTGCCGTCCAGGTCGCACATGACCTTGTCCAGCTGCTCCTGCTGGGACTCATCCTTGCCGATGAGGGCGGGGGCCAGCACCTCGTTCACGTTCTTCACGGCCTGGAGGCAGCCCTTGGCGCAGTAGCGGCCCTTGTCCTCGTCGCGCAGCTCGCACGCCTCGTGCACGCCGGTCGACGCGCCAGACGGCACGGCGGAGCGGAACATGCCCTTCTCCGTCGTCACCTCCACCTCAACGGTGGGGTTGCCGCGGGAGTCGAGGATTTCGCGAGCGAGAACCTTCTGGATGGTCATGGCTGGAGGGGTAGGGAGAGAGAGAGTCAAACTAGCGGCACAGCGACGCAGTGTGGGCGGGGGTGGGGCGAGTGCCAAAAACAAAGAAACGAGCAACAAAGAGGGGAGGGACAAGCATTAGGGCAAAAGCAGCGCAGCAGGCGAAAGCAACGGCCCCGCGCCGGCAATGACGACACGCCACGGCCCGCCAGGCAGGCACGTGGCACCCAGAGGCAGCGGCACAGCTCAACGTGGCTGGCACGGCTGGAGTTGAAGTGCTTCTTCAGTCAGGGACAATCAATGAATCATATAAACGATAGTCACTTACGCTCAGGTCAATAATAATGGGTCTTTTGACTGGCAACCAGGGCAAGCCCGGGGCCAGCACAGTTATGGTCTTCCAGCATCACGACAATATAAATGAATGAAATAGAAATGAAAACATCAAGGGATCTCAAGATAGTGTATATCGATATGGATGGAAATCATAAAGGGCGGGGGCCGCCGGCACAGAAGGGCCGCGCAGACCCCACGCCCGGTTTGACTCTCCGTCAGGCTTACGCCCACGCGGGGAAGCCGTACTTGGACGACGCGGCGAGCTCCTCCTCAATGCGGAGCAGCTGGTTCAGCTTGGCGGTACGCTCGCCACGGCACGGCGCGCCGGTCTTGATCTGGCCGGTGCCGAGGCCCACGGCCATATCGGCGATGTACGTGTCCTCGGTCTCACCGCTGCGGTGGGACACCATCACGGACCAACCGTTGGCCATGCACAGCTTGGAGGCGGCGATGGACTCGGAGATGGTGCCGATCTGGTTGATCTTGAGCAGCAGCGAGTTGCAGGCCTTCTTGTCGATGGCCATCTTCACGCGCTCCACGTTCGTCACCGTCAGGTCATCACCCACGATCTGGGCCTTGCCGGCAAGCGCCTTGGTGATGGCAGCGAACTCGTCAAAGTTGTCCTCGTTGAAGGGGTCCTCGATGGACTTGATGGGGTACTCGTTGGCCCACTTGACGTACGTCTCCATCAGCTTCTCGCCGGTCACGTACGTGGCCTCAGGGTTCTTGAAGGTCAGGTTGTACTGCTTCTTCTCGCTGTCGTACGCCTCGCTGGCGGCGCAGTCCATGCAGATGGCGAACTTGCCCTTGTGGCCGGCCTTCTCGATGGCCTCCATCAGGATGGGCAGGGTTCGTCGATGTGCTTGATCGGGGGGGCGAAGCCACCCTCATCGCCGACGTTGACGGCGTCCTGGCCGTACTTCTTCTTGATGATGGTCTTGAGGGAGTGGTACACCTCAGCACCCATGCGCAGGGCGTCGCGGAAGGACGTCGCCTTCACGGGGGCGATCATGAACTCCTGGAAGGGCAGGACGTTGCCGGCGTGCTTGCCACCGTTGATCACGTTGAAGCACGGCACGGGCAGGCGCAGCTCCTTGGTGCCGGCCAGCTTGGCGATGTACTGGTACAGCGGCACGCCAGCCTTCGCGGCGCCGGCCTTGCTGATGGCCATGGAGCAGCCCAGGATCGCGTTGGCGCCGAGCTTGCTCTTGTTCTTGGTGCCGTCCAGGTCGCACATGACCTTGTCCAGCTGCTCCTGCTGGGACTCATCCTTGCCGATGAGGGCGGGGGCCAGCACCTCGTTCACGTTCTTCACGGCCTGGAGGCAGCCCTTGGCGCAGTAGCGGCCCTTGTCCTCGTCGCGCAGCTCGCACGCCTCGTGCACGCCGGTCGACGCGCCAGACGGCACGGCGGAGCGGAACATGCCCTTCTCCGTCGTCACCTCCACCTCAACGGTGGGGTTGCCGCGGGAGTCGAGGATTTCGCGAGCGAGAACCTTCTGGATGGTCATGGCTGGAGGGGGTAGGGTTGAGAGAGAGAGAGTCAAACTAGCGGCACAGCGACGCAGTGTGGGCGGGGGTGGGGCGAGTGCCAAAAACAAAGAAACGAGCAACAAAGAGGGGAGGGACAAGCATTAGGGCAAAAGCAGCGCAGCAGGCGAAAGCAACGGCCCCGCGCCGGCAATGACGACACGCCACGGCCCGCCAGGCAGGCACGTGGCACCCAGAGGCAGCGGCACAGCTCAACGTGGCTGGCACGGCTGGAGTTGAAGTGCTTCTTCAGTCAGGGACAATCAATGAATCATATAAACGATAGTCACTTACGCTCAGGTCAATAATAATGGGTCTTTTGACTGGCAACCAGGGCAAGCCCCGGGGCCAGCACAGTTATGGTCTTCCAGCATCACGACAATATAAATGAATGAAATAGAAATGAAAACATCAAGGGATCTCAAGATAGTGTATATCGATATGGATGGAAATCATAAAGGGCGGGGGCCGCCGGCACAGAAGGGCCGCGCAGACCCCACGCCCGGTTTGACTCTCCGTCAGGCTTACGCCCACGCGGGGAAGCCGTACTTGGACGACGCGGCGAGCTCCTCCTCAATGCGGAGCAGCTGGTTCAGCTTGGCGGTACGCTCGCCACGGCACGGCGCGCCGGTCTTGATCTGGCCGGTGCCGAGGCCCACGGCCATATCGGCGATGTACGTGTCCTCGGTCTCACCGCTGCGGTGGGACACCATCACGGACCAACCGTTGGCCATGCACAGCTTGGAGGCGGCGATGGACTCGGAGATGGTGCCGATCTGGTTGATCTTGAGCAGCAGCGAGTTGCAGGCCTTCTTGTCGATGGCCATCTTCACGCGCTCCACGTTCGTCACCGTCAGGTCATCACCCACGATCTGGCCTTGCCGGCAAGCGCCTTGGTGATGGCAGCGAACTCGTCAAAGTTGTCCTCGTTGAAGGGTCCTCGATGGACTTGATGGGGTACTCGTTGGCCCACTTGACGTACGTCTCCATCAGCTTCTCGCCGGTCACGTACGTGGCCTCAGGGTTCTTGAAGGTCAGGTTGTACTGCTTCTTCTCGCTGTCGTACGCCTCGCTGGCGGCGCAGTCCATGCAGATGGCGAACTTGCCCTTGTGGCCGGCCTTCTCGATGGCCTCCATCAGGATGGGCAGGGTTCGTCGATGTGCTTGATCGGGGGGGCGAAGCCACCCTCATCGCCGACGTTGACGGCGTCCTGGCCGTACTTCTTCTTGATGATGGTCTTGAGGGAGTGGTACACCTCAGCACCCATGCGCAGGGCGTCGCGGAAGGACGTCGCCTTCACGGGGCGATCATGAACTCCTGGAAGGGCAGGACGTTGCCGGCGTGCTTGCCACCGTTGATCACGTTGAAGCACGGCACGGGCAGGCGCAGCTCCTGGTGCCGGCCAGCTTGGCGATGTACTGGTACAGCGGCACGCCAGCCTTCGCGGCGCCGGCCTTGCTGATGGCCATGGAGCAGCCCAGGATCGCGTTGGCGCCGAGCTTGCTCTTGTTCTTGGTGCCGTCCAGGTCGCACATGACCTTGTCCAGCTGCTCCTGCTGGGACTCATCCTTGCCGATGAGGGCGGGGGCCAGCACCTCGTTCACGTTCTTCACGGCCTGGAGGCAGCCCTTGGCGCAGTAGCGGCCCTTGTCCTCGTCGCGCAGCTCGCACGCCTCGTGCACGCCGGTCGACGCGCCAGACGGCACGGCGGAGCGGAACATGCCCTTCTCCGTCGTCACCTCCACCTCAACGGTGGGTTGCCGCGGGAGTCGAGGATTTCGCGAGCGAGAACCTTCTGGATGGTCATGGCTGGAGGGGGTAGGGTTGAGAGAGAGAGAGTCAAACTAGCGGCACAGCGACGCAGTGTGGGCGGGGTGGGGCGAGTGCCAAAACAAAGAAACGAGCAACAAAGAGGGGAGGGACAAGCATTAGGGCAAAAGCAGCGCAGCAGGCGAAAGCAACGGCCCCGCGCCGGCAATGACGGGCGACACGCCACGGCCCGCCAGGCAGGCACGTGGCACCCAGAGGCAGCGGCACAGCTCAACGTGGCTGGCACGGCTGGAGTTGAAGTGCTTCTTCAGTCAGGGACAATCAATGAATCATATAAACGATAGTCACTTACGCTCAGGTCAATAATAATGGTCTTTTGACTGGCAACCAGGGCAAGCCCCGGGCCAGCACAGTTATGGTCTTCCAGCATCACGACAATATAAATGAATGAAATAGAAATGAAAACATCAAGGGATCTCAAGATAGTGTATATCGATATGGATGGAAATCATAAAGGGCGGGGGCCGCCGGCACAGAAGGGCCGCGCAGACCCCACGCCCGGTTTGACTCTCCGTCAGGCTTACGCCCACGCGGGAAGCCGTACTTGACGACGCGGCGAGCTCCTCCTCAATGCGGAGCAGCTGGTTCAGCTTGGCGGTACGCTCGCCACGGCACGGCGCGCCGGTCTTGATCTGGCCGGTGCCGAGGCCCACGGCCATATCGGCGATGTACGTGTCCTCGGTCTCACCGCTGCGGTGGGACACCATCACGGACCAACCGTTGGCCATGCACAGCTTGGAGGCGGCGATGGACTCGGAGATGGTGCCGATCTGGTTGATCTTGAGCAGCAGCGAGTTGCAGGCCTTCTTGTCGATGGCCATCTTCACGCGCTCCACGTTCGTCACCGTCAGGTCATCACCCACGATCTGGCCTTGCCGGCAAGCGCCTTGGTGATGGCAGCGAACTCGTCAAAGTTGTCCTCGTTGAAGGGGTCCTCGATGGACTTGATGGGGTACTCGTTGGCCCACTTGACGTACGTCTCCATCAGCTTCTCGCCGGTCACGTACGTGGCCTCAGGGTTCTTGAAGGTCAGGTTGTACTGCTTCTTCTCGCTGTCGTACGCCTCGCTGGCGGCGCAGTCCATGCAGATGGCGAACTTGCCCTTGTGGCCGGCCTTCTCGATGGCCTCCATCAGGATGGGCAGGGTTCGTCGATGTGCTTGATCGGGGGCGAAGCCACCCTCATCGCCGACGTTGACGGCGTCCTGGCCGTACTTCTTCTTGATGATGGTCTTGAGGAGTGGTACACCTCAGCACCCATGCGCAGGGCGTCGCGGAAGGACGTCGCCTTCACGGGGGCGATCATGAACTCCTGGAAGGGCAGGACGTTGCCGGCGTGCTTGCCACCGTTGATCACGTTGAAGCACGGCACGGGCAGGCGCAGCTCCTTGGTGCCGGCCAGCTTGGCGATGTACTGGTACAGCGGCACGCCAGCCTTCGCGGCGCCGGCCTTGCTGATGGCCATGGAGCAGCCCAGGATCGCGTTGGCGCCGAGCTTGCTCTTGTTCTTGGTGCCGTCCAGGTCGCACATGACCTTGTCCAGCTGCTCCTGCTGGGACTCATCCTTGCCGATGAGGGCGGGGGCCAGCACCTCGTTCACGTTCTTCACGGCCTGGAGGCAGCCCTTGGCGCAGTAGCGGGCCTTGTCCTCGTCGCGCAGCTCGCACGCCTCGTGCACGCCGGTCGACGCGCCAGACGGCACGGCGGAGCGGAACATGCCCTTCTCCGTCGTCACCTCCACCTCAACGGTGGGGTTGCCGCGGGAGTCGAGGATTTCGCGAGCGAGAACCTTCTGGATGGTCATGGCTGGAGGGGGTAGGGTTGAGAGAGAGAGTCAAACTAGCGGCACAGCGACGCAGTGTGGGCGGGGGTGGGGCGAGTGCCAAAAACAAAGAAACGAGCAACAAAGAGGGGAGGGACAAGCATTAGGGCAAAAGCAGCGCAGCAGGCGAAAGCAACGGCCCCGCGCCGGCAATGACGGCACGACACGCCACGGCCCGCCAGGCAGGCACGTGGCACCCAGAGGCAGCGGCACAGCTCAACGTGGCTGGCACGGCTGGAGTTGAAGTGCTTCTTCAGTCAGGGACAATCAATGAATCATATAAACGATAGTCACTTACGCTCAGGTCAATAATAATGGTCTTTTGACTGGCAACCAGGGCAAGCCCCGGGGCCAGCACAGTTATGGTCTTCCAGCATCACGACAATATAAATGAATGAAATAGAAATGAAAACATCAAGGGATCTCAAGATAGTGTATATCGATATGGATGGAAATCATAAAGGGCGGGGGCCGCCGGCACAGAAGGGCCGCGCAGACCCCACGCCCGGTTTGACTCTCCGTCAGGCTTACGCCCACGCGGGAAGCCGTACTTGACGACGCGGCGAGCTCCTCCTCAATGCGGAGCAGCTGGTTCAGCTTGGCGGTACGCTCGCCACGGCACGGCGCGCCGGTCTTGATCTGGCCGGTGCCGAGGCCCACGGCCATATCGGCGATGTACGTGTCCTCGGTCTCACCGCTGCGGTGGGACACCATCACGGACCAACCGTTGGCCATGCACAGCTTGGAGGCGGCGATGGACTCGGAGATGGTGCCGATCTGGTTGATCTTGAGCAGCAGCGAGTTGCAGGCCTTCTTGTCGATGGCCATCTTCACGCGCTCCACGTTCGTCACCGTCAGGTCATCACCCACGATCTGGCCTTGCCGGCAAGCGCCTTGGTGATGGCAGCGAACTCGTCAAAGTTGTCCTCGTTGAAGGGGTCCTCGATGGACTTGATGGGGTACTCGTTGGCCCACTTGACGTACGTCTCCATCAGCTTCTCGCCGGTCACGTACGTGGCCTCAGGGTTCTTGAAGGTCAGGTTGTACTGCTTCTTCTCGCTGTCGTACGCCTCGCTGGCGGCGCAGTCCATGCAGATGGCGAACTTGCCCTTGTGGCCGGCCTTCTCGATGGCCTCCATCAGGATGGGCAGGGTTCGTCGATGTGCTTGATCGGGGCGAAGCCACCCTCATCGCCGACGTTGACGGCGTCCTGGCCGTACTTCTTCTTGATGATGGTCTTGAGGGAGTGGTACACCTCAGCACCCATGCGCAGGGCGTCGCGGAAGGACGTCGCCTTCACGGGGCGATCATGAACTCCTGGAAGGGCAGGACGTTGCCGGCGTGCTTGCCACCGTTGATCACGTTGAAGCACGGCACGGGCAGGCGCAGCTCCTTGGTGCCGGCCAGCTTGGCGATGTACTGGTACAGCGGCACGCCAGCCTTCGCGGCGCCGGCCTTGCTGATGGCCATGGAGCAGCCCAAGATCGCGTTGGCGCCGAGCTTGCTCTTGTTCTTGGTGCCGTCCAGGTCGCACATGACCTTGTCCAGCTGCTCCTGCTGGGACTCATCCTTGCCGATGAGGGCGGGGGGCCAGCACCTCGTTCACGTTCTTCACGGCCTGGAGGCAGCCCTTGGCGCAGTAGCGGCCCTTGTCCTCGTCGCGCAGCTCGCACGCCTCGTGCACGCCGGTCGACGCGCCAGACGGCACGGCGGAGCGGAACATGCCCTTCTCCGTCGTCACCTCCACCTCAACGGTGGGGTTGCCGCGGGAGTCGAGGATTTCGCGAGCGAGAACCTTCTGGATGGTCATGGCTGGAGGGGGTAGGGTTGAGAGAGAGAGAGTCAAACTAGCGGCACAGCGACGCAGTGTGGGCGGGGGTGGGGCGAGTGCCAAAAACAAAGAAACGAGCAACAAAGAGGTGGGGGGGGGGGAGGAGGGACAAGCATTAGGGCAAAAGCAGCGCTGCAGGCGAAAGCAACGGCCCCGCGCCGGCGATGACGGCGCGACACGCCACGGCCCGCCAGGCAGGCACGTGGCACCCAGAGGCAGCGGCACAGCTCAACGTGGCTGGCACGGCTGAGTTGAAGTGCTTCTTCAGTCAGGGACAATCAATGAATCATATAAACGATAGTCACTTACGCTCAGGTCAATAATAATGGGTCTTTTGACTGGCAACCAGGGCAAGCCCCGGAG
This sequence comes from Vickermania ingenoplastis, assembly GCA_010157825.1. NCBI lineage: Eukaryota > Euglenozoa > Kinetoplastea > Trypanosomatida > Trypanosomatidae > Vickermania > Vickermania ingenoplastis. Next base: position 389,292 of record VFSE01000226.1, on the reverse strand, counting down.
CCAGCACAGTTATGGTCTTCCAGCATCACGACAATATAAATGAATGAAATAGAAATGAAAACATCAAGGGATCTCAAGATAGTGTATATCGATATGGATGGAAATCATAAAGGGCGGGGGCCGCCGGCACAGAAGGGCCGCGCAGACCCCACGCCCGGTTTGACTCTCCGTCAGGCTTACGCCCACGCGGGGAAGCCGTACTTGACGACGCGGCGAGCTCCTCCTCAATGCGGAGCAGCTGGTTCAGCTTGGCGGTACGCTCGCCACGGCACGGCGCGCCGGTCTTGATCTGGCCGGTGCCGAGGCCCACGGCCATATCGGCGATGTACGTGTCCTCGGTCTCACCGCTGCGGTGGGACACCATCACGGACCAACCGTTGGCCATGCACAGCTTGGAGGCGGCGATGGACTCGGAGATGGTGCCGATCTGGTTGATCTTGAGCAGCAGCGAGTTGCAGGCCTTCTTGTCGATGGCCATCTTCACGCGCTCCACGTTCGTCACCGTCAGGTCATCACCCACGATCTGGGCCTTGCCGGCAAGCGCCTTGGTGATGGCAGCGAACTCGTCAAAGTTGTCCTCGTTGAAGGGGTCCTCGATGGACTTGATGGGGTACTCGTTGGCCCACTTGACGTACGTCTCCATCAGCTTCTCGCCGGTCACGTACGTGGCCTCAGGGTTCTTGAAGGTCAGGTTGTACTGCTTCTTCTCGCTGTCGTACGCCTCGCTGGCGGCGCAGTCCATGCAGATGGCGAACTTGCCCTTGTGGCCGGCCTTCTCGATGGCCTCCATCAGGATGGGCAGGGTTCGTCGATGTGCTTGATCGGGGGGGCGAAGCCACCCTCATCGCCGACGTTGACGGCGTCCTGGCCGTACTTCTTCTTGATGATGGTCTTGAGGGAGTGGTACACCTCAGCACCCATGCGCAGGGCGTCGCGGAAGGACGTCGCCTTCACGGGGGCGATCATGAACTCCTGGAAGGGCAGGACGTTGCCGGCGTGCTTGCCACCGTTGATCACGTTGAAGCACGGCACGGGCAGGCGCAGCTCCTTGGTGCCGGCCAGCTTGGCGATGTACTGGTACAGCGGCACGCCAGCCTTCGCGGCGCCGGCCTTGCTGATGGCCATGGAGCAGCCCAGGATCGCGTTGGCGCCGAGCTTGCTCTTGTTCTTGGTGCCGTCCAGGTCGCACATGACCTTGTCCAGCTGCTCCTGCTGGGACTCATCCTTGCCGATGAGGGCGGGGGCCAGCACCTCGTTCACGTTCTTCACGGCCTGGAGGCAGCCCTTGGCGCAGTAGCGGCCCTTGTCCTCGTCGCGCAGCTCGCACGCCTCGTGCACGCCGGTCGACGCGCCAGACGGCACGGCGGAGCGGAACATGCCCTTCTCCGTCGTCACCTCCACCTCAACGGTGGGGTTGCCGCGGGAGTCGAGGATTTCGCGAGCGAGAACCTTCTGGATGGTCATGGCTGGAGGGGGTAGGGTTGAGAGAGAGAGAATCAAACTAGCGGCACAGCGACGCAGTGTGGGCGGGGGTGGGGCGAGTGCCAAAAACAAAGAAACGAGCAACAAAGAGGGGGGGGGGAGGGACAAGCATTAGGGCAACAGCAGCGCAGCAGGCGAAAGCAACGGCCCCGCGCCGGCAATGACACGCCACGGCCCGCCAGGCAGGCACGTGGCACCCAGAGGCAGCGGCACAGCTCAACGTGGCTGGCACGGCTGGAGTTGAAGTGCTTCTTCAGTCAGGGACAATCAATGAATCATATAAACGATAGTCACTTACGCTCAGGTCAATAATAATGGGTCTTTTGACTGGCAACCAGGGCAAGCCCCGGGGCCAGCACAGTTATGGTCTTCCAGCATCACGACAATATAAATGAATGAAATAGAAATGAAAACATCAAGGGATCTCAAGATAGTGTATATCGATATGGATGGAAATTATCTACCGCGGAAACGACCGATCCAAGGCCGATACATGTCAAAAACAAATCTATATCTTCTCGACTTTGTCTTGCCATGTATGTGTTAAATTAGTTTTCTATTCCCTCTTTTCTTTGTCTCCTTGTTATCCTTATCTTCAGATAGACTTCAAGTTGTTGCCACAGGTAGCGTCTCTGACGTTTATCTTTTTAGTGTCTCCTTTTCTTTTATTCTCAATGTGCGATAACTCCCAGTTTGCAGCTGTCAAAACAGCGATCGAGGCGCGTATCCAACGGTTCACGGAGATGAAAAATGAGGGCTTCATCACAGAAATCCAGCTTGCAGCAGCGAAGCTGGACGTCACGAAGGAGGAGCTCGCCAAATACGAGACGGCCTTGACGAAGAAGGAGACCCCTCTTGCAGAGACGAAGTTTGACGCAGAGGAAATCAAGCGGCAGCCCTTCCTAAAGGACCTGCTCAACCAGCGCGACCTTTGGAAGCGGCACAACGAGGCGGTGGAAGCAGACCCTAAGGCCTGGGAAGCGGATGTCACATCAACCTTCCTGGCGAAGGCCACGAGCGGAACCCTCTCCCCCCTCTTGACCTTAATCGGTCAATACCTTCTCTTTACCGATCACGAAATGGGCCGCCGATACTTGCTTGAGATTCTCTTCAAGCAACCCACCAGTACGAGGCTCAGCATTCACAACTGGCATATCCTGAGTACGGCGCCAGCGGGAACCGACATCACCAATGGTCCCAAGGTACAGCATCTCACCGTGCCTCTATTTCCGTGGACTGACCATGTTCTTCGTGAGCAGAACGCCAAGATTCTGGACAGTGTCGACGAGATTGCTGGAGGCTCCGCTCCGAAAGGAAAGAAAGAGCAGGGCGGCTTCTTCGTCAAGGACGAAGACGTCCTCCCTGGGTGCACGGGCGGTGGCTGGAAGCCAGTGCTGGACGGGCAAACAGGGGAGCCTACCGGGCAGGTCATAGATGTCACGGACATCGAGCAGGCGTGCAACACACGGCTACAATCAATCCAAAATGGCGAAAGCAGTGCTATGGAGAATTTCACAAGGGTGTTTCAAGCGATAGAGGACCTAAAGCAGAAATCCGGTAACGGCTCCTCCACCCACCGTGTGTGTGTGAACCCACCCAGCTACAATGCCCAGCGGTATCGACGACACAACAACACCAATAATGGAAACGTCCGGAATCGCTTTTACAATGGCGGCAATTCGAGGGTGGGCAATGATTACTCAAAAAACTGAGTGCCCCCGCCGCCCACCGGCGGGGCACCGTCCAGCAAATCATCCAAGGTGGTGATCTCCGTGAGGGTAAAACCTCCGACTACGAACTGGATGCTATTTATCGACGGTATCTTCCGAAGCGTAGCATGCTAAGATGCAACACGCTACCTAATCTTGACGAAGAAACCGTGGAAACAATCTCTCTGTATGACAATCATAAAGGGCGGGGGCCGCCGGCACAGAAGGGCCGCGTAGACCCCACGCCCGGTTTGATCTGGCCCCACGGCGCGCCGGTCTTGATCTGGCCGGTGCCGAGGCCCACGGCCATATCGGCGATGTACGTGTCCTCGGTCTCACCGCTGCGGTGGGACACCATCACGGACCAACCGTTGGCCATGCACAGCTTGGAGGCGGCGATGGACTCGGAGATGGTGCCGATCTGGTTGATCTTGAGCAGCAGCGAGTTGCAGGCCTTCTTGTCGATGGCCATCTTCACGCGCTCCACGTTCGTCACCGTCAGGTCATCACCCACGATCTGGGCCTTGCCGGCAAGCGCCTTGGTGATGGCAGCGAACTCGTCAAAGTTGTCCTCGTTGAAGGGGTCCTCGATGGACTTGATGGGGTACTCGTTGGCCCACTTGACGTACGTCTCCATCAGCTTCTCGCCGGTCACGTACGTGGCCTCGGGGTTCTTGAAGGTCAGGTTGTACTGCTTCTTCTCGCTGTCGTACACCTCGCTCTCTCTTCCGGTCTTCCTACTACAGGAGCGGGGCTACCCCTCCCTCCACCAAAACTCCCTACCCGGCCCGAGACGCCGTGCTGCTGTGTACCGCACCGACCGCAGCTTGCTTGCGCCGTTGCGGGCGACGTTCTCTGCTCCCCTCCCTCCCACCCTTCTCGTATTCCTGCTGCTCCTCTCTCTCTCTCGCTTTCGCTGGGACAGCTCCGACAACTGACAGACCCTGAGAGATATCCACTCTTATACTCCATTTTTTTTGTTGGTTGTTGTTTTTTGTTTTCTAGTGATGGCCACAACACACCCTACTTGGTGCGCCAAAGCTATTATCATCAGCTTTGTCTGTATCATCATCATCTTTCTCGGCCTTAAGGTCATTTTTTCTTTTTTTTTATTGCCTATACGGCCGGCTGGGCGGTCCCCGGTATGCCCTTCTCGTTCACGGAAGAGGGCCTCCCGCCATGTGAGCTTCGCCGTCGCGGCAGCAGTTCCGGCGCCGCCAGAAGCCGGTCCCGTGGGGACGAGATGGTCGACGTGCGAGTTTCCTCCTTTTTTCAAGGTAACGGGATGCGCGGCGTCACGTACTTCATCCTTGAGGTCGCCGTTCCCAGCGGCGGGGTGCCGAGCCGCCACCCCGCGACGACGTCGAGCGCGGTGCCGCTGCATCTTCGTGGGGTGGACGACTCGCGCGGGGAGGACGTGGCGTATGTGAGTGGCGCGCGCTACGTGGTGCAGCGCCGGTACAGCGAGGGCCTGCTGCTGCGGGAGCTGCTGTGCTTCCAGTTCCCCACGGCTGTCCTCCCGCCCCGGGTGCCCAAGTCCGTCGCGGCGCACCTCATGACGTACCGCTGCGATCTGCAGACCCTCGAGGAGCAGCAGGCGGCGCTGCAGTTTCTCTGGACGCATCTGACGTGCCAGGCCGACGTGGTGCGGTCGTCGCCGTACGTGAAGGCCTTCCTGACGGAGGGGCGGAGGGAGTGTCTCGCGACCGCGGCGAACCGCATGCGTCAGACCCTGCAACGGTTCCGCGATGCGAACCGCGGGGTGGACGAGGCGTGCGGTGTGCGGGGAGAGTGGGGGGTTGTCCTCCGCCGCCGCCATTTGCAGGAGGGCCGCCGAGGCGGTACGCTCGGTAACGCGGTTCTTTCCTTCGGCGTCGTCTGCTGCTTGGGCTTCAGCGGCTGCCGCCCGCCGCCCGGCAGAGGTCCAGAGGGATATGGCCTACTGGGAGGACGTCTTGTCGCGGCTCATGGCGCAGCGGACGCCGCTCGAGGAGATGGGCCGTGCGGACGGCGCACCGTGGAGGGACCGAGCGTCTGTCGGACTCCTCCGCGCTCTCGTTGGAGGTGCGATGGAGACTCAGGTTGGAGGCTGCTTTCATGCAGGCGATGATGGACCGCGGGGGTTGGGTCTCTACGCGTATGTCGAGCGCGCCGATGTGTACGCACCGGGCTCTGCCGCGCAGATGGATGCATTGGAGGCGGCGGTGGAGCACAGTCGCGCCATCCGGAGAGTGGCCTTTGAGGGCGAGTATCAGCACGTGTACGAGGCGCGGATGAAGTTGTACGGGGACCATATCTTCGCAACATCCGCCGACGGTACGAGTGCTGCTATGCTATCCGCCATCCGCGAGCTCCCGCAGCACTCATCGTAGAATCCGAAAGCAGGACCGAAGGGTGATGATGGCGTATCTCCACCGAACTGGAGAGTCTCACCTCTGTTGGGCGAGTCGCCTCACTACGGACACCCGAGAAGAGGAGGATACAGAGGGGAGGAGGCGAGGGGCAACAGAACGCTGCCGCGGGAGTCGAGGATTTCGCGAGCGAGAACCTTCTGGATGGTCATGGCTGGAGGGGGTAGGGTTGAGAGAGAGAGAGTCAAACTAGCGGCACAGCGACGCAGTGTGGGCGGGGGTGGGGCGAGTGCCAAAAACAAAGAAACGAGCAACAAAGAAGGGGAGGGACAAGCATTAGGGCAAAAGCAGCGCAGCAGGCGAAAGCAACGGCCCCGCGCCGGCAATGACGGCACGACACGCCACGGCCCGCCAGGCAGGCACGTGGCACCCAGAGGCAGCGGCACAGCTCAACGTGGCTGGCACGGCTGGAGTTGAAGTGCTTCTTCAGTCAGGGACAATCAATGAATCATATAAACGATAGTCACTTACGCTCAGGTCAATAATAATGGGTCTTTTAGCTGGCACCCAGGGCAAGCCCCGGGGCCAGCACAGTTATGGTCTTCTAGCATCACGACAATATAAATGAATGAAATAGAAATGAAAACATCAAGGGATCTCAAGATAGTGTATATCGATATGGATGGAAATCATAAAGGGCGGGGGCCGCCGGCATAGAAGGGCCGCCGGCACAGAAGGGCCGCGCAGACCCCACGCCCGGTTTGACTCTCCGTCAGGCTTACGCCCACGCGGGGAAGCCGTACTTGGACGACGCGGCGAGCTCCTCCTCAATGCGGAGCAGCTGGTTCAGCTTGGCGGTACGCTCGCCACGGCACGGCGCGCCGGTCTTGATCTGGCCGGTGCCGAGGCCCACGGCCATATCGGCGATGTACGTGTCCTCGGTCTCACCGCTGCGGTGGGACACCATCACGGACCAACCGTTGGCCATGCACAGCTTGGAGGCGGCGATGGACTCGGAGATGGTGCCGATCTGGTTGATCTTGAGCAGCAGCGAGTTGCAGGCCTTCTTGTCGATGGCCATCTTCACGCGCTCCACGTTCGTCACCGTCAGGTCATCACCCACGATCTGGGCCTTGCCGGCAAGCGCCTTGGTGATGGCAGCGAACTCGTCAAAGTTGTCCTCGTTGAAGGGGTCCTCGATGGACTTGATGGGGTACTCGTTGGCCCACTTGACGTACGTCTCCATCAGCTTCTCGCCGGTCACGTACGTGGCCTCAGGGTTCTTGAAGGTCAGGTTGTACTGCTTCTTCTCGCTGTCGTACACCTCGCTCTCTTCCGGTCTTCCTACTACAGGAGCGGGGGGGCTACTCACCCCTCCCTCCACCAAAACTCCCTACCCGGCCCGAGACGCCGTGCTGCTGTGTACCGCACCGACCGCAGCTTGCTTGCGCTGTTGCGGGCGACGTTCTCTGCTCCCCTCCCTCCCACGCTTCTCGTATTCCTGCTGCTCCTCTCTCTCTCTCTTTCGCTGGGACAGCTCCGACAACTGACAGACCCTGAGAGATATCCACTCTTATACTCCATTTTTTTTGTTGGTTGTTGTTTTTTGTTTTCTAGTGATGGCCACAACACACCCTACTTGGTGCGCCAAAGCTATTATCATCAGCTTTGTCTGTATCATCATCATCTTTCTCGGCCTTAAGGTCATTTTTTCTTTTTTTTTATTGCCTATACGGCCGGCTGGGCGGTCCCCGGTATGCCCTTCTCGTTCACGGAAGAGGGCCTCCCGCCATGTGAGCTTCGCCGTCGCGGCAGCAGTTCCGGCGCCGCCAGAAGCCGGTCCCGTGGGGACGAGATGGTCGACGTGCGAGTTTCCTCCTTTTTTCAAGGTAACGGGATGCGCGGCGTCACGTACTTCATCCTTGAGGTCGCCGTTCCCAGCGGCGGGGTGCCGAGCCGCCACCCCGCGACGACGTCGAGCGCGGTGCCGCTGCATCTTCGTGGGGTGGACGACTCGCGCGGGGAGGACGTGGCGTATGTGAGTGGCGCGCGCTACGTGGTGCAGCGCCGGTACAGCGAGGGCCTGCTGCTGCGGGAGCTGCTGTGCTTCCAGTTCCCCACGGCTGTCCTCCCGCCCCGGGTGCCCAAGTCCGTCGCGGCGCACCTCATGACGTACCGCTGCGATCTGCAGACCCTCGAGGAGCAGCAGGCGGCGCTGCAGTTTCTCTGGACGCATCTGACGTGCCAGGCCGACGTGGTGCGGTCGTCGCCGTACGTGAAGGCCTTCCTGACGGAGGGGCGGAGGGAGTGTCTCGCGACCGCGGCGAACCGCATGCGTCAGACCCTGCAACGGTTCCGCGATGCGAACCGCGGGGTGGACGAGGCGTGCGGTGTGCGGGGAGAGTGGGGGTTGTCCTCCTCCTCCTCCGCCGCCGCCATTTGCAGGAGGGCCGCCGAGGCGGTACGCTCGGTAACGCGGTTCTTTCCTTCGGCGTCGTCTGCTGCTTGGGCTTCAGCGGCTGCCGCCCGCCGCCCGGCAGAGGTCCAGAGGGATATGGCCTACTGGGAGGACGTCTTGTCGCGGCTCATGGCGCAGCGGACGCCGCTCGAGGAGATGGGCCGTGCGGACGGCGCACCGTGGAGGGACCGAGCGTCTGTCGGACTCCTCCGCGCTCTCGTTGGAGGTGCGATGGAGACTCAGGTTGGAGGCTGCTTTCATGCAGGCGATGATGGACCGCGCGAGGGCGGTGTTGGGTCTCTACGCGTATGTCGAGCGCGCCGATGTGTACGCACCGGGCTCTGCCGCGCAGATGGATGCATTGGAGGCGGCGGTGGCGCACAGTCGCGCCATCCGGAGAGTGGCCTTTGAGGGCGAGTATCAGCACGTGTACGAGGCGCGGATGAAGTTGTACGGGGACCATATCTTCGCAACATCCGCCGACGGTACGAGTGCTGCTATGCTATCCGCCATCCGCGAGCTCCCCGCAGCACTCATCGTAGAATCCGAAAGCAGGACCGAAGGGTGATGATGGCGTATCTCCACCGAACTGGAGAGTCTCACCTCTGTTGGGCGAGTCGCCTCACTACGGACACCCGAGAAGAGGAGGATACAGAGGGGAGGAGGCGAGGGGCAACAGAACGCTGCCGCGGGAGTCGAGGATTTCGCGAGCGAGAACCTTCTGGATGGTCATGGCTGGAGGGGGTAGGGTTGAGAGAGAGAGTCAAACTAGCGGCACAGCGACGCAGTGTGGGCGGGGGTGGGGCGAGTGTCAAAAACAAAGAAACGAGCAACAAAGAGGTGGGGGGGGACAAGCATTAGGGCAAAAGCAGCGCAGCAGGCGAAAGCAACGGCCCCGCGCCGGCGATGACGGCGCGACACGCCACGGCCCGCCAGGCAGGCACGTGGCACCCAGAGGCAGCGGCACAGCTCAACGTGGCTGGCACGGCTGGAGTTGAAGTGCTTCTTCAGTCAGGGACAATCAATGAATCATATAAACGATAGTCACTTACGCTCAGGTCAATAATAATGGGTCTTTTGACTGGCAACCAGGGCAAGCCCCGGGGCCAGCACAGTTATGGTCTTCCAGCATCACGACAATATAAATGAATGAAATAGAAATGAAAACATCAAGGGATCTCAAGATAGCGCATATCGATATGGATGGAAATCATAAAGGGCGGGGGCCGCCGGCACAGAAGGGCCGCGCAGATCCCACGCCCGGTTTGACTCTCCGTCAGGCTTACGCCCACGCGGGGAAGCCGTACTTGGACGACGCGGCGAGCTCCTCCTCAATGCGGAGCAGCTGGTTCAGCTTGGCGGTACGCTCGCCACGGCACGGCGCGCCGGTCTTGATCTGGCCGGTGCCGAGGCCCACGGCCATATCGGCGATGTACGTGTCCTCGGTCTCACCGCTGCGGTGGGACACCATCACGGACCAACCGTTGGCCATGCACAGCTTGGAGGCGGCGATGGACTCGGAGATGGTGCCGATCTGGTTGATCTTGAGCAGCAGCGAGTTGCAGGCCTTCTTGTCGATGGCCATCTTCACGCGCTCCACGTTCGTCACCGTCAGGTCATCACCCACGATCTGGGCCTTGCCGGCAAGCGCCTTGGTGATGGCAGCGAACTCGTCAAAGTTGTCCTCGTTGAAGGGGTCCTCGATGGACTTGATGGGGTACTCGTTGGCCCACTTGACGTACGTCTCCATCAGCTTCTCGCCGGTCACGTACGTGGCCTCAGGGTTCTTGAAGGTCAGGTTGTACTGCTTCTTCTCGCTGTCGTACACCTCGCTCTCTCTTCCGGTCTTCCTACTACAGGAGCGGGGGGGCTACTCATGCCCCCCCTCCCTCCACCAAAACTCCCTACCCGGCCCGAGACGCCGTGCTGCTGTGTACCGCACCGACCGCAGCTTGCTTGCGCTGTTGCGGGCGACGTTCTCTCCCCTCCCTCCCCCTTCTCGTATTCCTGCTGCTCCTCTCTCTCTCTCTCTCTTTCGCTGGGACAGCTCCGACAACTGACAGACCCTGAGAGATATCCACTCTTATACTCCATTTTTTTTGTTGGTTGTTGTTTTTTGTTTTCTAGTGATGGCCACAACACACCCTACTTGGTGCGCCAAAGCTATTATCATCAGCTTTGTCTGTATCATCATCATCTTTCTCGGCCTTAAGGTCATTTTTCTTTTTATTGCCTATACGGCCGGCTGGGCGGTCCCCGGTATGCCCTTCTCGTTCACGGAAGAGGGCCTCCCGCCATGTGAGCTTCGCCGTCGCGGCAGCAGTTCCGGCGCCGCCAGAAGCCGGTCCCGTGGGGACGAGATGGTCGACGTGCGAGTTTCCTCCTTTTTTCAAGGTAACGGGATGCGCGGCGTCACGTACTTCATCCTTGAGGTCGCCGTTCCCAGCGGCGGGGTGCCGAGCCGCCACCCCGCGACGACGTCGAGCGCGGTGCCGCTGCATCTTCGTGGGGTGGACGACTCGCGCGGGAGGACGTGGCGTATGTGAGTGGCGCGCGCTACGTGGTGCAGCGCCGGTACAGCGAGGGCCTGCTGCTGCGGGAGCTGCTGTGCTTCCAGTTCCCCACGGCTGTCCTCCCGCCCCGGGTGCCCAAGTCCGTCGCGGCGCACCTCATGACGTACCGCTGCGATCTGCAGACCCTCGAGGAGCAGCAGGCGGCGCTGCAGTTTCTCTGGACGCATCTGACGTGCCAGGCCGACGTGGTGCGGTCGTCGCCGTACGTGAAGGCCTTCCTGACGGAGGGGCGGAGGGAGTGTCTCGCGACCGCGGCGAACCGCATGCGTCAGACCCTGCAACGGTTCCGCGATGCGAACCGCGGGGTGGACGAGGCGTGCGGTGTGCGGGGAGAGTGGGGGTTGTCCTCCTCCGCCGCCGCCGCCGCCGCCATTTGCAGGAGGGCCGCCGAGGCGGTACGCTCGGTAACGCGGTTCTTTCCTTCGGCGTCGTCTGCTGCTTGGGCTTCAGCGGCTGCCGCCCGCCGCCCGGCAGAGGTCCAGAGGGATATGGCCTACTGGGAGGACGTCTTGTCGCGGCTCATGGCGCAGCGGACGCCGCTCGAGGAGATGGGCCGTGCGGACGGCGCACCGTGGAGGACCGAGCGTCTGTCGGACTCCTCCGCGCTCTCGTTGGAGGTGCGATGGAGACTCAGGTTGGAGGCTGCTTTCATGCAGGCGATGATGGACCGCGCGAGGGCGGGGGTTGGGTCTCTACGCGTATGTCGAGCGCGCCGATGTGTACGCACCGGGCTCTGCCGCGCAGATGGATGCATTGGAGGCGGCGGTGGCGCACAGTCGCGCCATCCGGAGAGTGGCCTTTGAGGGCAGGGCGAGTATCAGCACGTGTACGAGGCGCGGATGAAGTTGTACGGGGACCATATCTTCGCAACATCCGCCGACGGTACGAGTGCTGCTATGCTATCCGCCATCCGCGAGCTCCCCGCAGCACTCATCGTAGAATCCGAAAGCAGGACCGAAGGGTGATGATGGCGTATCTCCACCGAACTGGAGAGTCTCACCTCTGTTGGGCGAGTCGCCTCACTACGGACACCCGAGAAGAGGAGGATACAGAGGGGAGGAGGCGAGGGGCAACAGAACGCTGCCGCGGGAGTCGAGGATTTCGCGAGCGAGAACCTTCTGGATGGTCATGGCTGGAGGGGGTAGGGTTGAGAGAGAGAGAGTCAAACTAGCGGCACAGCGACGCAGTGTGGGCGGGGGTGGGGCGAGTGCCAAAAACAAAGAAACGAGCAACAAAGAGGGGGGGACAAGCATTAGGGCAAAAGCAGCGCAGCAGGCGAAAGCAACGGCCCCGCGCCGGCAATGACGGCACGACACGCCACGGCCCGCCAGGCAGGCACGTGGCACCCAGAGGCAGCGGCACAGCTCAACGTGGCTGGCACGGCTGGAGTTGAAGTGCTTCTTCAGTCAGGGACAATCAATGAATCATATAAACGATAGTCACTTACGCTCAGGTCAATAATAATGGGTCTTTTGACTGGCACCAGGGCAAGCCCGGGGCCAGCACAGTTATGGTCTTCCAGCATCACGACAATATAAATGAATGAAATAGAAATGAAAACATCAAGGGATCTCAAGATAGCGCATATCGATATGGATGGAAATCATAAAGGGCGGGGGCCGCCGGCACAGAAGGGCCGCGCAGATCCCACGCCCGGTTTGACTCTCCGTCAGGCTTACGCCCACGCGGGGAAGCCGTACTTGGACGACGCGGCGAGCTCCTCCTCAATGCGGAGCAGCTGGTTCAGCTTGGCGGTACGCTCGCCACGGCACGGCGCGCCGGTCTTGATCTGGCCGGTGCCGAGGCCCACGGCCATATCGGCGATGTACGTGTCCTCGGTCTCACCGCTGCGGTGGGACACCATCACGGACCAACCGTTGGCCATGCACAGCTTGGAGGCGGCGATGGACTCGGAGATGGTGCCGATCTGGTTGATCTTGAGCAGCAGCGAGTTGCAGGCCTTCTTGTCGATGGCCATCTTCACGCGCTCCACGTTCGTCACCGTCAGGTCATCACCCACGATCTGGGCCTTGCCGGCAAGCGCCTTGGTGATGGCAGCGAACTCGTCAAAGTTGTCCTCGTTGAAGGGGTCCTCGATGGACTTGATGGGGTACTCGTTGGCCCACTTGACGTACGTCTCCATCAGCTTCTCGCCGGTCACGTACGTGGCCTCAGGGTTCTTGAAGGTCAGGTTGTACTGCTTCTTCTCGCTGTCGTACACCTCGCTCTCTTCCGGTCTTCCTACTACAGGAGCGGGGGGGCTACTCATGCCCCTCCCTCCACCAAAACTCCCTACCCGGCCCGAGACGCCGTGCTGCTGTGTACCGCACCGACCGCAGCTTGCTTGCGCTGTTGCGGGCGACGTTCTCTCTCCCTCCCTCCCACGCTTGCTCCTCTCTCTCTCTCTCTTTCGCTGGGACAGCTCCGACAACTGACAGACCCTGAGAGATATCCACTCTTATACTCCATTTTTTTTGTTGGTTGTTGTTTTTTGTTTTCTAGTGATGGCCACAACACACCCTTGGTGCGCCAAAGCTATTATCATCAGCTTTGTCTGTATCATCATCATCTTTCTCGGCCTTAAGGTCATTTTTTCTTTTTTTTTATTGCCTATACGGCCGGCTGGGCGGTCCCCGGTATGCCCTTCTCGTTCACGGAAGAGGGCCTCCCGCCATGTGAGCTTCGCCGTCGCGGCAGCAGTTCCGGCGCCGCCAGAAGCCGGTCCCGTGGGGGGGGGGGACGAGATGGTCGACGTGCGAGTTTCCTCCTTTTTTCAAGGTAACGGGATGCGCGGCGTCACGTACTTCATCCTTGAGGTCGCCGTTCCCAGCGGCGGGGTGCCGAGCCGCCACCCCGCGACGACGTCGAGCGCGGTGCCGCTGCATCTTCGTGGGGTGGACGACTCGCGCGGGAGGACGTGGCGTATGTGAGTGGCGCGCGCTACGTGGTGCAGCGCCGGTACAGCGAGGGCCTGCTGCTGCGGGAGCTGCTGTGCTTCCAGTTCCCCACGGCTGTCCTCCCGCCCCGGGTGCCCAAGTCCGTCGCGGCGCACCTCATGACGTACCGCTGCGATCTGCAGACCCTCGAGGAGCAGCAGGCGGCGCTGCAGTTTCTCTGGACGCATCTGACGTGCCAGGCCGACGTGGTGCGGTCGTCGCCGTACGTGAAGGCCTTCCTGACGGAGGGCGGAGGGAGTGTCTCGCGACCGCGGCGAACCGCATGCGTCAGACCCTGCAACGGTTCCGCGATGCGAACCGCGGGGTGGACGAGGCGTGCGGTGTGCGGGGAGAGTGGGGGTTGTCCTCCGCCGCCGCCGCCGCCGCCGCCATTTGCAGGAGGGCCGCCGAGGCGGTACGCTCGGTAACGCGGTTCTTTCCTTCGGCGTCGTCTGCTGCTTGGGCTTCAGCGGCTGCCGCCCGCCGCCCGGCAGAGGTCCAGAGGGATATGGCCTACTGGGAGGACGTCTTGTCGCGGCTCATGGCGCAGCGGACGCCGCTCGAGGAGATGGGCCGTGCGGACGGCGCACCGTGGAGGGACCGAGCGTCTGTCGGACTCCTCCGCGCTCTCGTTGGAGGTGCGATGGAGACTCAGGTTGGAGGCTGCTTTCATGCAGGCGATGATGGACCGCGCGAGGGGGGGGGTTGGGTCTCTACGCGTATGTCGAGCGCGCCGATGTGTACGCACCGGGCTCTGCCGCGCAGATGGATGCATTGGAGGCGGCGGTGGAGCACAGTCGCGCCATCCGGAGAGTGGCCTTTGAGGGCAGGGCGAGTATCAGCACGTGTACGAGGCGCGGATGAAGTTGTACGGGGACCATATCTTCGCAACATCCGCCGACGGTACGAGTGCTGCTATGCTATCCGCCATCCGCGAGCTCCCCGCAGCACTCATCGTAGAATCCGAAAGCAGGACCGAAGGGTGATGATGGCGTATCTCCACCGAACTGGAGAGTCTCACCTCTGTTGGGCGAGTCGCCTCACTACGGACACCCGAGAAGAGGAGGATACAGAGGGGAGGAGGCGAGGGGCAACAGAACGCTGCCGCGGGAGTCGAGGATTTCGCGAGCGAGAACCTTCTGGATGGTCATGGCTGGAGGGGGTAGGGTTGAGAGAGAGAGAGTCAAACTAGCGGCACAGCGACGCAGTGTGGGCGGGGGTGGGGCGAGTGCCAAAAACAAAGAAACGAGCAACAAAGAAGGGGAGGGACAAGCATTAGGGCAAAAGCAGCGCAGCAGGCGAAAGCAACGGCCCCGCGCCGGCAATGACGGCACGACACGCCACGGCCCGCCAGGCAGGCACGTGGCACCCAGAGGCAGCGGCACAGCTCAACGTGGCTGGCACGGCTGGAGTTGAAGTGCTTCTTCAGTCAGGGACAATCAATGAATCATATAAACGATAGTCACTTACGCTCAGGTCAATAATAATAGGTCTTTTAGCTGGCACCCAGGGCAAGCCCCGGGGCCAGCACAGTTATGGTCTTCCAGCATCACGACAATATAAATGAATGAAATAGAAATGAAAACATCAAGGGATCTCAAGATAGCGCATATCGATATGGATGGAAATCATAAAGGGCGGGGGCCGCCGGCACAGAAGGGCCGCGCAGATCCCACGCCCGGTTTGACTCTCCGTCAGGCTTACGCCCACGCGGGGGGAAGCCGTACTTGGACGACGCGGCGAGCTCCTCCTCAATGCGGAGCAGCTGGTTCAGCTTGGCGGTACGCTCGCCACGGCACGGCGCGCCGGTCTTGATCTGGCCGGTGCCGAGGCCCACGGCCATATCGGCGATGTACGTGTCCTCGGTCTCACCGCTGCGGTGGGACACCATCACGGACCAACCGTTGGCCATGCACAGCTTGGAGGCGGCGATGGACTCGGAGATGGTGCCGATCTGGTTGATCTTGAGCAGCAGCGAGTTGCAGGCCTTCTTGTCGATGGCCATCTTCACGCGCTCCACGTTCGTCACCGTCAGGTCATCACCCACGATCTGGGCCTTGCCGGCAAGCGCCTTGGTGATGGCAGCGAACTCGTCAAAGTTGTCCTCGTTGAAGGGGTCCTCGATGGACTTGATGGGGTACTCGTTGGCCCACTTGACGTACGTCTCCATCAGCTTCTCGCCGGTCACGTACGTGGCCTCAGGGTTCTTGAAGGTCAGGTTGTACTGCTTCTTCTCGCTGTCGTACACCTCGCTCTCTCTTCCGGTCTTCCTACTACAGGAGCGGGGGGGCTACTCATGCCCCTCCCTCCACCAAAACTCCCTACCCGGCCCGAGACGCCGTGCTGCTGTGTACCGCACCGACCGCAGCTTGCTTGCGCTGTTGCGGGCGACGTTCTCTGCTCCCCTCCCTCCCACCCTTCTCGTATTCCTGCTGCTCCTCTCTCTCTCTCTCTTTCGCTGGGACAGCTCCGACAACTGACAGACCCTGAGAGATATCCACTCTTATACTCCATTTTTTTTGTTGGTTGTTGTTTTTTGTTTTCTAGTGATGGCCACAACACACCCTACTTGGTGCGCCAAAGCTATTATCATCAGCTTTGTCTGTATCATCATCATCTTTCTCGGCCTTAAGGTCATTTTTTCTTTTTTTTTATTGCCTATACGGCCGGCTGGGCGGTCCCCGGTATGCCCTTCTCGTTCACGGAAGAGGGCCTCCCGCCATGTGAGCTTCGCCGTCGCGGCAGCAGTTCCGGTGCCGCCAGAAGCCGGTCCCGTGGGGAGGGGGGGGGACGAGATGGTCGACGTGCGAGTTTCCTCCTTTTTTCAAGGTAACGGGATGCGCGGCGTCACGTACTTCATCCTTGAGGTCGCCGTTCCCAGCGGCGGGGTGCCGAGCCGCCACCCCGCGACGACGTCGAGCGCGGTGCCGCTGCATCTTCGTGGGGTGGACGACTCGCGCGGGAGGACGTGGCGTATGTGAGTGGCGCGCGCTACGTGGTGCAGCGCCGGTACAGCGAGGGCCTGCTGCTGCGGGAGCTGCTGTGCTTCCAGTTCCCCACGGCTGTCCTCCCGCCCCGGGTGCCCAAGTCCGTCGCGGCGCACCTCATGACGTACCGCTGCGATCTGCAGACCCTCGAGGAGCAGCAGGCGGTGCTGCAGTTTCTCTGGACGCATCTGACGTGCCAGGCCGACGTGGTGCGGTCGTCGCCGTACGTGAAGGCCTTCCTGACGGAGGGCGGAGGGTGTCTCGCGACCGCGGCGAACCGCATGCGTCAGACCCTGCAACGGTTCCGCGATGCGAACCGCGGGGAGGACGAGGCGTGCGGTGTGCGGGGAGAGTGGGGGTTGTCCTCCTCCGCCGCCGCCGCCGCCGCCATTTGCAGGAGGGCCGCCGAGGCGGTACGCTCGGTAACGCGGTTCTTTCCTTCGGCGTCGTCTGCTGCTTGGGCTTCAGCGGCTGCCGCCCACCGCCCGGCAGAGGTCCAGAGGGATATGGCCTACTGGGAGGACGTCTTGTCGCGGCTCATGGCGCAGCGGACGCCGCTCGAGGAGATGGGCCGTGCGGACGGCGCACCGTGGAGGACCGAGCGTCTGTCGGACTCCTCCGCGCTCTCGTTGGAGGTGCGATGGAGACTCAGGTTGGAGGCTGCTTTCATGCAGGCGATGATGGACCGCGCGAGGGGGGGGGTTGGGTCTCTACGCGTATGTCGAGCGCGCCGATGTGTACGCACCGGGCTCTGCCGCGCAGATGGATGCATTGGAGGCGGCGGTGGCGCACAGTCGCGCCATCCGGAGAGTGGCCTTTGAGGGCGAGTATCAGCACGTGTACGAGGCGCGGATGAAGTTGTACGGGGACCATATCTACGCAACATCCGCCGACGGTACGAGTGCTGCTATGCTCTCCGCCATCCGCGAGCTCCCCGCAGCACTCATCGTAGAATCCGAAAGCAGGACCCAAGGGTGATGATAGCGTATCTCCACCGAACTGGAGAGTCTCACCTCTGTTGGGCGAGTCGCCTCGCTACGGACACCCGAGAAGAGGAGGATACAGAGGGGAGGAGGCGAGGGGCAACAGAACGCTGCCGCGGGAGTCGAGGATTTCGCGAGCGAGAACCTTCTGGATGGTCATGGCTGGAGGGGGTAGGGTTGAGAGAGAGAGTCAAACTAGCGGCACAGCGACGCAGTGTGGGCGGGGGTGGGGCGGGTGCCAAAAACAAAGAAACGAGCAACAAAGAGGGGGGGGAGGGACAAGCATTAGGGCAAAAGCAGCGCTGCAGGCGAAAGCAACGGCCCCGCGCCGGCAATGACGGCACGACACGCCACGGCCCGCCAGGCAGGCACGTGGCACCCAGAGGCAGCGGCACAGCTCAACGTGGCTGGCACGGCTGGAGTTGAAGTGCTTCTTCAGTCAGGGACAATCAATGAATCATATAAACGATAGTCACTTACGCTCAGGTCAATAATAATGGGTCTTTTGACTGGCACCCAGGGCAAGCCCCGGGGCCAGCACAGTTATGGTCTTCCAGCATCACGACAATATAAATGAATGAAATAGAAATGAAAACATCAAGGGATCTCAAGATAGCGCATATCGATATGGATGGAAATCATAAAGGGCGGGGGCCGCCGGCACAGAAGGGCCGCGCAGATCCCACGCCCGGTTTGACTCTCCGTCAGGCTTACGCCCACGCGGGGAAGCCGTACTTGGACGACGCGGCGAGCTCCTCCTCAATGCGGAGCAGCTGGTTCAGCTTGGCGGTACGCTCGCCACGGCACGGCGCGCCGGTCTTGATCTGGCCGGTGCCGAGGCCCACGGCCATATCGGCGATGTACGTGTCCTCGGTCTCACCGCTGCGGTGGGACACCATCACGGACCAACCGTTGGCCATGCACAGCTTGGAGGCGGCGATGGACTCGGAGATGGTGCCGATCTGGTTGATCTTGAGCAGCAGCGAGTTGCAGGCCTTCTTGTCGATGGCCATCTTCACGCGCTCCACGTTCGTCACCGTCAGGTCATCACCCACGATCTGGGCCTTGCCGGCAAGCGCCTTGGTGATGGCAGCGAACTCGTCAAAGTTGTCCTCGTTGAAGGGGTCCTCGATGGACTTGATGGGGTACTCGTTGGCCCACTTGACGTACGTCTCCATCAGCTTCTCGCCGGTCACGTACGTGGCCTCAGGGTTCTTGAAGGTCAGGTTGTACTGCTTCTTCTCGCTGTCGTACGCCTCGCTCTCTCTTCCGGTCTTCCTACTACAGGAGCGGGGGGGCTACTCATGCCCCCCCCCTCCACCAAAACTCCCTACCCGGCCCGACACGCCGTGCTGCTGTGTACCGCACCGACCGCAGCTTGCTTGCGCCGTTGCGGGCGACGTTCTCTGCTCCCCTCCCTCCCACCCTTCTCGTATTCCTGCTGCTCCTCTCTCTCTCTCTCTTTCGCTGGGACAGCTCCGACAACTGACAGACCCTTAAAGGAACGGCGACCTCAAGGATGAAGTACGTGACGCCGCGCATCCCGTTACCGTGAAAAAAGGAGGAAACTCGCACGTCGACTATCTCGTCCCCCCACCCCCCACGGGACCGGCTTCTGGCGGCGCCGGAACTGCTGCCGCGACGGCGAAGCTCACATGGCGGGAGGCCCTCTTCCGTGAACGAGAAGGGCATACCGGGGACCGCCCAGCCGACCGTGTGGGCAATAAAAAAAAAGAAAAAATGACCTTCAGGCCGAGAAAGATGATGATGCAGACAAAGCTGATGATGATAGCTTTGGCGCACCAAGTAGGGTGTGTTGTGGCCATCACTAGAAAACAAAAAACAACAACCAAAAAAAAAAATGGAGTATAAGAGTGGATATCCAGCGGCGGGGTGCCGAGCCGCCACCCCGCGACGACGTCGAGCGCGGTGCCGCTGCATCTTCGTGGGGTGGACGACTCGCGCGGGGTGGACGAGGCGTGCGGTGTGCGGGGAGAGTGGGGGTTGTCCTCCTCCGCCGCCGCCGTTTGCAGGAGGGCCGCCGAGGCGGTACGCTCGGTAACGCGGTTCTTTCCTTCGGCGTCGTCTGCTGCTTGGGCTTCAGCGGCTGCCGCCCGCCGCCCGGCAGAGGTCCAGAGGGATATGGCCTACTGGGAGGACGTCTTGTCGCGGCTCATGGCGCAGCGGACGCCGCTCGAGGAGATGGGCCGTGCGGACGGCGCACCGTGGAGGGACCGAGCGTCTGTCGGACTCCTCCGCGCTCTCGTTGGAGGTGCGATGGAGACTCAGGTTGGAGGCTGCTTTCATGCAGGCGATGATGGACCGCGCGAGGGGGGGGGGGGGGTTGGGTCTCTACGCGTATGTCGAGCGCGCCGATGTGTACGCACCGGGCTCTGCCGCGCAGATGGATGCATTGGAGGCGGCGGTGGCGCACAGTCGCGCCATCCGGAGAGTGGCCTTTGAGGGCGAGTATCAGCACGTGTACGAGGCGCGGATGAAGTTGTACGGGGACCATATCTTCGCAACATCCGCCGACGGTACGAGTGCTGTTATGCTCTCCGCCATCCGCGAGCTCCCCGCAGCACTTATCGTAGAATCCGAAAGCAGGACCGAAGGGTGATGATGGCGTATCTCCACCGAACTGGAGAGTCTCACCTCTGTTGGGCGAGTCGCCTCGCTACGGACACCCGAGAAGAGGAGGATACAGAGGGGAGGAGGCGAGGGGCAACAGAACGCTGCCGCGGGAGTCGAGGATTTCGCGAGCGAGAACCTTCTGGATGGTCATGGCTGGAGGGGGTAGGGTTGAGAGAGAGAGAGAGTCAAACTAGCGGCACAGCGACGCAGTGTGGGCGGGGGTGGATAAAAAAAAGTTTAAAAGGCGAATAATGGGGTAGAGATGTATTTCAATGTAGAGGTAGAGTTAGGAAAGAGGATATATGTATGTTGTTATGTATGGTGGGTGTACACCGTGGTAACCACATTGGTAGTGCTGTGGAGGGATTCCGGTAGATTATGGGGCAGTGGTGTGCGGGGGGGTAACGTGGAGTGGGGTGTGGTGGTGGTGTTTGTTGTATGGTGTTTAGAAAGTGCCGGCTTAGGTGTTTGGCTTGTGTAGTTCGGCTCTCTGGTTGGTTGTATTTCGCTCTGTGGATGATTATGAAATGATGAAATAGGTGAACTGTAGGAGTGTGTGAGGGAACTGCGCTTGTTCGTTCGGAATGCAGATGGTGTGAGGGAGGCGATCCAAATTTGTTTGTCCTTCTCTCATCGCATTCCTTGGAGGACGCTGGGTGGATAGAGCGGAGGAGGGGGAATGAAGAAATTGGGCTGAGAAAAGATAAAACAAAAATTTGGAAAGCATAATCTGTGGAAAGCGTCGTATGCCTTCCTGGCTCGCTGGGAGAGGGGGGGGGCGACCGGATCCGCCACCGCCGCTGCCTTCTGCATATATTTTTTTTTTGTTTGTTTGTTTAGACTTTGTTGGCAATTGGTGTGCGTGTGTTGCTGGAGGAGGCGCGCAGAGCACAGATGGGAGTAGTGGGGGGGATAGCCGGGAGAGAGAGAGAGAGCGAGGACCAACGAGCGGGCGTCGTCGCCCCCCTCCCCCCCCCCCGCCCAAAAAAAAGGCAATTCTTTTTAGGCAGGGCTAGTGGGGAAGAAGGTTTGTATGTACGCGTAGGGTGGCAAGAGAAGGTCTGTGGGGAAACCGAGGGCGAGGGCGAGGGAGCCGCTAATCCAGGAGATCGAACTCGTCTAGCAGGGATTTCTGCGTCTCGGTCATCTTGCTCTTCCCTCTCTTGCTGCCGCGGCCCCGGGCGGCTGCCGGGGGGGCTGGGGGCACGTCCGCCTCGGTGTCCTCGGCGGCGGTGCTGTGGGAGGTGAGGCGGCGGACCCGCACACAGTGCTTCTTCCCTGCATGGCGGCCACTGTGCAGCGTCTCGAGGTCGTACATCACACCATCCCCCGCTTGCGGTACCTCCGACGCCGACGTGGGCGGCTCCGCCATCTCTGATAGGTGGAAGAAGATGGACTCTCCCGTCGCGTCGTCCACCACAAACGCGTACTTGCGCTCCACGACCTCCCGCACGACGCCACGCTGATCGGGGAGGACCGTCGACGCTGCGCTGCTGCCCCCTGGCGCCCCAGCACCAAACCCGCTGCGGCGTCGGCCAGGAGAGGCGGGCGAGGGGCGCGGGGATATCTTTCCAATGCGCCGCTCTGTGCCAATATCAATGATAACCTTGGAGGCCCGCGGCAGCCCCTGGTTCGCCGCGGCGCCGTCTTCGTCCTGCGCGCTCAGGCAGAACTTCACGTAGCGGCCCTCGCTGATGGTGGACTCCGGGGCGTCGACCACAGGAGAAAGGTCGACATCCTCGAGCGCCACGGCGAACTGCGGGGCGTCGGGGTGGAGCTTGCCCTCCACATCCAGCTCAGAGATGACCCCCGAGCCGCTCACGGCATCCCAGCGTGTGACAACGCCGGAGATCGCCACCGGCAAGACGCGGCTCTCGGCCCCCGTCTCGACATCATACAGTCGAACGCCAATGGCGCTGAACTGATGCGGGCCCTGCCGGCGGGACCCCGCGCCCTCGTCGGTCGGTAGTAGGGGCTCATCGGCCTGCGCCGTATCGCCTGCGGCGACGTACCCGCAGCTGACGTATCGGTGTGTCGGCCGCCGGGATGGCGGAGTGGCGTCCTGCCGCCGGACCCGGAACGATACCCGCTCGCCCTCCCGCACATAGAAGCCGCCGCCTAGAGCCGCGCGGGTAAAGAAGAAGTCGTTTCCCACAGGAGACGAGGCGGTGGCGGCGGCCGCCTCCCCCTCCTCGCCACCGGCAGGCGCAGCTCCTTCCTTCACGTCATCCTTCTGTCTCGCCTTGCTGCTCCGTTGCTCGGCCTCCCGCTCCTGCAGCAGCGCCAAGGACCGCTTCGTGTAGCCCTCCGCCACTAAAAAGCCGTAACCGCGGCGGTGCTTGAAGCCGGTGACGGTGCCGTGGAGCCGCACCGAGGTGTCCCACGACGACTCGCCGCCGCTGCTGCCGGCCATCCCGCGACGTGGCTGGCACACGGCCGTCATGGGCCACGCCGCCGCCACGGCAACAGGGTCGTCATGGGCGGCGCCGCGGCGGCGCAGCAGCAACCCACTGCACGACAGCTGGGCCGTCTGGCCGCCGAGCAGCAAGCGATGGGATGGGTGCAGAAGACCAAGCGCCATGGCAGCGGCCTTTGGACGGGGGCGGGCAGCGGCCGCCACAGCATCAAGCAGAGACAAGAGTCGCAGTCGGTGCGGCATCATCTTGTCTAGGGCGTGTGCGTGTGTCTTGACGGGCCTACTCTAAGGATTGATGTCTCTGAAAAACAAGATTTTATTATTATTATTTTAAAAGAGGCTGCGTGAGCCCCCGTCGCTTGTCTGTGTGCGTTTTGCTATTGTAATTACATAGATATATATATATATATATATATATATATATATATATATACATATATACATATACATATATAAATATGCATATGTATATACATAAGAGAGAGAGAAGAGAAATGAGTGGAGCATAGGAGAATGAGGCTCATTCGGTCTCCTTCGGCCTCATGAGGGTTTGGAATGTGAACACGACGGCCTCCTTGCTGCCTCCTAACACCAAACTACCAGTCCGATGAGGGGCTCTCGTGTTTGGTTTCGGTTTATGGTTTATGTGTGTCCGTTAGCGTGAGGGTTAAGCTATCAGCTGCTCTTCTGAGAGAAGGGGGGGGGGGGGCTAATCCTCCAGCACATCGGCCTCCAGCCGCACGACTGCAATCGTGCCGCTGTCGTAGCCCACGAACAGCCACTGCCCGTCTGGAGAGAAGTGCAGCGTCGTCACCGCCGTGAGGGGAACAGCCGCCGCGGCAGCGGAGGTGGCGGTAGAGGTGCCGGTGCCAGCCATCTCCGCCCGCTCGTTGGGGGCGCCGCTGCTGCCAAGCAATGGGCCGGCCCCTGCGGCGGTGGCAGCGGCGCCGCCAGCGAGCGGGCGGGTGGCGGGGCCATCGCGTCCGGCGAGAGAGAGCAACGCAGGGGAGACTCTCGTGTTCTCGCGAGGAGTGGCAGTCAGGAGTGTCACACGTGGGGCGAGGACGAGAGAGGACTGCAGCCGCCAGAGCGCCACCGCCCCGGTGGCGGACCCCGTGGCGAAGAGCTGCGGGTCTGTGGGGGACCAGCACACGGCGGTGGTGGCCGCCTCCCCGAGGGGCAGCGGAACGAGGCTGCCATCCTCGGGCCACAGCAGCGCACTTCCGTCGAGGCCGCACGTGAGCAGCGCGGCGTCGTCCCGCAGCATTCTGCCGCCGGATGAGGCCTGCCGCGAGAGGCCTGTGACCATCCCGCCGTGCTGCTCTCTCATCCTATCGCCGATGCCGGGCAGGCCTGCCGCCGCGCGGCCTTCCGCGAAGGGCGCTGGTGGCGGGGTCCGTTGCTTCTGCGGAGTTTGCAACGGAGATACCGTAGTGCTCGTTGCCGGGGTGCTGCTGCGCTGTGCATTGCCTGTGGGGGCCTCCACGTAATCCACGGCCTTGGCGTCCCGCGTCGTCCCGGCCATCAACGTCCCGTTCAAGGTGCCGACAAAGACACGTGTGAGGGCGCCGGCGACGCCCTTCTTGACGGCGAAGGCGGCTGCCGTTGTGATCGGCTCGTTGAGCGGTGTGGAGTGCTGGTAGGCCTGCCGGGAGGAGAGGGGGGTGACCGCCTTGTGCGCCGCCCAGGTGGTGACGCTGCCGTCCTCGCGGATCGCGTGGAGCTGGTAGGCGCTGCGCTCGCCGAGGACCGCCAGCTTCACGGTGCCCCAGCCCGGGCTGGGGAAGGTGGAGGACGCCGGTCGCTGGCAGGGCAGGACGAGGGTGTGCGGGGTACCGCTGGCAGACACGCAGCGGGTGAGCAGCTGAGATATGCTCCAGTTGGACCACGGGGCGGTGAAGTTCCACGTGACGATGCGGCCCGTGCGGGTGCCGCCTAGGAGAACGCCCGGCTGATACGGATGGAGAAGAACCGTTCGAACGTCGACGTCGCACACCAGCGGAATCACCACGACAACATCCGCCGTAGCCCCGGGGCCGGCCCCGGCCCCGGCCCTGGCCCTGGCCCTCCACTGCTGCTGCTGGCGTTGCTCCCCGTAGACGGCGGGGAGGAGGACGTACACCAGGGCCAAGCCTTCGCTCTGCGCCAGGAGGAACGTGTCGAGCTCGGAGCCGAACTTGAGGGCACTCTGGCCGCTGGTGCTCGTCGCCGTCCACCCGGCACCGCAGGAGCCCCAGGCGAAGCCACTGTGGGCCGCCGCGCGGTCCGCGGCAGCGGTGGAGAGGAGCGAGGCATCGTCGGCGGTGTAGCGCGCTGCGGTGGTGTAGGCGGCGGCGAGCACCACCGCCATACACGGCTCCTTGTAGGCCTCCGCCTCCACCTCCGCCGTCGTCTGCTGCGAGGCCTCCGCGTCCAACTCCTGGACCGGCGCTGCGGCTGGATAGGCGGAGGCTGCGGCGTTGGCGTTGGTCTTATCGAGGCGGAAGGTGTGCGGGAAGGTGCCGACGCTGAGTTCTGTTATGGCGGGGAGGTGCGGCAGCGAGTTGGTGTGGCCCTGCAGCACGCTGCTGGGGTTCATCAGTGCCACGGCATGGGAGCGGCGGGCAGACGGATCCGTCTCGCCGACGTCCTCCGCGGTGTCCTCCTCCACGTCCCACGCCCGCAGCATATCGAAGCCGTTACGTGGCACCGCCAAGGGCCGCGCCGCACTCCCGGCACTGGCACTGGCACTGGCACTAGGCGCTGGGGCAGGGGCAGGGGCAGGGGCAGGGGCAGGGGCAGGGGCAGGGGCAGGGGCAGGGGCAGGGGCAGGGGCAGGGGCAGGGGCAGGGGCAGGGGCTGGGGCAGGGGCAGGGGCAGGGGCAGGGGCAGGGGCAGGGGCAGGGGCCGGGGCGGAGCGGCTCGCAGGATCGCTGTGGGTTGGGGGTGCGCTGGTAGCGGAGACCGTCTGGCGCACCAACCTGTGCTTCGCCTCTCGCTCTGCGCGGAGCTTGTCGAGTGCCTTGCGGCGCTCCGACAGATCCATCGTCCTTCTCTTCCTCTCAGACGCTCTCGAACGCCGTTGGAATGATGTGCAAGCGATGCCTCGGTCTTGTCGTGCTGATCACGTGGCGCACTCAATAATATGAATTATGAATCTTGAATAAAGATGGGTATGTGTGGGTGAAGGGGTGTGTACAGCTGTACCTTTCGCTCTAAGATAAGATACGCCAGTTGGTTGTTGCACCCCCCAGGCGTTCGTTTCGCTACAGGTTTCAAAAAAAAAAATCTTTCTTTCTTTTTTCTTTCTTTTTTTTCTTGTCGAGATGATCTAGTGTATGCCACGCCCGAAGGGTAACACGGATGAGTCGTTCGCGTGACGTGAAGTCTAACGAATAAAAAGGAGCTGCGATGTGCAGCGCGGCAACCTTTCACTTCCTTTTAGCCAATGTGGATGCGGGCGCCGCTGACTGGATGGTGGCGTGTGAGTTGCTTTCCCTTCCAAGGAACGCAGAGAAGAGAGAGACAAGAGTTGAAATCAGCAGGAGGCAGAAGAAGCAGAAATATCCCATTATTATTATTCTTGCTATTATTATTATTATTATTATTATTATTATTATTATGCGCTGCCCTTCACATTTTATCCCTCGCCAGATGTGCGCTGAGCGGAGTATCGCTCTCTTTACACATCTTAAATAATATTCCTACGGCTGAAGACCTTCGATAATAATAGAATTCTATTCTAATTCTCTTAATAATAGAACGAATTCAGTCGCCAGTAAAAAAGAAAAATGAAATGGGCTGCATTGCCTGTTGTTTTGGGGGATATAGAGAGATAATACAAGATGAACAACAACAATAATAATAATAATAATAATAATAATAGGGGCAGAACCGAAAAGAACCGCCCCACCCGCCATAGCAGCACTAACTTACGAAACGCGTTGAGGCAGCGTGGCCTGGTGCGGTCCCTCCCCCCCCTCCCCCCCCCCAGACATCTGGCCGGGCCACGCTGCCCATCATCCGCCTCTCGATGACTCGCGGTGAAGTAAACACGCGCATCTGCAGCATCACCACTGATATAAGAAGGTATAGAAAGAAAGGAAGAAGAAAATATATTTTTTTTCAAAAAAAAAAAGAGCAATAGTGAGGCAGCGAACCCCTTTAGGCCTGTGGCATGCATCTGTCCGTCCGTTGCTGATACTCGTACACCGCCTCGGCAACGGGCTACTCAGTTCGGTTCTCAAGCCCCGAGCAGCTGCACCGAGTCGCTGAGCCGCGGAGAGGGGATCGTCTTGCGCGGGGTACGGATCGCCCCCCTGCTACCGTCCCTGCTCTCGATCCCTAGCACTTCATACGTCTCCTGGCCCGGCCCCGGCCCGTCGTAGATAATCGTAATAGCGTCCTTCCATGGGGTCGCGCCGCTGCCGGCCAGGGTGGGGGGGTACCGCACGCCCCTGCGGTGAAACAACGGGAATGAGGGCGAGGAGAGCGGCGACGCGGATCCAGCTGTGCTCGTCGGCCGGTCGCCAGGCTCGCGGCACTTCCCTGGAGAAGATGATGAATAGGTGTTGGTGTGGGTGGCGTGAAGCGGTAGTTGTGCTGCGGTGGCGCTGCTGGAGCGGAAGGCGTGCGGATACATCCAGCTCGAGGCCGGCGCGGCTTCCGTTCGGTGTCGCACCCTCTCGCGGTGTGGTGAAAGGGAAGGAGAGGCCGAGGCCGAGGTGTGGCGGCGGACGCGTCCCTCCGCTGTCACACAGGCCGGGGCGGACGCCCCTCCCTCCGCGGCGGCAAGGCGTTCCCTCGCCGTGCTGCGCCAGGCAACGAGGCGCGCCTCCAGTTCCCGCACCTTGGCAGAGAGGTTCGCTGCGAGACGGCGGAGCGGGCGCTGCAGCATCTCCTGGCCGCCGGACAGTGCCTCCCTCTCCAGCAACAGCCGGCTGTGGGCCTCCCTGGCGACAAGGAGCTCGAGGGCGTGAGAGGACTCCGCTTGCCGTCGTTTCTCCTCCACCTCCTCTAGCCGCGCCTCCGCCGTCGCCGCCTCGGATTGCAGCGCAGCAGCGGCCGCCGTCCGCTCCTCCTGCCGGGCGACCTCTTCGAGGGTCCTGCTGCGGGTGCGGGCCATCTCCTTGTCCAACTCCTTGCTGGCGGTAGACGCCATCTGCCCTTCAAGTTCGGCCACCTTGTGCTCAAGGGTATCCTTGGCAGCTTCTGCGCGGGCGATACGGCGCTCACTGGACTCCAGAAGCTGCCGTCTCTCTTGCTGCAGGCGTTGTACTTGCACCTTCCACTCTAGTCTGTCCGCGCGCTGTTGGCCCGCCAATTCTGTCGCCTGCCGCTGCAGCGCTTCGCTCAGCACGATACGGTGGTCCGCCGCGGCGGCCTGCATTTGTGCCTCCAGGCGCTGCATCGCGGTCTCCCACTCGCGCTGGGCCGCTGCATGGGCAGCACGCAGCTCGGCCGCCGCCTGCTCGCTGACGGTCTTTTGGTCGTGAGCTTGCTTTTTCTCCTTCGCCAGCTGTTGAGCTACCTCGTCTGCTTGCTGTTGCTTGTTGGAGAGCTGTTGCTGCAGGCGCTGCATCGCGGTCTCCCACTCGCGCTGGGCCGCTGCATGGGCAGCACGCAGCTCGGCCGCCTCCTGCTCGCTGACGGTCTTTTGTTCGTGAGCTTGCTTTTTCTCCTTCGCCAGCTGTTGAGCTACCTCGTCTGCTTGCTGTTGCTTGTTGGAGAGCTGTTGCTGCAGGCGCTGTATCGCGGTCTCCCACTCGCGCTGGGCCGCTGCATGGGCAGCACGCAGCTCGGCCGCCGCCTGCTCGCTGATGGTCTTTTGGTCGTGAGCTTGCTTTTTCTCCTTCGCCAGCTGTTGAGCTACCTCGTCTGCTTGCTGTTGCTTGTTGGAGAGCTGTTGCTGCAGGCGCTGCATCGCGGTCTCCCACTCGCGCTGGGCCGCTGCATGGGCAGCACGCAGCTCGGCCGCCTCCTGCTCGCTGACGGTCTTTTGGTCGTGAGCTTGCTTTTTCTCCTTCGCCAGCTGTTGAGCTACCTCGTCTGCTTGCTGTTGCTTGTTGGAGAGCTGTTGCTGCAGGCGCTGCATCGCGGTCTCCCACTCGCGCTGGGCCGCTGCATGGGCAGCACGCAGCTCGGCCGCCTCCTGCTCGCTGACGGTCTTTTGGTCGTGAGCTTGCTTTTTCTCCTTCGCCAGCTGTTGAGCTACCTCGTCTGCTTGCTGTTGCTTGTTGGAGAGCTGTTGCTGCAGGCGCTGTATCGCGGTCTCCCACTCGCGCTGGGCCGCTGCATGGGCAGCACGCAGCTCGGCCGCCTCCTGCTCGCTGACGGTCTTGTGCTCCTGCAGCTCCTGATGCTGCGCGGCCATCATCCGCTCAAAGTGGGCCTCCTTATTCCGAATTTCTGCTTGAGTATGATCCCGGTCTGCGCGTCTCTCCAGCTTTATCGCGGTGAGCTGCTGTTCTAAATCTGTTACTCTACCCAGGAGCGCGTGCTCTCGCTGAGCCGCACCGTCCCGAACAGCGACGAGCCGCTGCTCCCACCAGTGATCCTGTTGAAGCACCCGCTCTTCGCCCTGCTGGCGCTCCGCCACCAGCTCTACCCGAAGGCCCGCCACTTCCATCCGATGACGCTCCTTCGCCTCTCGAAGCGCTGACGTCGCCTCCATCACCTGCTGCTCCAGCCCCTGTACAACCGATGCATCCACCGCACGGCACAGCTGCTGCTGCATCAACTGGAGCTCCGCCTCCAGCTCACGGATCATCCGCGCTCTCGGGTCCTCGTTGACTTGCACCACATTCACAATGTCTCGTGCCCGTGAAGCGTAGCGCAGGGTGCTGATCGTCTCCCCCACGTGCACCAAACTCGGGCTCACCGTTGCAATCATGAACGTCTTCGAATTACCCTGCAGGGATTCCTTTAGGATGTGCGTGAGCTTTGATTCCCGGAAGGGAATATAATTCGACTTTTTCACTTTGACGTCCGCCAGAATGTCAATGACGCGCCCCAGCGTGGTGAGAGAGAGGTTAATATGTGTGGCCTCGTTGAACTGCATCCCCTCCACTTCTGACTGCGCTACACGCTCCGAGCCCGCAAGATCCACCAGGTTCATTCTGCTGCTAACACCGGCGGTCATTACACGCGAGACAATCGCTCCTTCTTCTCTCGTGATCATCTCCCGCTGCTCCTTTAGGACAATCATCAGGATGGCGTGGCTGCGGCTGCTGCGGTTGTTCATCTTGGTCGAGGCGGTGTGCCGCAGCCGATTGCCCTTCTCCAGCACCTGCAGCACCTCCTCCACGCTCCCCACGCTCACAAACTTCTGGCCATCCAGGTACACCCCCTTGGCCGGGTTCTCCCGCACCTCCACGTACACGTCCTCCTCCTCCTTCCCTCGCTTCCGCTTCGCCAGCAGGTCCGACACCCGCTCGTTGTACACCTCCACGTACCCGATCTCCACGCCCCACTGCACCATGCCGTCCCGCTCCGCCGCCACCTTGCGGCGGAAGATGTCCTCGCACACGCGCGGGATGATGCCGGCCTCCGCGTTCGACGCGCCGAGCGCCGTCCCGTCGGGGCCCATCATCGTGTACGTCTTCCCGCTCCCCGTCTGCCCATAGGCGAAGAGGCACGAGTTGAACCCGGAGAAGGCGTGCTCGACCAGCGGCTCGCCAATCGCCTCGTAGACCTGCGTCTGCCCCACAGGGGCCATGCCAGCCGCATCCTTCATCTCCGGCACGGACCAAAAAACATTGTCGAACTGGAATCGCTGGCCCTCGCCGCAGGCTGTCGTCCCTGACACGCTGTATGGCGTCTGCCCAGGACAAGCTCTGGGCGTGAAGCACTGCGGCCCCGCCGGCGTGGCGCTGCTGGAGGGGATGCCTTGCTGCGCTCGGCGGCTGGAGCGCGGGCTGGAAAACGATCCCGCCATCGTCCCCACAGCCCCTCCTGCGGCCGCCCCGCTGTTCGTTCCAGTGGGAACGATAATGCTCTTCTCCACGCTGTGGGCCTGCAACACGTGCTGGGCGTAGAGGGAGGCCGAGGCCTGGAGCGCGGGGACGAGCTGGCTGCTGTTGTGCTGTGTGTTGCTGGTGCACGTCATGTCAAAGAACTCTAGGGCGGAGGGGGGCAGCGTGGCCACTTCGGCAGCGTTGAGCCCACGCACCCGCACCGACACCTCCACGCTGGCCCGGGTCTTCTCAGCGGGCCGCACCTGGCCCAAAGCAGTGAGAGACCTAAGACCAGGCGTTCGCGCTGCAGCGCTGGAGGACGGCAGGGAGCCCTCCGTAGCCACCGTAATCGGTGGTGGCGTGGCCGATACGGCGGGGGTGAGACCGGGTCCTTCGAGAGTGGGCCGACTCATTCTGATCCTTGTGAATGCGGGGTGGGGGTGGGGGTCTGTAGAACTATTTGTGTGTGTGTGTGTGTGTGTGTCTGTGCCTGTGTGTGACGTTGACGACAACGCTTTGTGTCGCTGTTGTTGTTGTCCCGGTATCCCCACTGGATGAGGGTGGCGATACCCAAACACGTAAGCTGCACCGAGATGACGCTGTGTGATAAGGATAGGAGGGTATGGGCCAACACACACAAACTGGAGCACCCGATCTGTGGCCGCCCCAGAAACGAGCAGCAAAAAAAAAAAGAGTCCAACGGTACTAGTAGTAGGAATAACAGCAATAATGAAGTAGCAGCGGCTCTGATCTTGTGGTGTCGCGCACTGAGATGTGTGATGAGAGAGAGAGGGGGGGGCGTGTGCTTGGGGCCCCCAACAGAGACACTGCGTAGGAGAGGGGAGATGTGCGCACACTCGTTGGGTTTTCAACTCACATGTGATGAGCAATGTACAAGGTAAAAGAAGAAGAACGAGAGAGAGAGAGAGAAAAGCAAAACAGCACTAAGCTAAGCAGTCTTTATTATTAATATTATTATTTCCCTTTCCGCGTTTGTATTTTTGTATTTTTCTTTGCCTTCTACTGATAATTTTCCGCCTTCTTGCTGTTTTTTTTTGTTGTTGTTGTTGTTGAGTTGCAGTTTAGATTAACGTGCTACTCTTGGACTCGGAGAGCAGGGATGTACGCACTGATGTGGCACACACATACAAGAGACTCACACAGGGTTGTTTTTTTTTTTTTTTTTTTACGGTCTCTCTCCACAAAAAAAAAAAATCCAGTGGGGGGGGCGAGATAGTCCCCATACAGTGATATACTACACATGATCCGCTGACAATGAAGGAGATCTTGGTAAAAAGGGGAACAGAAATGTGCCCAACGAATACCTTCACGCCCCTCCATCTGCCGCGTTAGCCTTCATTCGCCCCATTTGCTGCATCCTTAAAGGCTAGTTTGGAACCGACGAACGCCACAGCGTCCATCGCAGAGGCCAAGCACACACACACGAAAAAAAAAAAAGTAAAGACTGGCTGGCATTTCCCGAGCGGTCCACCATTTACTGACTTACTTGGCTCGGGCCGGCAGGGGTGGCGGCACACCCGCCGCGCTGCCGCTCCAAGAAGAAATTCCCCCCGCCGCCGTCCGCGCGGTGGCCCGCTTATCCCTGTCTCTGTGCGCTGTGAGGCGGATGCGGAGTTCGTTGCGCTCTCTCTCCAGCTCCATGACCTGCTTTCGCATGGCCTCCCTGTCGAAGCTGAAGTCCTGCACGTGGTTCTTTGCTGCCTCCAGGTTGACTTCCAACTGCTTCATGGTCGTGTCACGCATCTGGTGGGTGGAGGTGGCCTCCATCTGCAGCGCCAGCAGGTGTGTCTCGGCCTGGGAGAGCCGCTCGTGCAGCTCCTGCACCTCGTGGCGCAGCTTGTTCTTGTCCCGCACCGCCTCTTGAAATTTCTGCTGGAGGGCAAGTCGCTCCGTCTGATGCGCTGCGTCCTGCGCGACGGCATCCTGGAGGTAGTCGCTCATGTTTCGCTCAAACTCGAGACCGAGTTGGTGCTTCTCCCGCTCGACCAACTGGGTACGCATATCCATCTGCATCATCAAGAAGAACACCGTGTTGTGGTAGCGCCTCTCCATCTCCATCAAGGCTGTGATGTTCAACTCATTGCTCAGTTCCAGCTCGGAGCAACGGACCTCCGTCGCGTGCAGGCGCTGCAGCGCGCCGTTCTTGTCCTGCACCTCGGCCGACAGTCGCGTGACTTGCTGCGACAAGGCAAAGTTCTCGTCCAGCAGCAGCCGCTTCTCATCCGACGTAGCCATGCTTCGCGAGAGCGCGGAACGCACACGCGACTGCTGCTTCTCGAGCTCCTTTTCTGCTTCCTTCCGCGCCTCTCGCTCTTGCTGCAGCTGACGCTGGAGCTCGTCCAGCTGCTGCTGCTGCGTCATCGCATGCTGCTCCTTCTCGCGGCGCAGCACCGACACAGCCATCTGCTTCGCCTCTCGTTCCTCCTGCAGCTGCTGCTCCATCCGGTCAAAATCCTCACGGAGACGGTTGTTCTCCGCAAAAATATCATCTGCCTGTCGCCGGCTGCGTTCCACCTCTTCCTTCAGCTGGCGGGCCTCGCGCTCCAGATTGCCTCGCTCTGCCTCCGTCGCGCTGAGCAGCTCTTGCTGGACCTTGGCACGCTCCCTCTCCTTCTCAACTGTCTGCAGCTCCGCCGCCCGCTGTTCCGCCTCCGAAGTCAGCAGCGCGATGCGCCGCTGCAGGTCCAGGACGACAGCCATCTGCGTATCCGCCGAGTTCCGGCTCGTCTCATCCCGCAGACGCTCAATCTCCAACTCCAGTTCTCGAATGCGGCGCGCTCTCGGGTCCTCGTTGACTTGCACCACATTCACAATGTCTCGTGCCCGTGAAGCGTAGCGCAGGGTGCTGATCGTCTCCCCCACGTGCACCAAACTCGGGCTCACCGTTGCAATCATGAACGTCTTCGAGTTACCTCTGAGGGATTCCTTTAGGATGTGCGTGAGCTTTGATTCCCGGAAGGGAATGGCAGTCATGGTGTTTGCCTTTGGGTTGATGGCGATATCCGCCAGAATGTCAATGACGCGCCCCAGCGTGGTGAGAGAGAGGTTAATATGTGTGGCCTCGTTGAACTGCATCCCCTCCACTTCTGACTGCGCTACACGCTCCGAACCCGCAAGATCCACCAGGTTCATTCTGCTGCTCTTTCCTGCGGTGGTAATCGTCACGTCGTTCTTTGTCTTCATCTCCCGCTGCTCCTTTAGGACAATCATCAGGATGGCGTGGCTGCGGCTGCTGCGGTTGTTCATCTTGGTCGAGGCGGTGTGCCGCAGCCGATTGCCCTTCTCCAGCACCTGCAGCACCTCCTCCACGCTCCCCACGCTCACAAACTTCTGGCCATCCAGGTACACCCCCTTGGCCGGGTTCTCCCGCACCTCCACGTACACGTCCTCCTCCTCCTTCCCTCGCTTCCGCTTCGCCAGCAGGTCCGACACCCGCTCGTTGTACACCTCCACGTACCCGATCTCCACGCCCCACTGCACCATGCCGTCCCGCTCCGCCGCCACCTTGCGGCGGAAGATGTCCTCGCACACGCGCGGGATGATGCCGGCCTCCGCGTTCGACGCACCGAGCGCCGTCCCGTCGGGGCCCATCATCGTGTACGTCTTACCGCTCCCCGTCTGCCCATAGGCGAAGAGGCACGAGTTGAACCCGGAGAAGGCGTGCTCGACCAGCGGCTCGCCAATCGCCTCGTAGACCTGCGTCTGCCCCACAGGGGCCATGCCAGCCCCATCCTTCATCTCCGGCACGGACCAAAAAACATTGTCGAACTGGAATCGCCGCGGCTCCTTGCGAGAGGTGATCACGGGGGGGTCCTTGGCGGACTTCCCCTTCTTGTTTGCATCCACGTCAAACGGAACTTCCATGACCGCCGTATCGGCGAAGGAGACGACGGCTAGCGGGTTGCTGTCGTCCAGCTGGCGGCGCTCGCGGGCGTCGAGTGGGCGGACGCGGACGGCGACGCGAAGGCGTTCCTTCGCCGCCGGTACTTTGAGGCGGTCGGTGATGGACTTCATTTCGGGCGGGCAAAGGCGAAGCTGCACGCAGCGCCAAGGGCACAGCAGTACTTGGCGGTACTAGTGTTGTTGGCTTGCTGCTCGGCGTTTGATGTGCGTGCGGCACGGAGAGAAGAATGCGATGGGGCACTGGCGATGTTTGGTGGTTTTCTTTTCTTTTCTTTTCTTTTTTTTTTTTTGGTTGTTGTTGTTGTTGTTGTTCTGAGATGCGTGTGTGTGTGTGTCTGGAGTTTGTTGTTGATATGCGAAGGAACTTTTGTTGTTGTTGTTGGTGGTGGTGGTGGTGGTGGTGTTGTTGGTGGTGGTGGTGTTGGTGTTGCTTCATATTGTACATGGTGAGGGCAATCAACAGGGGAAGTTGCAGGCAAAAGGCTGTCACTCACTGGGTTTGGCACACCGTACAACCACGGATCGCTGGCTCGTGTAATCTGGTGCAAGAGAATTAGGACCATGCACTCCATTTTTCTTTTGGTTTGTTATAGTTGTTGTTTTTTTTTTGTTGTTGTTGTTGTTGTTGTTGTTTCATGGTTCAGAGGATCGATAGCAGTTGATGCCATCAGTTGCATTCCACAGGGGGGGGGGGGGAGACATCACTTGCCCAGAGCATCCGATCCGAGGCCAGCGCGGACCTCGTCACCCGCATTACATCCATCTCCAGCATGTCTTCCACTTCCCGTGCAATATAGCCTTATTGTTCATACGACTGATGCAGGCGGGACACCATCCGCTCGGCCAGCAGGCAGTTTCGAAAGAAATCCCCCCGGCGAGGCGTACAAGTGCGCGACAGAGTTGGTCCCGCTACCGCTACCGCCTACGCCCGAGGGCCCAGGCAGCGGCCCGAGCGCCAGCTCCGCAGCGCTCACCCTCACACCACTGTTTGAATGCTTTCCATTCCTTTTCAGCTTCTTCTCTCCCTCCTCCTCCTCCTCCTGGTCGTCGTAGCCGGCCCTGGCGGCAGCGGCGTGGTACAAGCTCCAGTCCGGTCCAACAATGGGCATTACGGTGCCGTTGTGGGGCCATAGAAAGAGGATCTTCAGCACGTAGTCGCCCTCGCCCGCGTAGGCGAGCTGCCACGCCTCCCGCACCACAGGGTGCTGCCGTACTTTCGCCCAGTGAGCTTGTAGCCCCCGTCGTCCGGCGGCCAGCTGCTCCTGCGTCAGAGCGGGAGGCGCAGCTGGCACCGCCGCATCGGTCGCCCGTCTTGGGGCCGACGCCTCGTAGAGGGCAAGCGTCCAGTCTTCCTCAAAGGCGGATGGAATCGGGTGACGCGCCGCCGTATCGCTGAAACTCCGGTGCTCCGCCGTCGCCGCATTCGGCTGGGCTGCCTTGGATTCTATTCCGTGCGCCTTTCCGCCATCACGCCGCTGGGTAGTCCTGTTCGCGGGCTCGTTGGGGTCAAGATGAAGCACCACACTGACCTGGTCGGACCGCAGCGCCTCGAGAGCCGCGAGGTGCCCAGGGGTGTTGAACAACTCCTTGGCGAACTGGAGGCACGTGGGGCACTTCCGTGGGTTTTCTTGTGTCATGATGACGGCGATCGGCCGGCGGCACACAGCCGGTATGGCGGAGCAGCAGGCCCCGCTCTTCACGGCCTTCGGCCCCTGCGGGCCTTCCGCCCCAGCACGAGAGAGCGGGTCAGCAAGAGGGAGTCCATGCTGTAAGCGATACATGTTGGAGGCGCAGCGAGCTTGCACAATCTGCTGCTGCAGTTGGCGCCACGTCAGCAGCGGTGGGCTTAGGTCCTGCAGCAGCGGCACGGCGGGGGCACCAGAAGCAGAAGAGAGTTGCTCCGGCTGCCACGATCGACTTAGAGGAGGCGACGACGGCAGTGGCCCCGTATCGTCGTCTGTTTCTTCTTCATCATCGCCGTCGAGGAGATGAGCGATTTCAATAATTGTTTCCTCCATCACCGACTCTGGCTCCACTTCACCCACATCCATATCCGACGAGAGGGGCATCTCCAAGGCACGTAATTCACTGTCCGACGCCGGATCAAGCGCCAGCACAGGCCCAGAAATACCTAGCAGCGAAAGCAGCATCAGCAGCGAGAGAGCCACGCCACAACCACCTCGTGGCACCATCTGTCCGTAGGTCTGAATATATATATATTTATTTATTTATTTATTTTTCTGCGTATATTTCTGCCTGTTAGATGAAATGGCAAATGGATCTCCGTGATACATCGATGGCAGCACGCCACCTCATCACAAGGAGCCATAGCAATAATAATAATACGGTGTTAGTAGCGTATACATTCACAATGTGTTAGTGTAGTCGGACAGAAGCGATGAAGATGCATCAACGGGAGGAGGATTGATGCAAGAGAAGGACAAAGGGTTAGCTGAGCAGTGCTTAAAGCTTACCCACCCAACTTGTTTTTTTGAAGGGGTTCATCATTACTGGTCGGTTAGATATCGTATTTATGCCGTTACCTTCTTTTTTTTTGTAATCTTTTTTGTTGTTGTTAATGCTGTTGTTAATGGCTGTAGTTGCCCGAGGACGTTCTCTGCAGAACACAAGACGCTGCTAGACGGAAGTGGCTATCGCCATGCCCGGTGGGCTGTTCTTCCTCCATCGTTGGGATATAATCCAGCTATGGATTGCTGCCCACTTCGTCTTTAGTGGCTTCCCTCCATGCGTGAGCCTCCGTCTCCGTGTAGAGCGACACATCGAGAAAGACCCTCATTGCTGCCCTCTCCCGCCCCGGAGATGGCGCGGGTAGTATGCCGGAGCGGCGCTGTGCTGCCCGCGGCCGCCGCGAGGAGCGTACCCCGGCCCCCGTCCTGCTCCTGGAGGAGGTCCTGGAGGAGGTCCTGGAGGAGGTCCTGGAGGAGGG
Organism: Vickermania ingenoplastis; assembly: GCA_010157825.1. Taxonomy (NCBI): domain Eukaryota; phylum Euglenozoa; class Kinetoplastea; order Trypanosomatida; family Trypanosomatidae; genus Vickermania; species Vickermania ingenoplastis. The sequence continues at coordinate 351,958 of VFSE01000226.1, read as the reverse complement.
TGCTGCTGGCCCTCCTGCCGTAGCGCAGCGTAGGCCGGCGGGAAGACTCCATCCTGTGGCGGTGGAGGTGGCGGTGGCGGTGGCGGCTGGTGGCGGTGCGACGGTGGTCCGCTGGAGGGGGAAGAGAGGGTTGGTGCAGCAGCGGTGTAACCGTAGTGGGCCCGGCTGTCGTACGTAGAAGCGGGGGACCCACCGGATGGGGCCTGCCAGAGGGTGGAATGCGATAAAGAAGAGGCGGGGGGAGGCGGCGGGGGCAGATACCCAGAGGAAGACCGAGGGGACTGCGGCGGCGGTTGCGGTGGGGTGGCCAGCGACGGCGGCGTTGGCTCGAACTCTGGCGGGAGCGGCGGCACAGCCCCTGGGCCTGGACCGTTAGGAGCTGTGCTTGGCTGGGGATGAGGATGAGGATGAGGGGGGTACGGCAGGTGCTGCGGCGGTGCGGCGCAGGATTGCGCCGTGTCCAGCTTCGGGTATGATGACCCCGCCGCGGCGCGACGATGAGGCGGAGGGGGGGTGCTGGAGGCGGAGGGGGTGCTGGAGGCGGAGGGGGAGGGGGAGGCGGAGGGGGAGGGGGTGTTCGTCCCGTTACGTGGTAGGAGGGCGGTGTGCTGCCCGCGTAGGCCGGTGGTGCTCGCTCGCCATCCTCCCCGCCGCCGTCTCGCCGCTGGCGCTTGCTGTGCGGGTGATAGTAGTCCACCGCCGTCGCATCGCCAGCCTCCTCCGGCGCCGGGTAGAGCGGGGTGTAGCCAGGGGGGAGAGGATGCAGGGGCGGGCTGCCGAGCTGCTGGGGCGGCGGTGGGGGCGGTGGGGGGGGTCCTGCCTGTTGGAAGTACCCTGGAGGCATCGTTCGGCCTGGGCTGCGGCTCCGGCGCCTGGAGGAGCAATGATAGGGCAGCGCGGGAGGTGGCAGGTTGGGGTAGTAGCCGGCCGGCACCATCTCTGCTGCCTCGGTGGAGACACCAGGGTAGCCCCTTGGTGGTGCCTCGTAGAGAGGGTGCGCATATCCATGGCCTCCCGCCTGGTGCTCGTGCCGCGGGGGCTGCTGCCAGTTGCTCTGCCCGTAGGGTTGCACGGCGTGGTGAGGCGGCCGAGGCGGAGGCGGGGGGCGGACCATGGGTGGGTGCATAAGGGCCATACATAGGGCCATACGGCCCGGTGGGCGGGGCAGGCGGGTACTCTGCCCTTTCGCGCTTGCTGCCAGGGCGCTCGTTGTGGTGGCTTGGCTCCTCATGGCGTTTCTTTTTCCTCTTCTTGTGGGATGACGGATCGTCCACCAGCAAGTACTGGAGATAGGGCGCGTTCTCCACGACGTTGTACTGGTAGCAGTGGGCGGCGTTGGCTTCAATGGGCAAGCTGTACAGGGATCCGGCGTCGACCAGTGCGTCATCCGGGCAGTCCATCGGCTCTCCCAGCGGGTACTCTGCCTCGTAGCGGCTGATGGTACCGGCGATGGGTACCGCTGCGGTGAGCTCCGGCGGCAGCGGAACGAGCGTCGCCGAGACGGCCGCCCCCTCTTCCTCCCCGCTCGTACGGCTGTTGCTGTCGTCTGCCTGGCTCTTCTTCTGTTGCTGGTGCCTCTGTGCCTTTGCTTCAGCGGCTGCCACCCGCGGCTCCATGATGGTGGCGAAGGCGCCGTCGGCGTGGCACATGACCGTTGAGATCCCCACGTCTTCCTTGAGCTCCACCAGGGCGTCGCAGGCCCGTCGCATCTCCTCGCACTGCATGAACGGGATGCGCAGGACGCCTTGGTACGAGAAGTTGGCCTCGCTGAAGTCGACGTCGATCGCGTCGGGGTAGAACTTGGCGAGGGGCGAGGAGGGGTCCTGCACCGCCGCGTGGAGCGCCTCGGGCAGGGCGTGGTAGCTCTGCCGCGGCAGGACGGCGAGGAGCTGGTGCACCGGATGGAGGGGCTTGCCGACCGACATGGACACGTCCACCGGCCCTTCAAAGGCAGCGAGGTCCTCCATGAGTGGGGCATAGTGGTAGGGGTAGTACCATTCCCAGGACGGGCAGCCCGAGGTGTAGTAGCGCATCACCCACTGCATTCCGCGCAGGTACTCGCCGCAGCAGCGCTGGATTTGGCGCTGCAATGCCGCGGGGTTGCTTCGCGCCGCTTCCGCCTCCGCCTCCGGCCACCCGAACTTGCTGCGGTAGTACGCGACCCGGTAGTCATCACTCAGGTAGGAGAAGGGCAACTCCTGCACATCCACGACCAGGCGGGAGCGCTCCTTGCGGATGAAGGTGAGCAGCTCGAACAGGAGGTCCCCTGTTGGGTTCGTCGGGCTGTTGGGGGAGGACAGGGGGGTACCCCCCTCCTCCTCAGGGTCTGCAGCGGCCGGCGGCAGCGTCTCGGCAATGCTCTCCATCTCCATCTCCGCCTCGCTCACCCGGTCCTCAACGTTCTTCTTTGCGCGTTCCTTGGAGCGCAGCACGAACCGGTACTCCTTCTTGAGCCGGTTGGTGTACATCCTTGAAAACTGCTGAAGGAAGGAGCGGAGGCGGTTAAACTTCACTTCGCCGCCCTTTGTTAGATAGTGATGGGAGCGGAAGGCTCGCACGTAGTGCTCGAGCAGCAGCTCGATCCCCTTGGTCTTGATGGCCAGCAGAGGAACGTGGGGCAAAAAGTCGTTGCCCACAAAAAAACAAAGGAAGACGAAGTCGTCCACGACGCGCTCAAAGTCCATGTCCTCCCCGATGCCAGCGAAGTCCTCGTGTAGTTGCGCCCGATACGTCTCGAGATTGAAGTACGTGAAGCGGGAATGATCGGGCTGGTACGTCTCTGTCAGCTGGTTGCGCAGGATGCGGACATGCAGTTCGTGGGTCGCGAGTCCCAAGCAAATCAAGTCGGCGTCCATGCCGTGAATGACGTGTGTGGTGTGGGGGTCATACCCCGGGGCGCCGCGGAGCGCTCGGATGAACTGCATAATCTTGTGCTCCCCCTCTCCCGGGACGTGGGCGTCGGAGAAGGTCACGGTGAGCTGCTTCCAGAGCGGGTCTTCGTTTATTTTCTTCATGACGAACCACTCCAGGGCCATCCCCACCCGCTCCATGAAGGCGGTGGAGGGAGTGATCACGTTGCTGTCCCAATGGTCTCGCACACGCGGCCGCGCCACTTTAAACCGCTGCACAATCTCATCGGCGCACTCAGCGGCAATGGCGTCGCTCTCCTGCCGCTCCTCCGCCGCCCGGAAGCGTCGGCTGCGCTGCTGATTCATTTTACTGCGCGGCGCCACGCCGTCGATGCACAGCACGAGGCACTTTCGGGGGCGGACCACGCTCACGAGCAGATCCAGCTGGTCGAAGCACCGTAGTAGCATCTCCTCCTCCGTCTCGGGTTCGGGAAGGGGGTGGGTGTCGTGGCAGCACGGGTGAATGAGCCCATTCATATCCACGTAGAAATTGTCGTTGGGGGAAGAAAGCGGGGAGGTGGACGCACTGTCGTCGCCGCCGTCCTTCTTGTTCTTCTTCTTCTTCTTCTTCGGCTTTTTTTCGCTGCTCTCCGAAGCCTCCTCCTCGCCATTCATCATCGTCTCATTCGTCTGGAGGGCAGCGGAACCGCTTTCATGCTGCTTGTGCCGCGCTTCTATTCGGGCCAACACCTCATCTACAAGCTTCTGTGGTACGTCCTCAATACACGATTCGTACTGCCGCTGCAGCCACAGATAGAACCCAGCGATGCCCATGGCGGACGTGGAGTGGGAGGGTGAGCAATGGGCTGATGGAAAGAAGGCCTCTGATTGGGCTTGCACAGAACCTGGCGCGTCGTTCCACTGATGAATGGGAAGCAAACCAACGATAAAATGGTAGTTGGGAATCAACTCGAATGAGGTGAAAGCGTTGTCCCTGTCCCGTCAGTTCAGGAGCGAATTGAAAAGAAATGTAGTAGCAGTAGAGTAAAGCTTTCTTTTTCCCTTTGTTTGTTTGTTTGCTTGTTTGTTTGTCAGCTACCAGCAGAAGAAAGCATACAAAAACAAATCAAAAACTGAGAGAAAGAGAGAGAGAGAGGATCTTGTTTTAGTGTGTGCTATTCTATGGCCGAAACGACACGCAAATGAAATAAAGTAAAGAGAGAAGTGGTGAAGCGGTTCGTCTGTGTGTGATATTGTTAGGGGGGAGGGGGTGTTTCTTGTGTGCATTGGATGTCCTCTCTCTCTCTCTCTCCCTCTCTCCCCTCCACATTCTGGTAGAATCCTCCGGAGAGAGAGAGAGAGAGGGGGAGAGGGAGTCAAAAGAAATGATGTGGGGGAGGAAAGAAACAGAAAAAGACAAAAGCAAAAGGTCCCCAGAATGGGGATGCTGTACGTACGCCAGAAACAGATCCTATAAAGGGCCTGAGAGGAAGTCCCACAAAGGGAACTAGGAGGGCAAAATTCAGGGGCGTCGTCTCACCGCTAGCAACCTTCAATAGAAAAACGAAAATGCTATCTCGAGCTTAGGGGTTACCACTTTCTTCTTCTATTCTATTTTTATTTTTTATTTTCATTTTATTCTTTTTCTTGTTCTTCTTTGATTATTATTTTGTTGTTGTTGCCTTAGTTGTCCTCTTCCACACATCTTCTCTGTGGCTACGGTGTCATGGTTTGGGTTCCCTCCTCTTTACTCTACATCACACCTTCGTATTTCGAATGAAGGGGTGCTGCAGCAGTTCCGCACTCGTTGGTCGTGTCTTGTGGTCCAGTGTCAGGCACTTCTCCACAAAGTCTGTGAAGTCCCGGTCCATCACCCCAGCGGCGACAAGCTTTTTGCGCAGCTGCACGAAGGAGCCATCGGGGTGGTAGTAGATAAACTTGTGTTCTTCCAGCTCCTTCGGTCGGGTGGCGGGCGGCGGGGCGGGCACGGCGGAGGGGCGCGGGGTGTAGATATAATACGAGTCCTCCGGGTCTTCCTCGTGGTCTCTCGGCGTCGTCCCTCCCGAGGTACCCTCCCGCTTGGTGCTGCTGCAGAGCTCGTAGACGGCGCCGAACTTGGTAAAGAAGTTTTGGGTGTAGCGGCCTTCCCACAACATGCGCCTCGGCATGGGGTGGCCGCACTCCACCACGATGCGGGCCAGCATCTCTGGGACCGTGGAGGATGTGAAGAGGACCTCCCCCAGTACGAGTTCCATGAGAATGGCACCAAACGACCAAATATCAATTCGCCCGTCGTAGTCGCACCCAAGAATGACCTCGGGGGCCCGGTAGTTGCGGCTCTGAATATACGAGCTGAGGTGGTCGCTGAGGAAGCTGCTGCTGCCGAAGTCGATCACCTTCACAATACAGCGGCGGTGGGACACAAACAGAATGTTCTCCGGCTTGAGATCCGCATGGATCAAATTTAAGCTGTGGACGTAGACCAACGCCTCCATCACCTGCCTGGATATGCGCCGCAGACGCGAGATATTGAAGTACAGCCCATCTTCTTCTTCTCTATTGTAGCGGCTGTACTCGTAGAGGCTGTCCGACAGCAGCTCCGTCACAAGCATGCAGTGCTCCTTGTAGTAGAACACATCCAGCAGGCGGATCACGTGGGCCTCGTCGGGGTCCTTGTGCTGGTTCAGCAGCCGCAGCAGTCGTATCTCGTCGAGGGATTGGTCAAAGAAGTCCTTACTGTTATGAATGATCTTGATGCACACCTCCTGGTAGCCGACAGGCACCCGGCCCTTCTCGCCACGGCTCCGTGTTGGCTTGGTGGAGCTGGACGGCCCCGCTGCGGTCTCACCTTCCTCCTCGCCCCCGTCGTCCTCGTAGATGGGCTGCTCCAGGTCGTAGCAGCGCACCGTGCGACTGAAGGTGGACTTGGCGATGAGCTGCGCGATCTGGTACCGGTCTGCCACAACGCTGCCGCGGTGGATGGGGAATGTACGTTCATCCTCGAACCCAGTTTTGATGGGATCCATGATCACCTTGAGGTGGAAGGTGCCCATCGTGACCGGGGCTCGTTTCTCCTTGACGAGACGCTTGAACTCCTGCTGGCGGTCGCGGCGGGCCTTGATGGGATCAAAACGAACGCCTCGCTCCACCTCCACAACGAAGTCATACAAGCTCTCGGGCTTAAAGTCCTTCGCCGGGGCCGCTTCGCCCGCCCCTGCGGGAGAGCGGTGGGCACTCGCACTCCCGCCAGCGATGGAGGTTGGCGAACCTGCGCCAGCGGCCCGCCCGGACGGCTTCTGCGAGCAGCTGGTGGAGCCGCCCGTGGAACTTGCCTTCCCCGGCACCCATCGGTGGTGGGAGGCCGTAATCTCGGGGTACTCACGGTCCACAAAGGCTCGCTGCCGCACCAGCATGGGCGCCCCCGCCCGAGCGCTGCTGCGGCGGCCGCACTGCTCGTACTGCTGCGTGAGGTTCTTGAGCTGCTGCCCCGTCACACCCCCACCGTACGGAAACAGCGGCACTCGATACGTCTTGATCACCTGGGCGGAGGAGGCCCCGGAGCTGGCGATGGAGTTGTTGTTGCTGCGTCGCTTGTACGGCCGGCTTTGGTTGCCGAGCAGTGGGTCATCGGAGAGGCTCGATGCCTCCCGCTGGTGATCACCGCCGGTGCCGGACGGGCTGCTCTCTGCGGTGTCGCCGGCTAGCCGGTCCTGGTCGGGATCCCAGCGCCCGGCAAAGGAGCCGTCGAGGTTGCGGCTGACGGGCTCCGGCAGCCACAACGAGGCGGTCATCCGCTCAAACTTGCGGCGATCAGCCGCCTTGAAACATGTGAGAACCAGGTCGAGCTCATCGTCGTCGTCGCCGAGATCGTAAGAGGCTTGGCTGTCGTCATCCAGGTCGTCGCGCGCCTCCTCCGCTGGCGACGGGCTCTGGTGCATCACCGGCAACACCTTCATCGAAGAGCGCGATGACGACGAGGACAACGCCTCGCCATCCAGCCGCGGCCCTCCCCCCTCCGCCGTGTTTTGGGCGGGATCCGCATGCGGTGAGAAGAGGTACCGCGCAGCAGCAGCAGGGGCCGGGGCCGGGGCAGGAGGGGGGGCGTACCGTATGGCCCCCGCGATCCACCGCGCAGGAGCAGCACTGCGGCCGGACGGGTCCGCCGCTCCCGCTGCAGCATGGGTGTGTGGAGGGGGTAGAAGGTCCCCGCCGCTGCTGGTGAGCGGTGCGTGATGCTTCTGGTACGCGCCACCGCCCTCATGCCCGCGTAGCAGCGCCCCGCCGCCTGCGCTGCCGCCCAGCAGTGCGGAGGTGCTGTTGCTCTTTCCTTCGTCTTCGAGAAGGACGCGCCTCCTTGCCTCCTTACTCGCCTCCAGCATACTCTGCGCCAGTATTTTGAGTTCTGCAATGACGTCGTCGGTGGTGAGGGTGGAGCTGCTGGGCTCCTGCGAGGCCGCCGCCCCAGGGCCGGACGGATGGGCAGCTGTCGACATCTAGTAGTTCACCAACGCGTCGACAAGCACTCCTGGCGAGTTCGAGTTCGGTTTGTCTATTATATGTCTATTCTGCTTCGGGTTGAACTTGCGAATGAAGCGTACAAAGCGAAATGCCAATAGTATGAGTTAGTTGTGTGGTTGGCTCTTCTCGTGTCTTTTTGAATAGATTTTATTTCTCCGCCTTTCAATGACACTTTTGAGGGGAGAGGTATGAAATGAAATGGAAAGCCACGGTCGTGCGCTGGTTCCTTCTTGTTTCTTGTTGTTGTTGTTCTTGTTTTACGTGGAGCAGACGTACGACAGCACCGCTCTAAGCATGCAACAGATGCGGATACGGTGTGTCGGTCTTCCCACGCGCTACTGCTGGTGAACTTCTTCCCTTGTGTTCTACTACTGCTGAGATCACCACCGTGTACGCCTAGATAGAGTTATTTTATTTTTTTTTTATTTTTTTTGAGGGCGTAGGCCTTCGTGGACAGGTAGCTCTTCGGATGCTAAAGAGAGAGAGAGATGGTTTTAAAAAAATAATGTGTGAATGCTTTAGTCCCAAAAATGAAGAAAAAAGAAAGAGGTTCGTGTTTGTTTGTGTGGCTGTTGTATCTTCAAGCAGTGGAGAAAGGGTGAAAGCATATCACTGAGACTGTGGCGCCCTTTGCTTCGTACGTGTCTCTGCTTCTGCCACCACCAACAAAATGTGGTGGATTATTTAATATGATTCGTTTGTATGTGTTTGTTGTTGTTGTTTTGTAGTGCAGCTCTCTAAATGGAAATCGATCTGAGACTGCATAACATGACCGCTGATACCCGACGCTCTGCCCCCCCATGCGCTTCCGTTCCGCACGCCGAAGTGCTTGACAAGTGTCACCGACAGAAAGAAAAAGGCTGTCTTGATATTTCCATTGAACCATTTGTCTTGATATTTCGTTCCGACAGAAGGTTGGGCACTCCTCGCCACGCCACGAGGGCCATGGCCATCATCCCGGAGAGTGGGGCAGCAACAAACAGGAGGACGTTTATGCGGTGTGTTCGTGTGCAGCGCCTCGTGAGACGCGACACGAGCAGCGGGGTCTGGTCCACCCAGTTGTTAGCCCGAACCACCTCGCTCGGCAGCGCTGTGGGGGCACGCAAAGGGGGGGGGAAAAAAAAGCAATGCGCACGTACAAGCAACAAGAAAAAACAAAAAAAAGAAAAAGGAAAGAGAGCAATAAATAATAAAAAAAGGCAGAACTTGGTCAGTTTTCCACTATTTTATACTTGCTGTTTTCCTTATCTTTTCGCTTCCGCTCTCTGTGGCGACGTCTGTCTGTTGCGCACTAAAATCGTTTCGTCCTTTGATTTCTTCTCCTGCGGCATTAGATTTTTTTTTCTTTTTTCGATGTGGGTGCATGTCGGTAGGTAGGTAGGTCCTTTGTTGGTAGTTGGTACGCAGGCCATGGGGGGTCATCCTAAAATAATTTTACATCTACATCTCTCTCTCTCTCTCTGTGTGTGTGTGTGTGTGTTTAACTCTTCTCTCACTCCCCGTCTTTCTTATGTTTGGAGAGGCACTAGAGGTCTGAGTATTTCATTCATTTGATATACGTAAATAGATCGATAGTTCGGTTCCCATTCGGTTCACAATTCAAGTACGCATTCTTTTTTTTTCCCCCCTTCATGTATCTCTCGCTTTTGATGGTGTTGTTGTATTTGCCTCGGTGATATCCATCGCAGACGATGCAGAAGAGGTCCAGGCTCCTGGCATCGGTGCGTCGATAAGAAACAAACAAAAAAAAAAGTGAGAATAAATGAGTTAGTACCTGTGATCATGGGGATGATCCAATCCTTTTGGAAATGAAAAAAAAAAGGTCATCAGGCCAACAAGAAGGAAGTAGATCTGTTTATTCTATCTAGGGGAATACTCATTTTAAAACACACCTCCTTCTCCCTCTCTTCCTTTATATATTCCTCTTCCTCTCTTGTCCGTCGTCAGCGAGCCTGCAGGGAGCTGCGGATGTGTTCTCGCTCAGGCCTCAGATGCCCCAATCATCCGTCGACTTAACTTGCAGCTGTGGTGTTCATTGACGCATATCAAGTCAAGTTTAGTATAGCATTGTATATATAATACTAGCAACAATCATATAGTCAATAAAACGAACAAAAAGGAGATATCCTTTCTTCCTTCTTTTCTTTTTTTATGCCTTGGTGTCTATCGTTTAAGAGAAGTTGTATTCGACCGTCCTGGAAGCCCACAACACAATACGAAGGGTATATATACATGTATAAATACCTGTTGTTCAGCTCCTCTTCTTTTCCTTCTATTCTATTCCGCTCGTCACGTGGAAGTTGTGGGGTGAGCCTAGTCCTCCTCCTTGGTTCTTCCTTACGCATCCAGCGAGCACAGCCCGGCGACGCCGCGCAGCGTCCAGTGGTCTCCCGGCACGCCGTGCAAGGAGGGCAGGCCCAGTGTCACGATATAGTTGGTCGACACGCCGGTGGTCGAGAGCGTGCCGGCCCTGGAGCTGACCTTGTAGAGCGGGCAGTCGTAGATGGTCTCGTAGTGGTCCGGCACATCTGCCTGCACGGGCTCGAAGTGCAGCACGGGCAGCTCCGTCGTGAGCGCGCCGGGGCGGGACTCCACGAGGCCGCACTGTTCATAATCCCAACCACAGCCCTCTAGAAAGATGCCGTGGACGTACGCCCCGACAAGACCGAGGGTGTGCTCTGTCTTGGCCTTTTGGCCCTCGTCCAATCGAAGCGCCTTGAAGCGGAAGTGCAGCGAGTCGATGGGGACGTGCAGCGCACGGCTTCGAGACTGCAGTACGGCCGTAATGAATCCCTGTGGAAAGAACAGACCAGGGAGCCAGAAGCTGGGCTGCGGGCCGTTCCTTCGCCACGAGTCCACGAACGCAATACGGCGCAGGAAGTCCTCAAAGTACGACCCGAGGGGCTTCATCGTGAGATAGCCCACGTTGCGCCACGTGTCGGGGACCTGATTGTAGCCTAGGCGAGCAGCGATCTGCTCCATCTTGCTGGTCATCACCACCTGGCCCTTCATGGCCCGGATCAGCTCCTCCAGATTCTTCTTCATTTCAATGATGAGACGATTGTACAGGTCGACTTCGTGGGAGAGCAGCGTCTTGAGCGGTGCCTCTGCGGAGGGCCGGCCCGAGTCATCCACCGTCACTACCGCCTCCGCACGTTCAATCAGATGCGGCAAGCGTTCCAACAGGCTGTGCGCCTGCTGCATCACAGGGTCCTCCTCCTCGGCCTTTTCCCCATCTTCTTCATCCTCCTGGTGCTCCCCATTGTCCTTCTTCCCGGCTGCCTTGCTGGCACCGCCGCCGCCGCCACCACCCCCAGCGTTGATGTTCACCAGCGCCGTCACGAGATCAGCGGAGTGCTTGCGATCCACAGAAATGCGGGCGTTCTCGTGCAGGCCGTACATCTCGGGGTTGGCATCGTCTGGCACCTGTGTCTCCACAAAGTGGATGAGCTCCTCGTACGTGCAGTCCTCTGGAATGGTGGGCATGTGGCCGATGGAGTGCTGGTTAGTGCTGCCGCGCTGCCGCTCCTCGGCCTCGGCAGAGAAGAACTGCTTGGCGATGACCTCAAGGCATCGTGTATCCCACATATCCGTCACACGACCGCCGTAATCAATGGTACCCAGCATGAAGCACAGCTCAATCCACGGCGTTGGTTCCTCCTCTGTGAAGCGCGACAGGGCCGTGGTGATGGTGCAGAGGCCGGCGGCGTAGTCCGGGGCGGCCCACTCGTAGGCTTGGTTCCAGCCCAGTGGGCAGAACTGCCGGCGCTCCATGATAACGCCGTGGAAGATGGCCAGAGTGAAGGCGAGCCGCTTCCACCGGGCCGTCTTTCTCACGTCGAACTTGACCTCCTTCGGGGACGATTCGCTGTCTTCCGCATCGAGATCCTCCTCTTCCTCATCATTGGCATCGGCGGGCTTGCCACCCCACGCCTCCAGCACGGTCTGGATGGACAGGGTGTCGCGCACCTTGCCCTTGAGCCCGAGCGGCGGCTCGCGGGTCAGCTTCATACCAGCTTGCAGCACCGCTGCCGGAAAGCTTGGTGATGGAGAGCTGGTGAGCCACAAGCGGAAGTCCTCGTGTGTCTCCTTGGGGTCGATGTTCTCCACCAACTGCTGCAGCTTCGGCATCCAGGACGCGTACACGTGGCAGTTCTGCAAGTACACCCAGCACCCTTCCTTGCGGCCGTCCTCCACCATCTTCTGCGCGCGCGGGCCCTGATCCTGACCCAGGGAGAGCATGTACTTCTTCTCCGCAAAGCCCATCTCGTCGGCAAACGTGCAGAAGAGCACGGTGGGGTCCGTACCGGGCGACAGCACAAAGATGATGGGCGTCAGCTTGGTGCTGTCGAGGAACGCCTCCTTTATACTAAACGCCGGAGCGCGGGTGTAGCGGTCGCCTAGCTCCTCCAGCACCAGCGCCTTCACCATGTCATGAAGCTTCTCCGGCCGGATGGCTTTAATGAGCATCAGCTGGTGCCAGAGACGCAGGTCGCGGATGGGCTGCGGGAGCTGCGCCAGCACCTCCTCACCGTACACGTTCTGGAACCAGTTATCCCATGTGCTGCGGTGGATGAATAAGTCCTGGCCGAGTGCCTGGAAGCTGTGTGTGTAGCAGAGCGCCCCGAGATCCGTCCACGCGACGGTGCTAAGATATTCCGGGCCGTGGCCCTCCTCGAGGAATTCGTTCGGGAGGGTGCGGCCGACGCCGCCGCGCAGGAACATCTCCCACTCGTCCTCTGTAATGCTGTTCACGCTCTTCATCACCGTGGTGGCAAGAAGGAAACTAAACAGCAGCTTGTGGCGCTCAAACAGCCCTCGGCAAATGACTCGGAACGACGTCCACGTAACCTCCTCGGTGAGCATTCGCACCCGCTCTTCCACGGCCTCATCCGAGACGGCCTTGTCGGCATCTTCGCCGGAACCATCGGTCTCTTCGGGCGGGTTCTCCGCCTCGGCGCCGTCCTCCCCCTCTGCTGCCTGGGCCTTCTTCTGCGTGGCCTCCAGCACGGAAACCACCAGGCCCTTAAAGAACTGCAGCGAGTACTCGTACATGGGGTCGACCTTGGCGAGATCGGCAATCACACCGTAGATGAGGGAGCCGCGGGTTGCCAGTGGGCGGTACTTCTCGCGGGTCGCAGAAATCTTCGCATTCGTCTCTTCGACCACCTGCAGCTCCTTCACGATGTTGTCCGACGTCGTCTTGGAGGTCTGCAGGGCGTTGATGAGGTCGATGTTATCCAGAACATCGCCCTTTGCTTCGTTCAGCATCTTGAGCACCTGCTCTTCGAGTGCCCGGATCTCACTACGATTGGCCGCAATCGAGACAATGCACCGGTCACTGCTGCGCTGGAGCTCAGCGCGCTCGGTACCCACGATATCCGCCAGCAGCTGCTCCTCCAGACCTTCTCGGGTCACGGTGAAGTTCAACACCGTTAGTTTCACCTGCAGTTCGGGGGTCAGCACGGGGTTTGGCAGCTTGGTGGTGATGTAGAGCCGGAACTTGTCATCGTACGTCACTTCCTTGTCGCCCAGGAGCACCACATTGCGACCACCGGTGCGGCGGACCTGCTTCAGTAAGATGGGGTCCAAGGAGGCATCCAGGGTTTCGCCAACGTTCTCGAGCAGCACGGGCTGGCCCACCTGCACGGCGTTCTCCACGCTACGCATGAAGTTGTCGTCGGTAAGTTTGAGCACCAGGAGGCCGTGGCTGGAGCCCCCATCCCGCTTGCGGATGAACGCATTGGCCTGGCCTTGAGGGTCAATCATGTAGCACCACCTCGCACTACGCTGAAGAATTGTCGCGTTCTGCACAGAGAAGGTGTCTCTAGGCAGGGACTGCAGGGCCCATTGCTGCACCACGTTCTCGGGGAGCATTTTTTCTAGAGCAAACGCTTCATCGTACGTAATATTCATGGCAGTGCAGTGCTCCCGCCAGGCACTGACCAGGTGATCACGGAACGCCGTGGTGAAGGCGCCAAGGTAGGCGACGCAGCCAGCGCCGAGAGCCGAGGTGCCCACCACCTTGGTCCGCTGCTCCTTTAGCGTGTGCAAACTTTCGATCCACCGCACCCGCTCCGAGGCGAGACCCTGTGTCAGCTGATCCGCACGGAGAAGGCGAGCGCGAGCGGTTTCAATCTGTCGGTTGAGAGCATCCGCCTGATCCTGCGCCTCCTTTGCAGCGGCTTCAAGATCCGCAATCTTGTCCAGCACCTTGCGCAGCGCCGCCTGCTTCGTCTCGAGCTCGTGGCGGGCCACTGCGACCTTCTCCTCCGCCTCTCTCAGCCGCTCCTTCTTGGGGGCGACCGCCTTGGCGACGAAGTAGTACGAATACATGGCGTGTACCCACATGCACATGGACTTGCACGCCATAGACGTCTTCTCAATAATCTCCGGTGTGAATTCCTCGTCTTCGGTGAAGGCGGCCACCTTGCGGATCACCTGCGGGGTCAGGTCCACATCCTTCTTGTAGCCCGTCAGACGTGAAATGAAGTCCATCTTGCTCAAGCACATCTTTGCCGAGGCCCAGCCCTCCTTCTCCTTGAGAAGAATCAGCACAGCATTCATTGTCTTCTCCACGTTGAGCGGCGGAGTGGCGAAGGTCTTGATCTCCTGAATATCCTTGGGACTGAGCGCGTCGAGGGCCTTCTCCGCGGCCTCTAGAGCCGGCAGCGCCTCGGCCAGACCCTCCTCACACTCCTGGCGAATCCCTTCCGCCTCGCTCATGAGCTCCTTGGCCGCGGCCTCCTCCTTACTCATCTCGCGGCGCATGACATCGGCGTCCTTCTGCTCCTTCTGCACAAACTTCTTCTGCTCCTCCGCCTGCGCGGCGGCGGCGTTCAGGGCGGGCTGCATGTCGCTGATCTGCTGCTTGAGGTCGGCAATCGTGTTGTTGGCGCCCTCGAGCTTCTGCAGGCCGTTGCGGTAACGCTTGGCGTTGTTATCCAGCTGCAGGCATAGATCCTTCAGCATCACTTGGTAGAGCTCGAGCGCGGCAAGGTAGCTGGTGGGGGTGGTGTGGTTGCGACGGTGCTGCTGCTCAAACAAGTCTGCCGAGGCCTTCTTCACGGAGCTGTGGATGAACACCATGAGGCGACTCAGAGATTCGTTGTTGGCCGCGTCCTCCTCCGACTTCTCGTTCTTCTTCAGCACCGACACCGCCACCGCCACGAGGGCATCCTCGGGCCACTCAGTGAACCAGTCAATGGTGGTGCAGTTCACCAGCGCGGGGAACATACGAAGACGTTCGCGGAAGGAGTTGCTCATGGGAGACATGCAAAGGGCCACGTGCATGCGCTCTCGGCTGTGGCTCACGAAGTACTGGTAGATACTCGTACGTGTATCTGGGCGGCCGGAGTTGAGGCAGCCCTCTCGGCAGTACCGCAGAATGACTTCCATGTCCTCCAAACGCATCATACCGGGTACTTCTCCAATGTTTAGCACGTTGTTGATGTCCTCTAGCATCTGAGAGCAGACGATCTGCGGGTCGGACAGCATGAACACCACCTCCTTGCCGCGCGCGCCGGCGTCCAGCAGCGCCTTACGCATCTCATCCCGGAAGTCCTCTGCACCGTAGCCTCGCACAATGTTGACCGTCTGGAGGTCCATACTCATCATACTGGCCGCCAGGCGGCAGAGCGACGAGCGACCGCTGCCGCCCACACCGATGAGCAGCGCGTGGCCGCGAGGCTGGTTGATGACTCGGCAGAGTCGCGACAAGTGCTGCACGGCCTCGCTGAAGAGCACGAGGTCCATGGACGTGGCGCTTTGCATGTTGTACTCGGCGAGGCACTGGTACACAACGTCCTGGGTCTTGGGGCCCGGAATGATCTCCTGGTAGTCGGAGCCGGAGCCGCCCCAGTTACCGAACATAATGGGGCGTAGCACCTTGTCGTCCACCTCCTCTGAAAAGTTCTTGGCGATAATTTCCTTGCTGCACTGCCACCACCAGCCGCGATCGCTATCGTCCACGAGACGATCATGGAACACCCGGGACGACTCGTGGCTCCACAGCCGATACAAGCTCTGCTTGGTTGCACAATGGGCTGGCTTCACTTGCAGCATCCCCTGCACCACCTTGCTGACATCACGCAAGTTGTACGTGCAGTGGGTCTTTTCTGGAGTAGGCAAGCACTCTACGGCGATGCGGCGGTACGCCTCGAGCGTGCTGTCGACCGCAGCCCCAGCCAGCTGCGTAACCTCTTCCGAGAAGCTGCGAGCCTCGAAGAAACTCTGTAAGATGGTGACGAAGATCGTTCGCATCGCCGCCTGCGACAGCTGCGGCACGCAGAAGCACATCATCTTGGAAGTGAGGCGCTGCGTCAGCTCGTTCTTGCCACCGCCGGGTTCACCGCAGCAGCCGATCAGCATGGTCAGCACGACTTCCTTGAAGAACAGTTTCTTGCGATCAAAGAAACCACCCTGTACCACCATCTGGCGCAGCAGCTCCACCGGGGGCGCTGCACCGTACTCCTCCAGCTGTGGGACGTTACAGTCATCTATCAGAGCAATCATGGCCTTCTTGCCTACTGGGGGGCCCAGCTCGCGATCACCCTTGCGCTTCGTGAGCTTGCTTTCGATCGTTTCCTGTAGGTTATTGGAGGAGGTTTGGGCGGACAATGTGTAGGAGAAGGAGGTGTACTCGCTGCCCGCATCCTCGGTTTTGAGCGTGGTCATCAGGAAGTTGTTCACCGTGGAAGACTTGGCCGTACCCGTGAGACCGTTGAGTAGCACGTGGTGCTGCACCGTGGTAGCGGTACGGAGCAGGAAGTCCAGTACGACCGTATGCTCTGTAGGAACGACCAAGTCGAAAAAGGAGAGCGAGGCGTCGTACTGGAAGGAGGGAACCAGCTCGGACCACGGTTTCCACTGCCCCATGGTCAAATCCACACAGTAGTCATAGAGGTTCACATCGCTCTCTTCAGACGGCAAGGGAATCTTGTGTGAGCGCATCAGGTTGATGAGATGCTGCGAGAACTTTTCACGGAAGCCGTCGGAGAGGTTGCCGCCGATACCCCAAATGCAGCCTTGAATGAAGAGCGCATCAAAGAGCGAGTCGCCCATTGCCACTGCCACGGCACGGACGGTATTGCGGCGTGAGGAGCTGCGGCGGCGGTTCTTGTTGCTTTCCTCCTCTGGAGGGGCATCCATAATCTTGTTCAGCTCCATCACAGACGCCTTGAGCACGTGGAACATGGCGCTGGCGAGCTGCCCATTCACAGAGCGGATGTACTCCTTGCAGTTCTTGCGCATAAACGGGACGAGGTCCGGTAGGAACATCTTGCACAGATCCATAAATCGTTTGTGCCTCCAGCGATCGCCAATCTCCAGCTGTGCCGCCTCAGAGAGCGTGGTAAGGATCGGGGTCCAGCCGTCGTCTAGCGTCTGCCCATCCACATACACCATACCGCATCGGGAGACGGTGGCGGGTGAGGCCACACGGAGATCCTGCACCTCAAAGAGCAGCGAAATGGTCTCTGGGATACGGATACGCTCGCCGTTCACCAGGCAGAGCATCTTACTATCGTCCAGCACGGTATTCAAATTCTCAATCCAGATCGCATCCACGGGGCCGTCGAAGACCACCCAATGGCGTGCTGTGTTGCCGCTCGCTGCCTGTTTCACCAAGTCACGCACAATGGACGAGAAGACGCCATCCTGCCACTCGCGTGTGAGGGGGTTGACATCACCGTAGAGCTCCGTCATGGTGATGGACTTGGGATTGCACGTTGTCTTGTTGGTAGTGATGAAGTAGCTAAGGTACCGCGACCCGAGCCGCTCCAGCTCTTGGGTGCGGCGGCCGAGGTTCGTGAGCGCCTGCATGAGGGCGTCCATCACGGTGCTCTTCCCGTTCATGGTAAAGCCCACCAGCATCAGGCCGTGGCGGGTGGTCAGGGTGTCGAAGAGCTGCTGCGACTTGGAGATCATGCCCTCTGTGCCTTGCTTTTGGTTCTCGACGAGAACCTTACGAGTTTCCTCGCCCACCACCACGTTGACCTCGCCTTCGCTCACCTCCGTTACATCGGGGAAGAAGTCCTGTACAAGAGCCAGGAAGAGGTGTGTGTCGTCCGTAAGGAACTTGGGGAGGTTGGCGCCGCGAATAGCCTTCACTAGCAGCAGCTCCTCGTCCGTATCGGGTTCCACACGCTTGAGACGACCAGCCAACACAAGAATCGACTTGACAGCACGCATACCAAAATCGTAGTGATCCTGCTTGGACAGCTGCTGCGAGGCGAGGGAGTAGAGACGAATCATCTTCTTGGCCAGATTACCAGCGTTAGAGTAGCCCTCAGAGTAGAACATAATCTCGGCAATCAACGCGTAGTTGGGAATCATCATGCAGATCGGTCGGAATAGGGCTTTGAGGTTATCGGGAAGCTCTGTACGCCCTGCGTAGCCAGGGTTCATGGTGATGAACACACCAAAGTTGGGGTGTAGTTTGATGCGATGGCCTTCAAAAAGCATGGAGTGCTGGTTCTGTGCAATAGCGGTGGTGATATCGAGCATCTGCTGGGCCACCACGGAGAGTACTTCCAGTTCAATACGGTTGAACTCATCGAAGCAGGCCCACGCACCACCCTGGGCCAGACCGGCAAACATTTGACTCATCATCTTGTAGTTGAGACCATCGGAGCAATTGAAGACGACCACCTGACGCGCGAGGGCCTTACCCAGATCTTTGACGGACTCTGTCTTTCCCGTACCGGCGGGGCCTTGCGGGGCTGCGCCTTTCTGCATGTGCAGCGCCGCCGTACACGTCAAGAAGGCCCGTTCTGTGAGAGGGGTGATCACCAGGCGGGGCTGATTCCCCAGGTACTCATAGCCGTAGGATAGGGTGGCTGCACCGTGACGAATGACACAGTCCTTCACCTTGCTCTCGGGGGTTGGCTCTGTCCAGTAGTAGCGCAGCTGCTTCTGCCAGTCAAAGTTCACCAGTGTGTTGCAGTTAACCTCCAGCAGCTGGGAGTTGATATCACGGCAGTGCACATCCACCACGATGAGGTTCGACACGATGGTACGCTCGAGGGAGGTCAAGTTGCGCTTCACCTGGTCCACGGTAGAGAGGAGCTGGGAGCAGAACCAGTCCTGGTAGTTGGGCCACGAGTCGGCCGATGTGGCGGCGCCGATGATGGTCTTTTCCACATCTGCCGTCCACACCAGTTGATCCGCCGTAGCAACGCACTGGGCCGGGTGCTCGAAGAACCATTCGTTGCGGCGCTCCACCGAGTAGGCAGCGACACAAATGGTGAGTCGATCAAAGAGCGTATCTCGCATGGCTCGCTCGACATCGTTCAGCCAGCTCTCCACGTTGCCCATAATCTTGACCTCGTGCGAGTACTCCACCACCTCGCCCTCGCTACTCTTCATGGCCGTGATCGTCTTGGGATCAGAGAAGATGAGCTCCTTGATGTTATCGAAACACTTCTGCAAGTGCGGCTGTACGGCGAGCGGGTTCCTGGAATCGGACAAGATAGATAGCAGCTCATCATTCGACAGGAAGTAGAAGCGCGGGAAGGCCACACGCTTCGTCTCGAGGTATTCATCCAGCTTCTTCTGAATACAATCTAGCTGGTATGTGCACTTCTCCAGCTTCTTCAGAGCGTCACCCTCCAGGCAGAGAGGCGCGACGTGCGGGTCGGCGGCGCAGCGCTTCATGAGCGTGGAGAAGAACCGATCTGCGGACGAGAAGAGCAGTGATTCGTCTGGTAATTGACGCTTGATGTCATCACTGGAGAAGATAAATTCCAAATACATCCAGGCCTTCTGCACATTGACCCACTCCATGATCACAGAGCGAATCATCGCCAGCTTCTTCTCCCAGTCTTCCACCTCCGACTGCACACTAGCCAAGAATTTGGAGGCTAGACAGGTTTGAACCACGACTTGCTGCTCCTCCAGCTCTTCTAGCAGCTCATCCGCACCATCCAGCACAAAGGCGTTGGCACGGCCTGCGTAGGGGGATACTTCGAAGACGCACTCGTCCCAGTACTTCTCGATCTTTGAGATGTGCTGCTCCAGTTCAAACACCCCGACGGCGTTGGACACAATCTCGGTGATGGCCTCCTCGTGACCAGAGAGAAGACCGGCTGCCGCAAGGGCACGGAGTGTGCGGCCTGCGGTGGGAATGTGCCCCACTTTGGTGATGGCGAACATCTGGGACCAGTACTCGTCCTTGAGCGCGGGGTTGCAGAGCTCCACGTAGATATTCAGCTTTGCCTTCTCCTCCGTGAGAAATTCGATGAGGGACTCCGCCGCATCGCCGGGGGTAAGCTTCGAGGACTTGAACGAGCGCTGGAAGAGCGAAATGATGGTATCCTTGAGGTCCTGGCCATCCAGTTCGCTGACAGGGGTCTTGCGCAGCTTGTCCTTGAGCTGCTCGGCCTCGTCGAAGGCCTTCCACAGATCCACATACTTGCGCAACTCCTCCTCCGCGATACCAATTTCTGTCCAGTTCAGCGGGTTCATCTCGAGAATCTCAATGTACCCATCGAGGCGGCGAGACTCCTGCCGGCGGCGCTGCAGGCTTTCTTGCACCTTCTCCAAGCGGGTCAGCGCCGGGGTGCCTTCGTTAGCCTTGAGGGTGCAGAAGGTGCTTTCAAGGCGCTTTTCCATCTCTTGCAGGGAGGCAATAATACGATTGTAATCCTGTAGCAGGCGCTCCTTCACCTTGCTGACGCTCATGTGGTGGTAGTTCTTTGCGGAGGAGAGCTTCTGCATGAAGACATCTCTCAGAGCGGAGCTCAGATCGGGTTCATCCACCGCATCTTCGTTCTTGATCTTCTCTTGAAGCTCCGTCTGAAGGTGATAAAGATTCTGCAGGTCCGACACCTTATCGGCGAACTTCTCGTACACCTCCTCCGCCTCACGCACCTGGAGCAACCACTCAATGTACACATCTAGCGCCAAGTCCGGGCTAGTCAACTTTTCCACCCAGGTGTCGAGCTCTGTCTTCAGGGTCTCCAGCTGCGAGGCCGTCAATGTCTGCAGGGTATCCTTGATCTGGTACGTGATGCTGGTGAGCTTGGATGTGAGGGAAGTGATGGTGTTCTCGCAGGTGATTAGAATCGTGCCGCAGTTCCTGCCGGTCATCTTCTTGATGTCGGATTGGAGCTTGAGGGACTTGACAATGTAGCCACGAATCTCGTTTTCTCCAATCACTCCAATCAGCGACGGGCTGCTACGAATAATGGACTGCCACCGCACATCCACATCCACCCACTCAGAAATGAAGCTGGAAGCATTCAAGAAAGACTCATATGCTGTGAGGCGCTTCATCGCCTCTGTGTAGTCATCCTGCACCTTGGTGATGATGTTCTGAAATTGCTGCAGGAGAATCGCGTCGCCGGCGAAGATGCGTCGTGGGGACATGGTCGTCACGTGCTTGACCACCTCCTTTGGCGTCTCTGTTGAATCCATGGTAGTGGGAATGCTAGCCAGCGTATCGAAGCTGTTGGCCAGCACGGTGCGCACAAGCTCTGTGATGTGGTCGCGGGGCGGCAGCAGCGTCAGCTCAGAGTGCTCCACCACGCAATCGACTTTAAAGAGCCACACCGACAATCGCAACGCATCCTTGTGGTTCACCACACGCTCCAGCTCGAAGAAAGTTTGAGTAGCTTGCTTGAATATGGCCTCCACTTGAAGGTGATGCGCCAGGCGCACCATTCCAGCAATGTTCCCATACGCCACGACGATTTTCTTTTGCTGCCGCTCCTTGATGTGCCGCTGTTCAGCCGCAACCTTTTTATTTACAGTACCCGTCACGCCCTTGAACTCCTCCAGCTTGGGCATGTCAATAATGCTCTGTTCTATTTTCTTGCACTTACGGATTACCTTTGTCAGCAAATTAACCAAAACATCCGCGATGTACTTCTTTAAATCCTGGGATGAATTGCCTTGAATCGTAAGGAACTCTTCAGAGGAAAACCCAGTTTCTGTCATCTTGTCGGCATACACACTCAGGCAACGCACCGCGTGAGGATTACCAAAAATGCCATGACGGGGGGAAGACTGGCGCTTCCATTGCAAATCGAAGGCAAACTTGGACGCTTGTGCGATATCCGAGGAAAACTCCGGGCGGCAAAGAAGCAGCTGCTTGGAAAGAAGAGTTCTACTCTTACGCAGGCGTAGCTCACGAGCCTTACTCAGCCACAAGCAGAGGGCTTTGGTTTTGATGTAGGACCTGAAAAACCGAAGCTGCCTAATCTGGCTGAAAAGCGCGGCATCACGAAGCCAACTTTCTACGCTACTTACTACAGTGTACACAGAATTCATACGATCAACGTGGACGACGTGTTGCTTCGTAATGACATAATAATTATTGGGACGATCGTCCCGAGACACTGCACGAATGGCATAGGGATTGAAGTCAAGGCCTGTGTCAACTCTAGCAAAAAAAATATGGCTCAATGGAGGAAACGGTTTGCTCTGCGACCGGAGCTTCTCAAGCACTTTGAAAAAGGTAACCGCATCACCTAAAGTGTTAAGAGGAAGGTTAATGATGTCGTCTGGACCAGAGGCGACAGCAGCCATCCTTTCTATTACCTTTCTTTTCTTGACAGATGCAAACTAAAACAAAAGAAAGATACTACTACGTATCTTGGGGAAGGGGGGTGGATTTAAAAATAAAAATAAGCATTGAAATAATGTTCAGAGAGAAAAGGATAAACAAGGATAGTCACAGACGAACAAGTCTAGAGCCATAGTAAAAAAGAAAAAAGAAAACGAACACATCAAATGTACCTCAAAAAAGGAAAACGAATGCTTCCCTACTACATGGTAAGATTTTTAGCAAAAGTTACTTCAGCAAAAGGAAAAAAAAGCACTTTCTCCTCGCCCGATTTTTCTCTTTTCCCTTATTTCTTTATTTTTTTTTTTTTTTTTTTTTTGGGGAAGAGGGGAAAAAACAGTCATGCAGTCGTAAAAAGAAAAAATAAGGGTATAATTTTTTTAATGTTATCATTACTATCATTTTTAATTGTTATCATTAATATTATTTTATTCCGTACAAATGGATGCAATATATTGGTTTTTATTCATCGGATAAGTTTTTTGAGATAAAACTTTAGCAGGAACCCTTTTTATTTCTTAAAAAGGGTCAGTGATATGGTAGTACAAGCTTGATAACATCCTCTTATTCCTACTCTCTTACCTCTTACTCCTACTTCTTCTTAGGGTTGCCTTCCTAGCTTTCATTTCTTATTTAAGCAAGAAATGAATTTTTAATATATATCAAGTTATTATTATTATTATAATTATTAATGATAATAATAATCTCTTATATATGCTGTCGAATTGCTTGCGCGAGTGCTATAAATCAATTTTTTTCGGAAGCGTTATGAATCCAGAACAATTTATTTAAATTATTCTTGTTGGAATATTGAAAAGAACAGTAACAATAACAAATAACATTATAATAAAATATGGTTACTGTTATTATTTTATTATTTTATCGCTAAATATATCTAATTTTAATTATCACTATCATAAATAGATAATAAATAAATATGCAGAATTATGATACATTTAATAGTTCCACTCCATATACAAACAAAAAATATTTGAGGTTTAGTTTCAATAATTTTTGTTTGTATATGGAATGGAACAATATGAATCTTCTAAAATCAACTGAATAGTAGAGAGTATTGGATTAGCGATGGTGACTCTCATTCTCTATATTCTTCATCGAGTGTTTCATCTAAATATCTTTTTATGTGTTCATTCTTATGGAGACTAAATAAGAATGCACAGGCTGCGAAATAGGGTCAAATACCAGCAAGGAAATAGCAAAGAACGCTTATATTTATTCTAAGTATTATTTTTAATTATTTTTACGAGTAGAGGCCAATGAGATTAAGAAATCATCTGGTGGAAAATACATATTTATTTATTTTTATTTAACAAAAAAAAAACAATAATTATTTCAGACAGCTAAAGATAACTTCCCTGTAAAAAGAGATCTATATCTTTCAACAGAAGAAAAAAAAGAGAGAAGATATATATATATATATATATGCGACAATCGTCTTTTAAGCAGATCTTAATTAAGGAATCACTTACCAGTACTAAAGCATATGGTTGTGGAGAACACTAAATGGGTATACTTATTTTATAAGAAAAAATGAAAAAAATGATAGTAAAGATTTTAATATTTCTCAAAGTTCTCGAAGAACAATAATGCTAAATGCATGCGTCATTAATAATAAGACCAGTATAATTTATAATAAGAACAACAATAATGATAATAATAATAATAATAACACTTTCTATTAGCAACATGGTGAGGCATATCGTGGAGCATGCTACAGTCGCGGGCTCAAGATAACATAAAACAACTTCCAGTGAAAATGCCAGTGGGAAAGAATTTTTAAAAGCATTATTTGACTAAAATTAAAAATGAAATGGAAATATTTAATTTATTTTAGAATGTTCAGCAATAAATAATGTAGTATGGAACATAGTAGTAAACAAAAAGAAAATAATAATGTAAATACAGTATGTGTCAAATGGTTAATTAACAATTCTTAATCATACAAAATTTGGTGTCATCATTTTTGTTGTTATATCGCAAAAGAACGGCCCAAAATATTGTCGAACAAAAAGAAACAATATAACATCATAAACTGAAAAGCAATTGAATAGAATAAGAAGAACAGCTTCTAATTGCATCCAATTGCTGCAAAATACGGAACCAGTCCATTTGTTGTTGTTTTTTGCCGGGAACAGAAAAAAAAAACGGCGGCGGCATTTGTGAAAAGCCCCGTCTAAGCAAGATGGCCCGGGGAAAAAAAAGCGGAAGAAAAGAAAGCGCGCCCCATCGATCCTTGAAGGAAACCCCCTTCTTTAACCCTCAGGGGCCGCCGACAAAACACAACGAAAAGAAACCGCTTTTCCCACATTTAGCAGCAGTTTACCCTTGGGGCTTCGCATGGACCAGTTACCGCTGGGGCCCCCGCCGCCAACACCTGGCGACCCCCCAGACACAGCGCGAGAAAACACAGGGGGCCCAACTTCCTTTTTCGCCAAGCATACGCAGGAATCAGATCCGGAAACGGCAAGAAACTTAATCCATATCCTTTGGCCTAGATTCACCCGAGGGGTGATCGCAGCAAGTTAACTTTATGGTTTGGCGTTCCCGGCTCTTTATCTCATTGCTTTTTCGTCGAAAGGCAAAAAACCCTCGCTATAATTTTCTTTTCCTTGGAGCGCGGGAACAAAAATATGGTGAGGGTGAGGAGGATTCGGGGGAGTAATAGGGGTGCACATAGTCCAAATCCGTCCGTGGTAATTGGTTACTGCTGGGGCCCTCGTTTTTCATCATCTGGCGTCTCACCAAGCAGCTCTCGTATTTCTTCCTTCCCCCAGCCAGTACGATTTTTGGAGACCCCCTCCCACAAAAATATAATATACTTTTTTCCTTTGAAAACTGCTGCGGCAACGCGGGGGGGCCTTTGGCTTTTTTTTTTTTTTTGGTCCCTGTCTTTGTGCGGGAGGGATAGCAGACCGAGGTGGCGACCGTGCAAGCAAGTAACGCGTGTGTAGTAGGAATGGTACCTCAGGGTACTTACTTCGTGACCATGGCCTTCTGTTTGCGATTCATCCTATGGCAAAGGCAATGGCAGGGCCCTCTGCGCCAGCGATGGCCGTATATGTGGGATATATGGCGCAGAGTAAAGGAAGAGAAACGAAAGATAGACACGTCAGCCTGGCTGGAGATATAATCCAAACAGCTGGGTGGGGTATATAGTTAATGAGGCCGCAGTCAAAGGGAGGACTCCTTCCAGTAGGCATGAACAGCCCCGATTAGTTGCGCCTGTGCCTTCGTTACTTCCGAGAGTTCGTTGCTTCGCTCCTTGGTTTCTTCGTGGCACTTTCTTCATTGCGTTTTCTGGGTTTTGTTTCAGCTTTGTTACCGGTGGGATTTCCTGCGTTTGATTTCGTTTCATGTGGTGTCGGGTTCTGGAAGGGTAGAAAAGTGAGAGCGGTGAAAAGTGCGAGTTGGGTCGGGGTGCCTTGGTGTCGGGGGACGGGCGATGTTGTTGCTATTCATGTGTGTCCCTGTTTCCTTGTGGCACGAGGTTTGGTAACGTTTTCGTATGGTGTTTCTTTTCTTTCGGTTCTTTCTCTTCCCCCAGGGCGTTCTTTCACAACAAGATGGCCTTATGTTATATAGATTTGGAAAAGTTATTGATATGCGGGAGAGATATGTATAGGTGTGTTGCGGTTGTGGCCGGCGCTGCCTCATGGACTCCTCAAGTGTTAGATGTTCGAGTACTTTGGGAATGGGTGGCTGTGTCCGCGTTAGTGGAACTCCTCTCCTGCGTGGAAACTCCGGTTTCCGTCCACCACTCCTCTGACGAGCCGGTAGCTGGTCTCGTGCAATGTTTGGGCGATCTTTGCCATAAGATCGCCCATCGCTGTGCCACAGTCCCGTTGGTCGGGTCTGGCCCGCGCGATCGCGCGGAGCCATCTCCGTGACTCATCGTGAATGCGGCCTGTTGCCTCGAGAATAAGGGGTGTGAGCAGGACCCCTTGGGGCTCCATGGTGGCGCCGTGCTTCCTCATCTTCTCGCCGAAGGCGGCGTTCATGGCCCCCTTGCCCGAACCGCTGGCGCGTGGCCCCGGTTAAGTGACCCTCACGTCCGTCCCGAATAGTCGGCCGTTCGTGGTGATGAGGACGTCGATCCTCGCCGCGTTTGATGTGGAGGCTGCTGGCTCCCGCGGTCGCTTTTGGCAATGGGTGATCGCAAGCAAGGAGGAAAAGAATCCAGACTAGAGAAAGTATTCGATAACAGCCATCATGGCCTTACATACGGGCACAGCAAAAGAAATACATGGGGGAGAATGACACTTCGTTTCTCTTTAGAATAGAGAACGGGAAGGGAAGAACACTTTTCGTCGTGTCAGGATAAAGATTGGAGCTGCATGTATATGTACCGGTGAAAATTTCAAGTGCCCAGGTGATCGTGCCACCATGATGGATCCTGCGATTATTTTTTATGATGATATTTATGTAAAAGAGAAAAGGATATATGCGAAGTGTAAAAAACATGAGGAACAAGGACTTATAAAAATATATACACCTTTGGAATTTTTTTTTTTTTTTTGTCCCTGCCTTTGTGCGGGAGAGATCGCAGACCGAGGTGGCGACCGTGCAAGTAAGCAACGCGTGTGTAGTAGGAATGGTACCTCAGGGTACTTACTTCGTGACCATGGCCTTCTGTTTGCGATTCATCCTATGGCAAGGGCCCTCTGCGCCAGTGATGGTCTTATATGTGGGGTATATGGCGCAGAGTAAAGGAAGAGAAACGAAAGATAGACACGTCAGCCTGGCTGGAGATATAATCCAAACAGCTGGGTGGGGTATATAGTTAATGAGGCCGCAGTCAAAGGGAGGACTCCTTCCAGTAGGCATGAACAGCCCCGATTAGTTGCGCCTGTGCCTTCGTTACTTCCGAGAGTTCGTTGCTTCGCTCCTTGGTTTCTTCGTGGCACTTTCTTCATTGCGTTTTCTGGGTTTTGCTTCAGCTTTGTTACCGGTGGGATTTCCTGCGTTTGATTTCGTTTCATGTGGTGTCGGATTCTGGAAAGGTAGAAAAGTGAGAGCGGTGAAAAGTGCGAGTTTGGTTTTTTTTTTTTTTTTTTTTTTTGTCCCTGTCTTTGTGCGGGAGAGATCGCAGACCGAGGTGGCGACCGTGCAAGTAAGCAACGCGTGTGTAGTAGGAATGGTACCTCAGGGTACTTACTTCGTGGCCATGGCCTTCTGTTTGCGATTCATCCTATGGAAAGGGCCCTCTGCGCCAGTGATGGTCGTATATGTGGGGTATATGGCGCAGAGTAAAGGAAGAGAAACGAAAGATAGACACGTCAGCCTGGCTGGAGATATAATCCAAACAGCTGGGTGTGGTATATAGTTAATGAGGCCGCAGTCAGAGGGAGGACTCCTTCCAGTAGGCATGAAGAGCCCTGATTTGTTGCGCCTGTGCCTTCGTTACTTCCGAGAGTTCGTTGCTTCGCTCCTTGGTTTCTTCGTGGCACTTTCTTCATTGCGTTTTCTGGGTTTTGTTTCAGCTTTGTTACCGGTTGGATTTCCTGCGTTTGATTTCTTTTCATGTGGTGTCGGATTCTGGAAAGTTAGAAAGTGAGAGCTGTGAAAACTACGAGTTTGGTCGGGGTGCCTTGGAGTTTGGGGACGGGTGATGTTTCTGTTCTTTCGGTTCTTTCTCTTCCCCCCAGGGCGTTCTTTCACAACAAGATGGCCTTATGTTATATAGATTTGGAAAAGTTATTGATATGTGGGAGAGATGCATAAAAGTTGTGTATAGGTGTGTTGCGGTTGTGGCTGGCAATGCCTCATGGACTCCTCAAGTGTTAGATGTTCGAGTAACTACCTTTGGAATACCATTATTTCCAAGGGTCCTTGTCGTGGGGGGAAAAAAGGGGGCGGGTAAGGTGTTTATTTAGAAGAATGGGAAAGTCCACCCGACTTTCTCTTTAGTATGAAAAACAACCGTCCAAATCAAAGAAAAAAGAGAACATATAACAAGATCATTCGTTGCCAATCATCTAACTTATGACCTTCAATCTTTTCCCTCGAGGTTGAACCCTCTTCGGGGCATTGCACCCCTCAGCTTGCTGTTATCCCACCCCACTCCATTCATCCCATAAGCTCTAAAAAAAAACAAAAAAAACACTCAGGAATAAAAGGCCGCCTCCCCATTTTTATGGGAAAGATGGTTTCGCACAATGGCATCTCTAGTTCGCCCCCCAGCGCCAGCGGCGTTTTTTGTTTGTTTGTTTGTTTTAATGTCGGGCCGAATGCGCGCGCGCTGAACCCCACCCCAAAAAAAAATAATAATAATAACATAAAATAAATAAATGCGCGCAAACCGACAGAAGAGTCACCGCCACCAAAGAATATCGCTATATATGTAAAGGCGGGTTATTAATTATTTTTTTTATGTCGTTCTTTCGCCCATGTAAACTTTAATTATTTTTTTTTGTTTATTTATCATTCATAAAATTTTTTTATTGCGGTACAAAAACTGGTTATCGAGAAAAGTCTCATCATATATATTTGATTGATCGATTCTTGGTTTCGCATTGCACTTCTAGTCTCCTTTAGGGTATTACTTTCTTCAGAAGTTCTTGTGACACAAGTTTATTTAATTCTATGCTGGCAAATGAATAAAATAAGTTGTCAATATACAGTTATATATAGTAGAGGCCCTGAAATATTTTGTAATAATGTTATTATTATTATTATTATTATTTATTATTATTATTATTTGCTTATTGAATTGGCTATTCTTATACTATCTTCTTCATAGTAGGTGGGTGTTTTAACATATTTATTTATTTATTTATTTTTATTTTTTATTCATTATTTTCTTTTCCACTCGTCACAAGAATAATCAGTACTGTAGATGCATATTATTTTACTACCATGATTTACCACTAACAGTACTACGATTCTGATGCTATATATTTGGGCTGTGGAGCAGTTGTTTTCTATTATTATATATCTTAAATAATAATAATATAATACTTTTAATATATATTTAAAAATAATAAGAGCCTTAAAAAATATTTAAATATCTTATAATTAATATTAATACTATTCATAATATTTGTTTCACTTAGCTTTACTGTTTATTTTATTTTGTAGTGTTTTATTTGCATTTAAATTGTTCGTTTTTTTTTTTTTATGCTCTCTGAGTATCAGCTAAACCGGTGAGAGAATTAGTTCAGAGTTAACGAAGTACTATAAATAAATTAAAAAATAAAACAACAAATGCCTGATTAAATCATTTATCCCCAGAATTCTTATCATTCTATTACAATGGAGGTTAATTCATTTCAAGATACACTTAATTCGAAAGTCACAAATAAAAAGAAAGTAATTTAAAGTTAGGAATGCAAATATTTCAATGTAAATAATAAAAATAATGAAATAATAATAAATAAATAAATAAATAAATAATGTTATTTAAGCCACACTGAATTTGAATGTTTAGGTTGCATGTTTAGATTCATGTTCCCCAGTTGAATTATTTATCAACGTATTTGTCTCGATAATTTAATACTCTTTGTTTATGCCCCGTTATTACTATTATTATTATTATCATCATTATTTAAAATTGTGAAGAGTCCTTCTTCGTTGCTACAACTGTATCTTGCATTAATTCTCGATCTGTGGAAATGCATGTAGACGATCTCGATAGTGTATTCTGTTTTGTTTGTTGCTTTTTTAAAAAAAATTTCTTAAGTGTTGAATTTATAATGTAGCCAATTAGGCAGCAATACCTCGAGAAAAAGAAGAAAAGGTTTGATTTTGGTTTCATGTGTGTAGTATTAATTGGTTAATGCGCTGAACAATGATATACCCAGTCCATATATAGATATTTGGTTAATCGTTTGATTTATTGCAGTTTATTATTATTATTATTATTATTATTGATTATTATGTTTTTCTTATTTTCCTCCCTTTTTTTTATTGTTTCTTATTTTGACATATACTTTTATTGTCGCAAGACACAAAAGTAAAATGAATAGCAAAAGTTCCTTGATTTTGGCTGAGGCTCTAAAGTATGTTCCAAGATACGGTTTTTCTAATAAAACTTTTCTAGAAGCTTTGAAAAATCTGGATATCCCAGCCAATAGTGTGTTGCAGCTGTTTCCGAGAGGGTTTGCAGCTGCGCTTACGGAGTACATAGTTAAATCTTCTAATTTCGAAACCCAAAAACAATTAGAGGAGAAATTCTCTAAAGATACGTTTCTAAACACCATTGCGGAAAACAGAGATTCATTTTTGCAAAATCAGCTTCGAGTCCCTACCATTACCGATGTTGTTGAAGCCGCTCTTATGGTGAAAGTGAATTATCTTACTCCATTTGTAGACAAATGGGCTGAAGCGGTGAGCTGCGAGATATCCCCCAGTAATCTTCCGTACACAATTATTAACTTAGCAGAGTTTGCAGATATTGCAGCGTATCACATGGAACGGGTAGAACAGCTACACCGCTTGAAGCCAGTGCTTCAGATATTTGCCAACGTTCAATCCACAAGGGAAAAACCAAAGGAACAATTTCTAGAAGCAATAAGGGAATCTATCCGAGGGATTCCTCTCTCCAGCGGTCCACATGTTGGTGGTCTATTAGGGCAACTGGCGTGGTCATGCCGAAGAGCACAAATTGCTGTCGCCTATGGAACTTCGATGGCTTCACTCATGGGCGATCGTTCATCATACCATTCAGACACTCGAGCATTAGTGAAGGAGTTATCCAAAACGGTATTCTAACGCCTTATAACAGTTTTATTGCCACCAAGATTGCGTTTGCCGCATCGACGGTATCAGAAACAGTGACCAAGTTGTCGCGATACAATGAAGAGAAGGATGCACGGAGCATCTTTCCCTCTTTAAAAAAAAATGCTGTTATTGCTTTCTGGAGGCATTGTGGTCCTTGGTGGCACTTTTCGACTTTGTCTGGTACATTTTTAAGTCCTTGCTGACAACGGTAAATTATGAGACTACTGACTAGGCTAACCAATAAACAACAAGAACAGAAGAGATACACGCTGTGTCGTAGAAGGTAACTTCCCTTGTATTTTCTTTTCTTTTTTTGGTCGTTTTTTTCGTTCTGTTTCTTTCTAGCAGAACTGACACACACCACCACCACCTTCATCTTCCGTATATGGTATACTGATTGCTTGTCTTTCTTTCATTTCCAGGCTCATCGAAAATAAAAAGGATAAAACAGTAACATCAAGCCGTATGTTGCCTCCAACAAATTCCTTTGCATCGGTGCTTCTCCGTCCTAGTTTCGCAGTGCCTTACAGTTCCACCACCACGCTGTTTATTCTACTCAGTTACTTTCTTGAAAAGCAAACCTATGAAGGATTAGGCAAGATCTCTTTTGTGTCGCCAAATTTGTTTCTTAACGTGCTGTCGTACACCAGCTGTGTGGCCAGCATGGTATATTTCGGCTCTGCGCAATTCACTCGGCTTGTGGCAGAAGGGCACTGCCCCCCGATTGCTCTTGAGAAACTCCGCGCTCTGCCGTATCCCTTCTGCATGATGTGTGGCTACGAGGGAGACAGGAACCTGGCGTCCTTTGTCTTTCAATTGCTGTTTGTGCCGGGGGTCGTGGTAACCCTAGCGTTGCATGCTCTTAGTTTTGTGTGCGGTGCGTCCTTGTGGGAATGGGACCTGCCATTGGACATGTACCTCGCCTCTTCTTCTCTGTGGAGGCTCGTGGTCATTTCGGTGATCTATACGATAAATTTTCTGGCGGCCATGAATCCAACGCAGTCTTTGCTGAAGCAAACAGAAGAAAAGAAGGAAGAAAAAGACGAAGACAAAGCAGAGGAGAAGGTGAAGGAGGACAAGAAGGAAAAATAAGGTCTTGACATGGGATCTCTTACTTTATTTTGCATGACTACTACTGCGCTTTAAAACGCCGCCGCTTAAAAAAAAAAAAATAATGCGAAAGCAAAACGAGGCGCACTAGGAAGTTAATTAATATATGTGCATCCTGTTGAACAAGTAAAAATAAAATAAGTATAGTTGTATATTTTACGTGTTGCTTTTGTTCCTCCAATTTTTGTGCTCCTATTCTTGGCAAACAAACAAACAGCAAAACAGCCTCTCTCCATACGAGTACTTACATACACTATCATAGGGTAACGGCGAGAACAAGATGGACTCGGCATCCAAGTGGATCTCTTACATTTGTAGCATGGGAGGCTCCCAGAAGCCGTGGGCAGATGGCCAGGATGATGGTGACGAGGCATACGAGAGCCTTCAGGGCCCGGGGGGCCGCAACCTAACAGGGTCCGTGAACGACAAACGTATTTGTGTGCCCCAAAAGATCGACCCCAAAACATTCTTTGCCAACGAGAGAACGTTTCTCAAGTGGCTCTCCATCTCTGTTATGGTCGGCATGATGTCTCTCACGCTGCTCAACTTTGGGAACTCGTCCAACAACAGCGCAGAACTCGCGGGCCTGATGCTCCTCCCTGTAGCGATTCTCTTCATGGTTTACTCGCTCATGATTTTTAAGGATAGGGCTAATAAAATCTACATGCGGGAGCCCATGCGATACGACGATACCCGAGGGCCTACCATGCTGGTTCTGGTGCTCGGTGCCTCTCTGGTCCTCGCTACCATCTTCTCCCCTGCAGCGTGAGTACGTCAACTCCATTCCCAACTTCTCGGAAAGCGGCAAGGTCATATAATAATAATAAAAAAAAAACACGCCTGTCTCTCCCCCCCCCCCTCACCCTTCGCATACACAAATACAGAAAAAGGTGAGGCCAGATGGTGATAAATAGTAGTGTCGTGTGAAAAGGTAGCTCGTGCATATGCAGTGTACATGAAAGCCTAAAAAAAAAAAAAAAAGCAACACAGGTAAACAAACAAGAAGAGAGAAGATTTTTTTCATTCCGGTGCCATAATCCAGGGAGAAGTTCTTACGCCTGTCAAGCCCAATTTTGTGTTCGTTGTTAGCCCCTCCAGCAGCCTCTTTCCAGTAGTTTGTTCCTCTCCTCTCTCTCTTGGTTCTTTTGCTTACTCTCGTCGATTCGGTCTGCTTGACTACTCGTGGCAGTTACATTAAAATAAATAGTTCCCCACCCAACGTGGAGAGGTTACCTGGAGGTATCTGTTGTTGCCCCCCCCAAAAAATTTTTTTTATTTTTCTCACCACTAACCTTACTCTTTATTATATCCATCGTCGCAACAACACACGAAATACACACACTAACGGCTACACCTATTCTTGGTCGCTCCTCTGTTTCACTTTGGGGGTCGAACAAAAACTTGAGGGAGGCGGTCTCTCTTCACACATCTTCACAGGCATCATCACCATCCTACTTACTACACAAACAATAGCAACAGAAAGATCACATGCTCTTTCGCTCTCCCATCGCTGGTGTTCGAGACTTGGTGCGCGGGGGAAATGTGGCCTACCGCCTCGCTAACGTGCTGACGAAAAGAACGACCCCTGATGACTTCGTGATGGAAAAAGTCCTCAAGGATGCGTGCTTCGCTGCTGGGGTATCGGTGCCTGCAAACCCGGCAAAGGATCTGGAGCATCATCGTTGGTGGGCTAAGCTGTGCAAAGCGTGTCAAGACAAACCATCCATGACCAACTATGGGGCAACGCTCCTGCGATCTCGGCTGTTGCGTGCGTTGTCGAATCGGCTGGCGATCGATGAGATCTACCGTTTGAATGCGTCCGAGATTGAATCCTGTGGAGAGATCGACAAGCCCATTATCGTTATGGGCTTACCTCGCTGTACAGGGCATATGGCAGCCCACGTGCTGGCTCGCTCTGGGATGGTCCTTGCCCCCACGCAGAGCGACACCTTCTCCCCCGCCCTGTTGCTGGAGGCGGATCGTGATGCGGTGTTCAAGAAGGAGTTCCGCTATTTCCATCGCCTCCACCCGCCGTTCATTTCTGTGCGCCGTCCGCAAGGGGATCAGGTGGACGATGATCTCACCCTGCATCTACAAACGCCCCAGTCGCTCGCCTGGGGCTTACTCCACGGGCTGGACGAGTACCTGATGGAGTGCATCCACGAGGACCAGACCACCACGTATGAGCAAGTACACCGCGTACTGCGGGTCTTCCAGTGGTACAAGCGCTGCGGACAGTTTAGTCCTGCCGTGCCAATGGAAGTGGAACCCATTGATAATCGACTAGACACACAAACCTTTGGTACCAAACACGAAATTACCGAAGATCGCTGGCTGCTCCACAGCCCCTTTGCACTGATCACATGCGATGCGGTGCATAACGTGTTTCCTTCGATGCACGTCCTGTGGGTCCATCGTGCGCTGGCCCAGTGCATCCCCTCCCTGTGCTCCTCGCTGTGCCTGCACAACGCCCTCTACACTGGGAAGCCGCCGACGGAGTCCCAGCTGGCGCTGATGGGGGAGAAGGTGATGGGCATCTTCGGCTCCGGGACACGGCACGCGGTGGAGTACTTCGCCGACTTCGATAAGCGGCGCATGGTGCACTGGTCCAACAGAGACGTGAAGCGCCACGCGACTCGGCTTGGGACAAAGACGCTGGACTACTGGAACATGGAAATGGATCGCTATCGCCGTCTCCAGATGATCAATGGCCAGACAGAGTACACCGAGGGCATCTTCCGCCCACTGCATGACGCTCAGATGCCATACTTCTGCCTGCACGAGGGGATCATTGGAGAGGTGTTCCAAGAGTACATCTTCCAGTTCGAGGAGTTCGCGTACGAGAAGCGGCTGGGTGTGACCGTGACCGGCTACCAGCCGCTCGCGGCCCCTGCAGACGAGATGTCCCTCGGCACGGGTTTGCACGGAAAGAGCGGGTCCGGCGGCGCCCCGCCAGGAAGTCTGGGCAGAGGCCAGCCCATGACAGGGCACTTCTTACAGGAAGGAAAGGGCTTCCGGTGACGTAATATCTTTCCCCACCCCTTTTTTTGTAGAAGAAAAAGAGAAGAAGAGAAAGAGAGATGACTCCTCAGTGCAGTATCGTTGCTGTGGTGGGGTTTAGGTAATGCGTATGGTAGCTTGCTGCTTTGCCTTGTTGTAGATCGGTGCAACGATCTCCCTTTTTGTTTTTTTGTATTTTTTTTTCTCTCTATCCATTCCCCTCCTTATTATTTTCTGTGTACATTCCACACTTGTATAGGACTACTGACAACTATCGGTGTAGTAGTTGAGGAACTTTGTCTTTTCTTTCGTTCCTTACAAATATAAATATATATCGTGATCAACGGCAGAGAAGAGAAGAGAAGAGAAGAAGTCGAGCTCCCCTACCGTACAGATCGACACGAACAAACCACATCAAGAAAAAGAAAGGGTCCAGTTTCCACATCTATAGATATAGCGGTACTTGTCTCCCCCTCCCCCCTACCATAAATATTGTAAATAGAGCTTCCTGTCACGTACTCCTCCATCCCCGACACCCACCCACATCCACGGCATTCGTTCATTAGGCACGGTTAAGGGGTTCACGCCATGACCGAGGGACGCTTCGAGACGGTGCACAACCTGCGCCCTCAGAACTGGGACCACCGGCGCCACTGGACCAACTGGCACCACCTCTACGACTGCGAGGAGGATCACCTGGCACGAGAGAGCTGCCCCTTCCATGACCTCCGCTCCGGCGGTCAGTTCCAGTATGAAAACTGGGGAGGCGGGCCGCACGCCCAGCCCATAGAGCCCCAGCACCTCAACAACCGCAAGGCAGGCGACCGTATGGACTTTGCGCCCGGCCGCGGCACAAACACGGGGGGGTGGGGAGACATGCCGCTGGACACGGACCCCGGCCGCCCGCAGGAGCCCAACATTGTCCCGCGTCTGACGAACATGCACACCAAGAAGAACCCGCTCTACCGCGGGCTCTTTTCCGATCCACCCTACATGCCCAATGGGGAGAACGACGGCGAGACAGACCTTCGCGGCGCGGAGGAGGGCCACCACGCCGGGGACAACATTTTCCCCGCCAACCGCCGCTGCGGTTACATGAAGGCGGGGGGCAATCACCCGTATATTGGGCAGCCCGCCGAGTACATTGTGGATCCTCTCAACGATCGCCCCGACCAGGGCCGCATCTACCACTTCAACACCGGCACCGTGAAGCACGACTTCCCACAGTGGATGCCCGAGGGCGAGCCGAAGCGCCGCCGCAAGAAGAAGTACGGTCCGTTTCTGGCGGGCAAGCCAAATAGTTTCAACATTGGCGGGGAATGCGAGTGGATTCCGGACCCGTACGACAAGGGCAAGATCCGCTTCGATAAGCGCCCGTTCCGTACGTGGCACACCCGCACCAAGTGGAGTATGCCCACCTACGCCCCATGGTCTACTGGGCTCTCCACGGCGGAGCACCGCAAGGGGAAGAATCTCGACCTGACCGAGAGTGGGATTCCGAACTTGAGCAAGCACCCAAAGGTGAATATGGCGCAGACCGTCGGCTCTTTAGCGGCCCTAGAGCCGATCGGGGGGCCCAGCAAGTAGAGCAGAAAGAGAGGGAACAGACACGGTGTGCGTGGCGGCTCTGGCATTAGAGGACAGCTCATCTTATTTATAGAGCTGGAGAGAGGGTGTTATATATTAATGTGTTGTGTGACCCGGCGAGAGACCCGTGAACTCTCTGCGGTGGTGGTGAGTGGAGTACCGCAAGAGAGGCGAACAGGAGAGGGAGAGGGAGAGGGAGAATCCGGATTCGATTACATCGCTTTGTCTCTCGCTCTTTCCTTCTCATCAGCGCTGCAGGGTTCTCATCTGCCATTTCCTCTGACGGAGTCCCATGAAGATTGTTTTACCTTAAAAAAAAAAAAAAACAACTTCTTTTGGTTGTTTCTTTGCTCTTGAGATGCGCAACCTCTTGTCTTTTTTTGTTTGCTTGTTTGTTTGTACCGTATGTTTTGTGTCTCCTACGCGTGCTGTTTGGGCGTGGGGCTTTGCTACCAAAAGCAGCCTTCACTTCTATGCCATGAGAAAGACGAACGAATCGAAAGAGGAAAGAGGAAAGGAAAAGGTCAAGAAAGATGCGAAGCCATTCAAGAAGGAGAAGTAGTGCGCTGGTAGGTGTGCCCCCCTTCTTGAAGGGTTTATGTAAAGTGTTAGCAAACTGCGCGCTGCTGTACACTAACACACCTGCCAAGTGCCGTTGTTGGTAGGTTCACTAGTGAATGTGTGCAGCAACGCGTAGGTGTTGTTGGTTGGTTGTTGTTTCTATATATATATATAGAAAGAGAACAAAAGTGTTCCTTCAAACAACGAGAAAAAAAAATGTCTGCATATTTCCCTGAGCGTTTGCTGTTCCGTGTGACAGAGACGAGACGATGATGCTGGAGAAAAAGCTCTCTTTCCCTCGTTGTACGTCGCATGATGTGTGGGAGTGAAAATAATATATTTTATACTTCATATTTTCTCCACTTCCGCTGCTTCTGTTTTCTTTTGTATTTCCTGCTGTACCGCTTCAACACTTCAATATAGTATAGTTCATATAGCATAGTTCAGCATCACAACCGATTTATTCACAACTATTAAAAACCAAAAAAAAAACACGGAAGAAGAAGAACTTACTGTTTCTTGCAGAAGCTGCAAGCTATCGTCTATCGCCTTTTTGTGTGGAACATCTTATATCGTCGTCCTCACACAACAGCACACGTACGAGCTTGAAATCGACTCGAAGTAGAAGGCACACACGGCCAAACGTTTTTTTTTGTTTGTTTTTGTTTTTCGAATTTGGCACCATAAAGGAAACGAAAAAACTAAAGAAACAATATAATAAGAACAACACAAAACGAAGAAAAAAAAAAGAACTACACCCTTGGTGGGAGAAGAGAGAACTTAGCCCAAATCTGGTATTCTCTTCAGTTGCATAGTCGTAAAATAGTAAAAGTTAATAGAAAAAGTTAATTCAATATTATTACTATTCAATTTTTTTTATTATATTTTTTTTTTAAAAAATAAAATATCTTTTCTGTTTTCTTCTCGGATCTCGCTTGAAACGTAGCGCGCAGGAAGGCTGTGTTGCCGTCCCGCTCCGCGCTCACAGTACTCCGTTGCGACGCTGATCCGCCGAGAAGATAATTAGACGTGTATATATATATATGCGCTCCTAGAAGTTTAAGCTTCGCTTTGTTCTGATACCTTTATTATTAATATTACTACCACTACCACTTGTTATTAGTATTATTGTTGTGTGTGTGTGTGTGTGTGGCATATTTCCTTTATCAATTGACATAGATCAGAGGTACATACAGTTCCCCATCCCTCTCATATTAATCGTCGTATCTTTGCCCTCTCACACTACATATATTTACGATATTTACTAATATATATATATATATATTAGCTATCCATCTATCGATCTATCTATATATAGATATCTGTGATACGTTCGCCCCTACTACGCGTGTGAGAGAAGAACTGGCCACTCACTATTGGTGCAGCAACACACGGACAGATACAGAAGAGAGAAGAGGATAAGACAACGGACGAGCAGTAACAGAGGAGGATGGTCTCAGAAATTGTTCTAGGCGATGCCATTGTCCACTTCCTATGCACGCCGTTTCGCCGCATCATGATGCTGCAGGCGGTGGAGAAGGATCTGCAGGAGGAGCAGGTGCTCCCCTCGGCGCCCTCCGCCAGCCACAGCCCCACCACCCCGACAGAGCCCAAAGAAGACGACCCAAGACCACCATCGAGGCGAGGGAGTCGGCTCGGAGGCAAGGAGAGAAGCCGCTCCAGCTTCTCTGGCGCTGCGGGGGCACGGAACGCGACGAGAAGCAAGTGGAAAGCTCTGGCTGCCAATTCGCCGTTCAACTTCACTGGCATTGGGCAAGCGGCTCGATTTCTGTACAGTGTCGGTGGCTGGCGGATCTTCTACAGCGGAGCCCTGTTGGACACCGTGGCGGTATTTGCTAAGTTTTGGGTCCAGCTCTACGTGGTCATCCCCTTGCTCCGCCAGCTGCCTCCCCTGCCCATGACATCCTTCTACTTCATGTCTACCTTCATGCACACACTCATTCTGTTTCTCCCGCTCGCTCCGCTGCACGGCCTCGTCGGCGCCGTCAACGTGAACATGGTCACCGACTTCGTTCCCGCACCCGCAGAGGACCCGGCCATCCTTGTGTTGGATGCGTGCGGGCCAGCCAACGGGGCAGCGGAGGAGGCCGCCACATCCGCCTTCTTCCAAGACTCGTCGTCCAGCGACGCCGACGCCGCCGTGTTTAGAGGAACAGATGAGAGCATCAACACGCCCGTCGTCCGCGCTGGTATCGCCGTGGCGGCGACGGCGGCTCCTAGCCCCAGCCCTAGCCGCGCCATGCCAAAGCCCTCGCCGGGGCCACGGTTTGTGCTGCGCTACGGCAGCTGGCGGGAGCTCTGCAGGGCCATTATCCACCGCCTTCCCGCTCGTATGCTCATCAAAAAGATGGGCGCCCTGGAGTTTCTCGGGCGCTACCTCGCCTCGGTGGTGCACAACTGGCTCCTGGCGCGGCTTTACCGCAGCCTCCTCGCTCCAGGCGCTACTCCAGCAACAGAAGGACTGACGGGCTTCTTGCTGCGCCGAAGCCTCCCGCTGATCGTCTCGGTCTGCGTCAGCCTCGTCACCTACCCGCTCGTCACGTATCCGTTCATTCATTTCATGCGGGTCCAGCACTACGAGCGCCTCCGCCGTGAAGCCCTAGTGCAACGCATGGACGAGGAGCTGCAGGGCTATTGCGTGCCGCCCTCCCGAGGCCCGTCCCGTCGAAATAGCCCGGACCCCAGCTGCTCCACCTTCGGGATGGGGCAGTCCCCACCCCTCACAGGCTTCGGCTCTGCGTGGAACCCCCTGCAGGATAGCTTTGCCCACCCCTCCTCCGGCACTCGCACCCCGCCCATTCATCCCGACGACGCCGCCGCCGTGATCGCCGCCGCCGTCGGCATCGACGACGAAGAGCTCTTACGGGAGCATCATCGCGCCCGACCCCTCAAGAGCAGCATGTCCCTGGGGAATTGGTGGGTCGAGGCCCTGTTCATGCGGGTCTGCCACGTGGATGTGCAGGAGTACCTGAGTGTCACGATTGAGCGTCATGGATTCTTCGCCATGTACAGCGGCTGGGCCGCCCACTGCCTGCACACCATCAGCTACACACTCGTCGGCGCGCTGGTGCACGCCGCTATTGATCGCGTG
The DNA here is from genome assembly GCA_010157825.1 of Vickermania ingenoplastis. Taxonomy (NCBI): domain Eukaryota; phylum Euglenozoa; class Kinetoplastea; order Trypanosomatida; family Trypanosomatidae; genus Vickermania; species Vickermania ingenoplastis. Next base: position 311,916 of record VFSE01000226.1, on the reverse strand, counting down.
ATGAGGAAACCGGACCTCCTCTTAGACTAGATCATGGCTAGCAGCGCTGCGTTACGTCTGCAAGGGGGGGGGGAGGGGGGGATGAAGGAGGTTACCGCCCCCCACAGCACGTAGGGGCGGATCGACCGACGGACTGGTAGCGATGCTTGTTTTTTTTTCGGCTGTGCTTGTTGTTTTCTTTCTTTTTTTTTTGCTTGTTTGGACGAAGTAGTCTCGGAATGCAATGGGTCGAGTCCGGCATCAATTTCCCTTTTAAATTCTCTGGTGCTATGCAGATGAGAGATCTTTGTTCATGCTACTCCCCTCTCTAACTCTCTGACTCTGCCTCGCTGGTTCGTCATTACTCTGCTTGTTGTTGTCTGGGTTTATTTATGTGCACTGCACCTTTTCAAACATAAAAGAAAGGAAATTTACTATAGGAAAAAAAGATTCTCAAACGAGAACAATACCGGAGAGACATCCCGTTAATATATAATAATAGATAAGATATATAATAATAGATAAGAAAAGAAGGTAAAGAGAAGACAAAAGAGATCATCAACAGAAGTATAGAGATATTCCACCAGTACAAAACCTTCAACGATTAAGATTCCTCTACACCACCTCTCTCATCATCCATGTCCGCCAACGCTCAGCAACAAGCCCAGCCGTCCGACGGCACCGGGGGGGCCAGCGGCAACCTAGCGGACTACCCCATGGGCAGCAACAGCTATCCCACCTACGAGCAGGTGCTGCTCGGCTCTGCCCTGTACCACTTTCGTGATATGATCCTCTGCATGACCCTCGGTACCATTTACACTCCATTTGACCGCGTGGCGACGATGCTGACGGTGGAGGGCGAGCTCAAGCGCCAGGGCATACTTCCCTCGCCAGCGGGATTTGGCGGAATCCGCCGCTGCTGGCTGCGCCTCTGGGAGCGGGAGGGCGTTCGGGGCTGCATGCGCAGCGCCCTTGTCACCCCACTGCTGCGCTTCCCCACCCGCCTCTTCGGTGACGTCTTCTCTACGGTGCTGTGCTACCACTGCCACAGCCGCTACCATATTGAGCCCCTGGTGGTCATGCTCGGCGCTATGATTGCCTCCGTCGTGGCGACATCCCCGTACAACATTCTGCAGCGCTTCTTCCGTACCATGTACCGGGCAGATCTTAAGACGGTGGCGGTCCCCGCCGCATCGGGCGACAAGGCGGTGTCCGCTCGCGCGGCCGGCTGGTGGCGCCGCGTGTGGCGCGGCCGGGGGGAGGTGCACTATCACTTCTCTCATATTGGTCAGGTCGCCGCGCACATCTGCCGCCGGCTCCACTGGAGGGCAGTGGCGACCAACATCCTACTAGAGATTGTGTACAAGAATGTTTTCATGTGGCTCTACCCGGTGCTGCTCAACGCGATTCCAGTCGTGAAAGTCTCCTTCTGGGGTCGCGGCGTCACCCTCTTCCTGCGCGACGTGCTGATGCAGCCCTTTCGTGTCGTGACGGGCCGCATGGCAGTGAGCGCTGGATTTCCCCACACTGCGGCACATCCCGAACAGGAGCTGGAGGTGGCCAGCCTTCCCACGGAGGACCGAGCTGCGCCGCACCGACAGGTGCCGCCACCCCACATGTACACCAGTGTATGGGATTGCGTAAAGACCATCTACACGGAGGAGGGCGTGACAGGAATGTGGGCTGGTTTGCGTTACCGGCTGCTGCTGAGCTGCCTGGCGCTGGGCAGCACACTCATTGCTCCGCCAGCAGACGATCCATCCGCGGGCTACTAGAGAGAGAGAGAGAGAGTCGTATTTGCTATTTGTCCCAACCCTTGTGCGAGATGGTGGTAGCGGCTCTTCACCTTCCTCGTATTGCTATACACAGCTCTACTACAAGGACAAGGAACGGAGTCTTGTGCTGCTAGCGAAGGAGCGCACTTGACTCATGTTGCTGTTTTCTTTTCTTATATATATATATTTTTCCCCCTTTCTTACAGTTGTATTTGATTTCCATCTGCTGTGCTGTAAGTCTGTTTCCAGTGGAACAGACTTACAGCACTTTGAACTTCACATCTGTTCCGCCACACATACTCACTCGAGTACCCAGGTCTCTTATCCTTTTGCGTGTTGCGTGCGCTTGAAAAAAAAAAAAATGTGTTCTCTCCGTTGTTGTTTGTGTCTCTAGTGTCTCTCTCTCTCTCTCCCACTACAGTGTGTGCCACAGGTTGTGAAACCAAAAGAGGAGGAAAAGAAAAGGCGTGACTGAAGAAAAGGCGTAGCGACCCGAGGGTGTGACACCCTCAAGACCGTCGTGCGGAGAGGACCTGAAGAAACAGAAATTATAAAAGTAAAGTAAAAACAAAGAACGAAAGAAGTATCGCCAACGGCACTACTGCTGTGAAGGTAGTGCTCTACATGGGCGATATCGTACGGTTCGATTGCTTTATTTTATTTTCTTTCTTGTTTGTTTTCTGCTTCGTACAGGGAAACACACAATCAAGAGCAATGAAGACATCCACACAATTACAAGAGCATTTTTTATATCAAAAAAAAAACCGTTTGGCAGGTGCCCTGAGCAGCGTAATATATATATATAATGTATTTGCTTGTGTCTGTTTTTTTTTTAAGTACACTGGTCTGTCTTTCCTTCCTCTCTCTCTCTCTCTCTGGCTTTTTTTTTCGAAGCGTTATCGGTAGATCTCTGCGTGGCAAGCGTTATCGGTAGATCTCTGCGTGGCAATGCCTAACTAATCTTCGGTGTTTCGGTGTGGTTGAGGAAATGTTCCCTGGTGTTGTGGAAATTATTACATATATATATATATATATATATATATATATGTTTCTCTACACATTCTTGTCTTCTTGACGCATAGGTAGGAACAAAATCGATATTTATTTTAGTTTTATTTATTTGTCACTGTATTTGGATTAATGTCTGAACTTTGCATCCCGGAGGGTCTGAAGGCCATCTACTCGGAAGAGGATCTGCAGCCCCTTGAAGCCCAGCTATCGTGCATAAAGGCGTGCTGCTTGTAGTCCGACTTATTCCGCGGATGACGCCAAAAGCGCATGGAATGCTGCGTTAACGTAGTTTGCCCTTCGTCAGGGCCAGAAGGATCGCCCCACCAAGATGGTGGTGGACATGTCGCGGGACGCGACAATCACGTCGTGGACGGTGGGTGACCTGACCCGCGAGTCGGTGGGCCGGGTGTACCCCTGGGCCCCAATCCGAACCTGCCAAGACGGTGCAGAGTCATGCACGTCAAAATGGAGGGACAACGGCTGGCCAGTGCTTGGGCTAGAGACCACAGCAGCAATCCAGTGGTGAAAACTGAATAAAGGGAAATACACTGTTCCATGCCGCACTAGCTTGGCCTCGACGGTACGCTTCAGTCTTATTGCTCTCTCGTTTAACCACGTCACACCGGGTGGAGCAAATAGGGTTAGGGGGTCCGGGAGCGTCTTACACAGTAAAACTCTACCAGAGGGAAGATACCGGAATAGGAGGTCCTCCATCTCGACGTTAGAGGGGCGACCCTGCCGGAGGTCACCACCTACCAAAGTCGTCTCCCCCTCCAGGAGCTGTTCTCTGCCCCACCGGGTCTATGCCTGCGGTGGGGGCACCCCCCGTTTTTTCCCTTGGGCTTATCAGAGACAGAATCCACAGGCGCCGGACCATTCGCTTCACCGCCATAATACGGGGCCCCTCGAGCGCGATTGGAGCCGCGATGATAGGTGTTCTGGGCTCTGGGCTGGTAGTTGGTGGGCCGGCGCGGGGAAGCAGCTGGCCGCCGAGCATTGGAAATGACTGTTTGAAGTCGCTGCAAGGTTTCGTCCTGCTTTCCCACCATCGTATGGCCCAGCTGCATGACGGACCTTTCCAGGTCACGGAGGTCCACATGACCCAAGAGCTCACCGTCGGCGGCACGGACCTGAGCATAGTATTCCCCACCCTCCAGAGGAGGCTCCGGAGTATCGAAGCGGGACAACCGCGGCCCACCCCCCACCAGAGCCGCCGCCCCTCCCGTCTGGAGGAGCTCTGCGCTGAGGTCGCCAACCTAACTGGCTTGGCACGGGCGGGTAGATGGGCCCCTGGAGCGGCGTGACCAACGGCGCGTCGACGGATCCATGCATCAGCATGGCGGCATTGTGCGTTGGGTACGCCATGTCCGGTGGCATCGACAGGATCATGTTGGCGATGAGAAAAGCCCCGAACTCCTTGTCCTCCGCGAAGAGCAGGTGTGATAGGAGGAGGAGGAGGGATTCCACCGCAGCGAGACGATGAGCCTTCGCCGCTTCTGCACAGCGAGCCTTGAGGGGCTCCCAAATGTCCCTTGAGCCTTTCGCCGCGTACGCCTTCACAATCTGGTCGTACTGCGCCAACGACCGGGCAGCGGAATACAGCAGAGTCTACACTCTCCTGGCAGACAACCCAACAGCCCGGATATTTCTAGCAATCATGTGGGCGTGTGCAGCTCGGCCTGGGGACATCGATCAGCTCAGGGCCCGGGATGTGCACATGGGAGAGAGCCTAACACCATCAACAGTGCGATTCCAGCTGACGATTCGACGCGGGAAGGGAGCCCGCTTCAGGGGGCCGTACGTGATTCCCTCCGTTCTGTCTAGGCAAGATGCCAGCCTGCTACAGGGACTGCTATCCCGCCTAGCTACACCGGACTCACGCCTGTTCACGGACCCCACCGGCGTGAGAATGGCAGTGAGAAGGGCCATCCAGAGTGCCAACTCCGCGGTGGCTCTCCCGTCCTTGCGGAAAGGAGCGGCGAGAGCCTTGGCGGACGGCGGGATGTCCGAGGAGGAACTGATGGGGATCACGGGCCACACTCGGGTGGACACCCTCCGCCGGTACTTGGGCTATGGCCTCCACACAACGGCGGAGGACGTCGCCGTACAGGACAGCGTCAACCGCGTCCTCCACCAGCAAGCACGCTAGGGCGTGTAGCCCCTAAAGCAGAAGATCTACAAAATGACGGAAACGTCTTACTCGCCGAGATGCGACGACGTGAAGGGTTGCCACCCTTAGACCTTCCACCGCAGGAGGAGTGGCCTCTCCATTTGAAGCGCACGACGCCAGTGAATATTGAGGCGGTAAGACGGCTTCCGGTTGCTCACACGGAGACACGAGTATTTTTTGAGGAGGCGATGCGTTTCCTGCGGCCCACATCTTTCGCTTTCCTGCGCACCTCACGTACGGTGAAGCCAACACAGCTTAGTGACGAGGATATTGCCAGGGCCGTGGAGTGGGGGAAGTTCGAGCTGTGTCCATCCACTATCCGACATCCTTTCTCCGAGGGGGCGTTCATGGCTGGAACGTTTTTACTGTTTTTGAGGCCAAGGGTCGCCGTCGTATCATCAGTGAGCCGCACCTCAACAAGGTGATCAAGAAGTATGAGTTGCCCACGATTACTCGTACATCTCGCTTGCAGCGGAGACAGAAGCTCCGGTCAGCCCGCGACATGTTCCAGGTGGATTTCGAGGCATTTTACGACGCCATTCCGCTGCCTGAGAGCCTTGACCCAGCAGACACCCTGTCACGTAACGTTGGGGATGGCGAGGATGGCCGCCTGTCGGTGCGCCGCGTCGAGAATGTGGGAGTGCCGAGTCTGCGGCTCTCCCACGAGGTGTCCGCTTTGCGAAATACCTGGGACTACTAGACTGTACACATATGGGGACACTCGCCCTCGCCACTAACACTGAAACACAGTTGTGCTTGATATGTTCCGCGACAGGATGAGCATTCGAAGAATGCGAGCCAGCAGAGGAACACAAATCCCTCCTTCCTCCCCCCTCTTTCTTTTCATTAGGTAGACAACATCTTTCTCCATAGCATATCTGTCTTTATTTATTTCTGCTCCTCTTTTCTCTCGTCTCGTGGAGCAGAGATCTCAGCCCCCTGGCGAAGCAGAAGAGCGTTGCACACCGAGGGAGGGGCGCTGTCTTTCTCCATTGCTACTCTGCTTTTTTATCTTGAATGTATACACCCAATACGAATAGATACACATCAAAAAAAAAAGGAAAAAAAAAGAAAAAAGAAATCAACATTTTATCGTTCATACGTTTTTGTGTGGTCTTGCGCGTAGGTAGGCATTGTGCACCTTTGGTTCAGTGGCTTGCCACCCGCTGCCCCCCCCCCCCCTCCTCGCCCGCGGCTCTTGGCTCACTGGCGGGGGATTGCGATTGCTATTTCATTGTTGTATCACGCCTCCATCTCCGTCTATATAGATCACGTATTGGTGTCGTCATCAAAGCAAAGAGGGAAGAGTGCGTTCCGATACAGTAGAAGGCCGTTCGAGGCTACTCTATTTTCTGAGTAGTACGTTACGTATTTCTTTATCCATTATTTGTGCTCTTGCTCTTTTTTTTGTTTGTTTTTGTTTACACACCTTTTATTTTATTCTTCCTCTTTTTTTTTCTCTGAATTGTGTTTTTTATTTACTTCTTTTAATACTTTTAATCGAAGTACTTTTAGTGGCAGCAAGAAGAAGAAGAACAGGGACAGGAACAAAAAACAACGAAAAGAAAGCTAGAGCAAGGAAGAAGTTGAAGTTGTTCCCTCCGTCCCTCGTTTGAATCCTTCCTCCTCCCCTCTATTTCTCTTTCAATAGACTATAGATCAGGTAAATAAACGTATCATTGCCGTTCTACGGTGTACTCGTTGGCAGTTGTTGTCTGTCGAGCCCTCCTTCCCTCCTTCCCTCCCTCCCTCCCTCCTCTTTTTTTGTGTGTTGACGGTAAAGGAATAATATTAATAATACGAAGAAAATATATCAAAGACTAAGACTGAGTCTTCTTTTTTTTTTGCTGTTGTTGTTGTTGCAGTGTGCTCTTTTTGGGGAGGAGAGCCTACGGGCTTCTTAAGTACAGCACTAAACCATTGTTATTGTTGTTGTTTTCTTTTTGTTTGTTTGTTTATTTTTGCTCTCCACAGCAACTCCTTCTCTCTCCACTCCACCGCCTCCCTTTCCGCTGAGGCGACGCGATGCCCACAGAACGCCCGGCGCCCATTACCATACCAAAGTCCTCCACCCCGCATCAATCGGCAACCCAGGATGGCAGCAGCAGCAGCAATCCAACGTCTTCGCACCCTCAGACCGCACATATCGGGAGCCGTGGGAGCGTCATAACGAGCACCACATCCCCCGTGCAAATACCAGAAACCGAGCCGGGCACGGTGCAGCTCAAGACGCCAGGTCTCTTCCGCGAGAGCCCACTCGATACGAACCACGACCCGGTGTCCAGCAATGCCGTCCGGTGGTTGGCGCATGACCCTCACACACAAGATCCTGGCGGCGGCGGGGCGAGCGAGCCAATAACAAGCGCTGGAGCCACCGCCGAGGGCCAGCAGCCCCCACAAGCAGCAGAGCAGCAGCTTCATCGCGGGCCCCCGTCCCCGTCAGCTTCCCACTCCGGCTCTGCCACCGGCACAGCAAGCCCGCACCACAGCGCACAGTTTCAGTACGCCAGTCTGCCTTACCTCGGGACCCATATGAACATGGCAAGCAGCAGCAGCAGCAGCTTCGCCCGCTCTAATCAGTTCGACGCCTCCCCGGGGCAACAGCGGCTCTACAGCCTGCCCCTGCCCGGCATCGGCGCCTCCAGCTGGCTCCTCCCCCCCAAGGAAGACACCCTGCTGCACATCTCCTCCATGTCTTCCACGTCCCAGCCGCAGTTTGGCTCTTCACCGCCAACCGCAACATTCGTATCCGCCGCCGCAGCAGCAGCAGCTGAAGGTGCGGAGGGCCGTAGCGCCGGGGGGGCGGCGGGCCTCCTTGGCAGCGGCAGCGGCAGCAGCGCCACCTCCTTTGGCCTGCACCACCACGATCGCAAGGAGGAGGCGGCGCTGCACCTTCTCGGAAGGAACGATAGCGGCTCGCAGCAGCGGACCCCCTCCCCCTCACGGCACGATGGCGGAGAGGGCGGCAGAGACGTGGCACAGCAGCCCCACGATGGTCATCACGTCCTGCCGGCGGTGTACCGCCCAACGCCGGAGGTGGCCGCCGCCTCCTCCGGCTATCGATTCCGTAGCTCAGCAAAGGCAGAGACTGTCACAGTGCAGCAGCAGCAGCAGCATGCAACTGGGGCAAGAGAGAACAACAGGGGCGACGCCACGCGTGTAGAGCCAAATCAGCACAGCTCCCCTCCGCAGGCGCACGTCGAGGCCACCGCTGGCCGGGAAAATGGGCTGCGCCACGCCTCACCGCTTCCACCAAGATCGCCGTCTCGGCACAGCCGGCCGCCACGCAGCAGCGGCGCAAGGGGTAGCGCCACGCGTGGCAGTGGCGGGTACCCCCCAGGCGCGGCGGTGAGCGGCCACCACACCAGTACGTCGAGCAGCAGTCCTCGGCGTCGCGAGGGGAGGAGCCGGGACGGGCCGGCGCCGCACCCCGCCGGAACGGCAGACAGCCCCTCATCGCCGACGTCCCCCTATGGTGCCTTGAGCGACCCATGCCCCCGGCCGCCAAGGTTCCACTCGAACACCGCCACGGATCGAGCAGCAACGGGGTCCTTTGCCCCGCACGCCGCCTTGAGCAGCATGGGGTGGGCGGATGGCGCAGGGCCGCCGCAGGACGTCTCGCGCAGCTCTGACCTCAGGAGGAGCTGGTATCCTACCCCGCCGGCGCCGAACGCATCCCGCGGCGTGGAGGGCGACGTGCTGCTCATGATGCCGGCGCACTCCTACGGGGACGGCGGCTCGACCGCCCACTTGGACGGCTATGAAGTCTATTCGCTGCTGCCCTACTGCGGCAGTTGCTGGTTTCTGCCGCAGATCCGCCCCGTCCGTCCAGGAGAGCCGCGCTGGCAGCTGCGGTACATGTGGAACGACGGTCTGGTGATGACGATGCGGGGCCAGCGCGTATCGCTGCGACTGCTCAACCTTGTCGTGCGCCTGCTGCTGCTGCTCCTCCTGTGGTTCCTCCTGTGGCTGGTGTTGCCAAACAGCTGGATAAAGCCCGGGGGGAAGGTGTTCGACTGCATCGTGCTCCTTCTGCTCTCTGCGGTGATCGGTGGCTTCGTCTGCCGCCTCGTGCGCCTGCCCCCAATGGTGGGGATCTTGGCGGTCGCGACCGTGTGGCACAACATCCCCACAACGAATTATCTCACGGCTGGGGTGTCGACCCACACGCTCAATATCGCCGCTCTTTTCGGCCTGACCTTGATGCTTGCCAGGGCGGGCTACTGCATCTCCCCAGGGGTCCTCCAGGAGCACTGGCGGCGAGTGCTCTGCATGGCGATCGTCCCGTTGGCCGCGGAGGGTGTGTTCGGCGGCTTGATCGCCAACTTGGTCATGCCGTACGACGGCTTCTTCAAGTGGGCCTTTCTGCAAAGTATGGTCTGCGCCGTCGGCTCCCCTAGTGTTATCCTTCCGGCGGTGTACTACATGGAGAAGCGTGGGTACCTCGGTAGGCGCCAGGATCGAGACATCGATGAGGATGGTGGTGGTGGTGGTGGTGAACACCATCGTAGCGACGTCGACCCCGTACGACTCATCGCCGCGGCTTCCCCTCTCGAGCTCGCTGTGGGGGTGTGGGTCATCAATTTGATTCTCTCCGTTGTGTTTCGCCACAAGCCCGTGGTGATCCTCTGTGTGCTGGTACCGGTGCAGCTCATCGGCGGCGCCATGTGCGGCGTCGCACTCGCCTTTGCGTTCCATTACGCCGTGGAGCTGCTCAAGCGGGAGGCCGAGCGCTATCCAGACGGGCGGTACCGCCCGGTGCAGTTCCGCCGCACCATGCATGTCTCTGCGCTCCTCTTTGTCGTCCTGTGCCTCCTCGTTGTGCTGGCCGGCTACAAGACAAAGCTGGCGAGCGGCGGGTGCATCACGTGCGTCGCCTTCAGTGCCACGGTGTCGAACATCTGGTCGGCAAACAAACGCCGTGTCCTGCGCATGCATCGGCGGCGGCGGCGGCGCAGCAGCAGCGGGGATGGACCCGTGGCGAGCTCTTCCTCGGACCCGGACCCCGCGGCGATCGCCGCACCCAACACCGCAGCGCACGACTACTCCGCCTTGCCCCACCCGCACGCACCGCATCCCTACTACAAGCCCACGCCGCACGAACCCGATAGCCGCGTGGTGGCCGCCGGCCGTGTCGTCGCGACGGACCGGGCCAGATCGAGTCCTGCGGGCACCGCCGAGGGCCCCAACACCTCCGTGTCGTCTGGCGAAGCGCTTCTCCACGACAGGGGCGGCCAGCCCACGCCGCCGCACAGGAAAAGATCCCCGCCCCTTCCTGCTACCCCTGCGCCGCCGGGGCATGGGGGCGCCCACCACGCCCGCACGCCGTCCCCGCCCTCCCACCCCCTCGCGGAGGTGTTGGAGGAGGAGACTGAGGAGGTCGAGGTAATTGAAGATTACCAGGAGCAGAAGCTCTTCCTGGGCGCCTGGCTATCCTTTCTGTGGGACGAGATCATGATGGTCGTACTCTTTGCAGCGCTGGGGTGCCGCGTGAATATTGCGGAGGTCTTCAATGTCGTCTTTGTCGTGAAGGCGGTGTCCCTGGCCGTCATTGGCATGCTGATCCGCTTCGTGACCACCATGGCGGTGCTGCACCGCACCCCGTACTCGTGGCGGGAGCGCGTAGTCGTGTCGATTGGGTTCTTGTCACGCGGGGCGACGCAGGCGGCGATGGGTCCCCTCGCGGCAGTCATGATGCTCGTTGATGGCGCCACACTTTGGGGCCCGGGCGGGTGGCGGGAGAGCGAAGTCAAAATGAAGCGGCACACCCGATACGCCGCGGAGATCGAGTGCATCTGTGCCATCTACGCCCTCGTCGTTCCAATTGTATCCTCGCTAGGGATGCTGCAGGGCGGGGTGGCCTTGCTGCGGTCGGAGCGGCACCTCAAACTGCGCCTGTCCTCTTCACAATGTGGGGATGACACCGGCGGCAACTGTATTGCTTCGGAAGAAGACTCTGGCCCGAGTGCGGCGTGTGGCGGCGGAAGCTTCCCCAACCAGCGCGTTACCACCGTCGACATCTCGCCCGCTAATGTGACAGCCATCCGCATCCTCCCACCGACCTGCGGGGCCGACGCGGTATCGCCCCCTATTGACGATGCGGACGCCGTGCTGCTGCAGCAGTTCCGCGAACTGTATCCGCCCCACTACCCCACGCCACAGACCACGCCCATGCTACGTCTGTCGCCAGACGGGAAAGCTGCTGCCGAGGCGGCGGCGGCCAAGGATGACTCCCAACGGCGGCAGGGGTCTCCGCAGCGGCGGCGTACCGGCAGTAAGTACCGCTCCGCCGCCCACATGGAGGCCAACAGCGAAGCCCACCGCCGCCTACTCCACGCCAGGCTCCTTTCGCAGCAGGCGTCGGGCCAAGGATCGGCACCGGGATCTACCAGCAGCGCCAGCCCAGCACAGGCGCAGAAGCAGCGGCGCGGCACCTCTCCCACCTCACGCGGCGGCCGGGCGCCATCGCCGTCTCGCAGCTGCTCCTCCGCCGGCACGCTGGGGGGCGGCCTGGTGAACTTTCGCTCTGATGTGGGCACGTGTTCCGTTGGGGGCACGCCGCGGAGCCCGTCGGAGACACACCTCCTCCCCGGCCCCGACACGCCGAGGGTAGCCGACGGGCAGCAGGCGGAGTCCGCCACACCCACCTGGAGTCAGGACGGCGGCACAGCCAGCGGTGGAGGGCCAGAGGCGGAGAGCAGTGGCCCCAATGGCCGGAGCAGCTCTGTTCCTCAGCGGCAGGGCGCTGGGGGTGAGGCCCCGCTGGCCCAGACCCTTGTCCCGCACTCCGCCACACTCACACCCGCTGCTGTGCCAGGCACCCCAGACACCGTCTTTAAGCCTCTGACCCCCTGAAAGGGAATCACGAAAGGAAGAGAAAGAGAGAGAGAGAAAGTGTAGAAGGGAAAAAAGAGAGCAGAAAACAAGAGAACGCGCGCAACAAAGATAGAGCGCATTTGTATGTATATGTGTTGTTGTTTTGTTTTGTTTTGCTTTTCTTTTTTTTTGTTTAGAGTTTTTTTTTGTATATTTTCTATTTTTACCATCTATCATCTCTTATATCTGTGTAAATATGTGCGCTGAGCAACTATATATATATATATATATATATATATATATATATATATATATATGGGGGGCGTACTGCTTTTGTTTTACGTTTGATGTGGCTTGTTTGTTGCGGATGTTGTTTAGCGGTTGCACGGATCAACGTTTATAGTTTGCGTGAGAACAAAAAGAAGTACAGCAGCTCCCAAGTGTGTGTCTGTGAAGGATCGATGAGGGCCAAGGGATAAGGAGAACAAACAAGCAAAAAAAAAATGTTTTTTTTTTTCCTCTGTGCAGAGATACAGGTGTTAGGAGGAGGATTGCGTGGCTTGTGTCTCCATCTCTCGTGTGATTGGGGGATACCGCCTCAAGAAGAAGAAGAAGAAGCGATTCCAGTTGACCAACAACAACGATACCCACATAATACTAGTACTAATTCCTTCTCTTGTCTCTTTGCGGGACAAGGATCTCCACTCAAACCTCCGTCATGGAGGGATGCCGTAGGACACATTCAATATGAGGATGGATGGTCGTACGCACACACACAACATTGCGTTGTACCTTCTTCTATCTCCACTTGGTGTTTTTTTTTTTTTTTTCCTCTCGTTCTTTTTTTTTTTTTGGGGAGGGTTCGCTCAAGACAACCAATCAGAAAGAAGAAAACAAACAAGCGAACTCATTTCGACTCGCCTCGCGTAGCATTTCAAGCCAAAAAAAAAAAAAATCAGTAAGGATGGCGCCCTCCGCTGTTCTCAGCCATGTAGATATGGAGTTAGCGGTGGAGATCATAACAGCCCGCTACGCAAAGGAGTGTGCCACGTACCACAGCCAGCGCCTCGAGGCCGAGAAGTCCGGCGAGCCGCTGCCTCCCCCGCCACGTATTCTAGTCGGCATGGCCGGTCGCCCAGGCAGCGGCAAGACAACGGCGCTGGCAGCCATTGCGGAGCGGCTGCAGGGAGATCTCCACCGCCTCTATGTGCAGCAGCGCCAACATCCAGGTCAGCCCGTTCGAACCAATGCTGGGGAGGTCATGCCGCTGATTCCCGTGCCGCCGCACTGCGTATGTATGCCGATGGACGGCTACCACCTCTATCGGCGAGAGCTGCAGGCCATGAAGAACCCTGCGTACGCCTTTGAGCGGCGTGGGGCGGAGTGGACGTTCAACCCAGAGAAGCTTGCCAAGGACCTGAAGCTTCTCAAGGAGGTGGATCCCGAGACCGCCCACACGAAGACCCCCGCCTACCGCGCCGTTCGAGTCCCGTCCTTCAACCATGGCGTGGGTGATCCGGTGGAAAGGGATATTTTGGTCCCCGCCACCGCCAGCGTGATCCTCGTGGAGGGGAACTACGTCTTGTACACGGAGAAGCCCGCGTGGAAGGCGGTGGTGGACCAGTGGGATGTTAAAATCTTTCTACACGCCCAGCGCAGCGTCTGCACGGAGCGGCTCTGTCGCCGCCACATGAAGGCGTGGAATGTGCCACGCGAGAAGGCCATGATTCGAGCCATGGGCAGTGACACTAAGAACGGCGATCTCGTCGACACCACGAGGCGCGAGGCAGATATCGTGATCCGCTCCGTCCAGCTCGACATCCTTGGTAAACTCTAGCTCTCAGCAGAGGGGCGTGTCCCCCCCCCCCCCCTCCTCCTCCTCCTCCTCCTCCTGCCCGATTCCAATACACACACCACCAACAAGCAAACAGCACTATTCCTTCTATCAAAATAAGAAGCTCTCGAGTACGTGCGGGTTCAGCTCTGAAGAAGCTCTCGAGTACGTGCGGGTTCAGCTCTGAAGAAGCTCTCGAGTACGTGCGGGTTCAGCTCTGAAGAAGCTCTCGAGTACGTGCGGGTTCAGCTCTGAAGAAGCTCTCGAGTACGTGTGGGTTCAGCTCTGAAGAAGCTCTCGAGTACGTGCGGGTTCAGCTCTGACCATCGCGGAGGTTGTTTTTCTTTTCTTTTTTTTTTTTGTTGTTGTTGTTTGGTTGGGCTCGTTGTCTCGTGCACCCAGTGTAGAGTGAGAGCGAGAGGTGTGTGAGCGCAGTGTCCGCGTCCGGATTGTTTATGTTTGAATCGGCGTTCTATGATGGTAGCAGCAGCCGCCTATCCGAGTGCACCTTCTCGGTTGTGCCTATCGAATTGAAATATCTCAGGTTGCGGAACTATTTTGCCGCTGCATCTTACTCGCATCATCGTCTCGCTCACGCATTGATGGACTGGAGGCGATCTCTCCGACACCTTTTTCACTTTCCCAATCTCTCTCTCTCTCTTTTTTTCTTCTTTTCTTCTTCTTTTTTTTTTGTTGTTTCTTGTAGCAGCCAACAGAAGGAAACTCCCTGAAAATCTCCTCTGAAGCATCATACCTTTATTCCGTTTCGCTTCGTCCTGTTAATCATTTCTTTTTTTTTTCCTTTGGCGTTCGTTTGAACAGATCTCATTTCTTTTTCTTTTTTCTTCTACAGTCGCCCGAGAGAAGAGGATCCACCCTGTCCGTCTGAAATAAACCACTACAAATACACCACTGAAGCTCACACACACACACACACACACACTCTCTCTCGTACACACTTCGCCTTATTTCATAAGGAGAAGAGCGAAGTACTATTGCTCTTTGCTATACACTTCTTTTAGAGGGAGTCATCTCGGATCGGATCGGATCGGATCGGATTCTTCTGGAAGTCTCCCAGCTCTATTCACTGAAGAGCAGGAGTTCCTTTTCACTCATACTTGTGTGCCTCACGAAACATCTTTTGTTTTGTTTCCCTCTCTTTACAGCATTGTTCTACAACTCCTTCGACTCGACGGAGGTGGTGGGTGGATAGAACACATATATACACACACAAAAGAACAACAAACAAACAACAATGCTTCACAACAGCCGCGAAGTGCTGCTGGCGTACAGCCCTTCCGTTCCGCACCTCAGCCGCTATAGCAAGCAGTTCCGCCAGGAGTTAAAGCAAGGTACACCCCCCACCCCAAGCGCCTCGCCAGAGGCATCTACTCCCCCCTCCTCCTCTCCGGCTTCAGCCGCGACGGGGCGGCGGCAGTTCGTCCATCGCCGATCAGCCACCACAGAGAGCGGCCAGAGCCGGAGCCACGGCGACGGCCCGTCCGCCCCTGCGCACCCTCCACAGTTTGCATCGCCACCGCACGCGACAGAGACGATCAGCAGCAGCAGCGCCACGGCTCGCCCTCCGCTGGAGGGAGTGAACAGTGGCGCTGCGGCGATAAAGGAGGAGGAGGAGGAGGAGGAGCTGCACAGGGATCTGGCTGCCCTGCGGCAGTTCGAGGCGGCAGAGGCCTCCAAGGCATCCCCCGTGGCGGCACCTAAATCGTCAGGGGCGGCGGCGGCGGCGTTGGAGACGGATCGCTCCGCCCATCCCCCTTACACGGGTCCGGCGGAGACAAGGACATCAAGAGCAAGAGCCGCAGATGGTACCGCCACCTCCACCACCCCTTCTCCTCCGCTGCCAGTAGCTTCCGACGCCCAGCAGCAGCAACAGGTGTCCACCAACACCACCTTCCACGCCAGCAGTCGTCCCTCCTCGTCGCCATCGTCGTCCTCCTCGGCCCCACCGCGCCCCATTCGATACGCCTGTGACATGTGCCCGCACCTTCGCTTCTTCTCCTTCGAGGATGCCGAGGCGCATCTGCTTGCGTCGCACGCCGACTACCTGCCCGACTACGAACGGCTTCGAAACGTTGTGCGGCAGCTCCAGTCTCCCGAGGTGTGGGAGGAGGTAAGAAAGCAAAAGACCAGTATGTTCCTTCGCTGCGGCCAGAGGGTCCTCGAGGAGGGCCGCCGCAAGGATCCAGGGCCCAGTCGCATGCTGGAGGCCCACCGGGCACGGGAGCAGCTCGAGGCGGTCGTCCAGCAGTGGCACCCGACGGCCAAGGTCTTCATCTTCGGCTCCTCTGTCACCTTTGGGGTGTGGGACGGGGCGGGGGATGTCGACTTCACCGTCGTCGACGAAGCGCAGCTTCGCGCTGGAACATGGCCGCCGCCGGAGCGCAACGCGGTGCGGTCCATCACTGAGCTGCTGCGCCGCGCTGGCTTTTCGTATGTCAATCTTGAGCCCATCAGCCACGCTCGCGTGCCGATAATCAAGCACCACGCGTCGTACCCACTGCGGGTGGATCCAGCGGCGGTGCGCAGAGAACTCCTCGCGGGGGGCCGCTCTCGCCCGGCACCAGCCGCCACCCCGCAGGAACCGCTGGAGGAAGGGGAGGTGGCGCCACCGATGCCGGAGAGGGCCGCTGCTCCCACCGGGATTCCACTGGACGAGGACACAAGAGCCGCCGCCGCGGAGCTCGAGACGTCCCTCGACCGCCGCCTGGAGGCCGAGGACGTGATCAGCCGCTCCGTGCGCTACATCTTGAATGGCCCTGCTAGCTGGGAGGACCGGCTGCTCCTGGAAGCGAGCATTCGGGAAGCCGTTGGGCCCGCCGCCGTGCAGCAAATTTGGTGGAATCGCACCCGGGATCTCCTGAACGTCACCCTCGACTCGACCACCAACGCTATCCGGGCCGCCACGTGCCCGTTAGCCGTCGTTTCACCAAGCCTGCGAGCTCGTATTCAGCCCCTGCACGATGACTGCCGGCCCGAGCTCTACGGCATCGACTTCGACTTGAGCTTCCGCGTTTTTGGCATCCGCAACTCACAGCTGCTGCGGCGGTACCTGATGCAGCACCCGTGCGCTCGGCCGGGGGCGACGGTGTTGAAGGAGTGGTCGAAGCGCAGCGGCGTCAACAACTCCGTCAACGGATTTCTGACGAGCTACGCCGTGGCCATATTGTGGCTTTATTTTCTCCTCCAGAAGGGCGTGGTGCAGTTTGTAGACCCAGTAAAGGATGTGCCGGCGTCCCTGGAAGGGTGTCCAAAGAACCCGCAGTACGTGCCGATGGTGGACGAGACCTGGACGCCGGCGCAGCAGACCCAGTACGCCACCCAGACAGGCGAGCTGCTGGTAGAGTTCTTCTACTTCTACGCCGTGGAGTTCGACTGGCAGCGGCACGTCGTCTCGCTCAACCGCCCGGGGATCACCACCAAGGAGCAGCTGGGGTGGATCGAGGACCACGATTTTCAGCACGCTTCTGGCGGCACATCTTCAACGTCGACGTCGACGGTGGTGGAGAGTGCGGCAACCCCAAGCGGGAGTATGACCGCCTCCATCACCGGCCCCGCCGCGGTGGTCAGCCCGGCGTTCCGCCGCCACTCTGTGCGGTACAGTTTCTGCATTGAGGACCCCTATGAGGAGAACCTTAATCTCGGGCGCCACATGGGTATCACCAAAACCCTTCGGGTGCAGGCGGAGTTCTACCGTGGCCTCTTGTCTCTCTTGAAGGACGGCGCTCGGGACGTGTGCGTCTTCCCCCCTGCCGCCGCCGGCACGGATGAGGAGGGGGACGAGTGCGATCCCTCGACGGGCGCACCAGCAGCAGCAGAGCCAACCGCCCACGTCCCACCCGTGTCGCTGGCGCACCGTGTCTTGTACAAGCTCATGGCCATCGCACTTCGCGAGATGGTGAAGTCCAAGAGAGAGTTCCAGCAAAAGTGTGCCGCAGGGGTACCAGCAGCAGCCCCACCCTCCGAACCGCAGCAGGAAATAGAGGCCACCACCCCGGGGGATGCGGCTGCGGCTGCGGCTGCGGCTGCGAGCCAATCGCCTACAGCCTCCTCTTCCGCCCCCTCGTGGCCCGGTCTCTCGCAGGTGCTGCTGCGCACAGCGATGGAGCGCTACGCCCGCACCGAGCTGAAGATCGCGCTCAAGGTGTGGAACTGGCAGCAGCTCGTGCACCGCCTCGGCTTCAAAATTCATCACGCCCACGTCTTCCCCCGGCGGGATGTTGGTGTGCGGCGCCTGGCCGGCGGTACCGCCGCCACGGCCGTCGTCCCCGCCGGTGTCATCCCAACGAACCACGCTCGAGAGATGATGAAACTGGGGACGAGCGACCAGCCGGCAGAAAAGATGGGAGGATCGGCCTCGGCCTCCTCGCCGTCGTCGTCTGCCGGCGCGGTGCCTTCCACCGCTGCGGTGCTCCGCCAGCTGCCGGCACGCGGCCTCTCCGCAGAGATGCAGGCGCACCTCAGCAAGGGCTATATGCAGCTGACCCCGGAGTGGGTCGCCTGGTCCGAGCCCTGGGCAGCCAGCACTCTCGCCACCGCTCCTTCCACCACAGAGGCGGAGCACGATACGGCGGTACAAGATACAGATACAGGCGCAGGTGGTGGTGGTGGTGGTGGCGGCGGCCTATCCGCTCCGCTACACTGGTCTCCGAAGCTGCTGCTGCCGCGCACACGCCGCACCCTGCAGTCCCCCGCCGTCGTCACCAGTGGGCGGCTCGGGGCGTGGGCATCTAGCCGCATCCAGGCGGCTCCGTCTCGGTCCTGCACCGGCGGGCTGCAGGGGACGGCGGTGCGACGCGCGGCTGTCAGGTTTCCCTTTGCTCAGGCGGTGGCGAGGTGCGTGCGGCGCTGGTGGAAATAATGGAGCGCGGAAGAAAGAGCAAGCGGGTAGAAGGGGAGAGCTCACGAGAGGGGAGAGCATATGAGAAGGGCTCTCGCCGCCACTGCATCGATATATCCATGGGCCGATCGGAGGAGAGACGTCGATTTCCTATTCACACATTCCCACAGATGATGATGATTCGCCATCCCTACAGAAAAAAAAAAAAAAAAAACAGAGCGCATGTTCACCAGATTGCAACAACACACACACACACACACGAGGAAGGAAAAAAAAAAGTAGAAGAAGAAAAAGTTGAGACGGGAGGCTCCTATGGAGGTAGCGCTGTCAGGTGCAAACTCGACTGTGTTGAGGAAGGCGATGGAGGAAGAATGCTGTATTCACAATTTTAACAATTAGAAGAACAACAAAAAAAAAGAAAAGAGAGAGAGAGAGAGACAGAGCGTGATGGCAGAGTCATGGGGGGATAGGACATGGAACCATGCGTTGTGTGCTGCGTGGGTTACGTACTCTCTTCATCTTTCGTTCTTTCTCCTACGACTCGATATCTGGGCCACCGAATCTACCAACTCGGTTGGTGGTGGTGATGGCGCTGCGCGGATACTGACCCCCTGAATAATAATAAGAATAAGAATAAGAATAACAGCAGCGAGAGAGAGAGAGAGAGAGAGAGAGAGAGAGAGCGCTACGGCAAGGGGTGGTGTCAGCTTTATCTCTGTCTTGTCTGTTTGCCTTCAAGCCACACAGCAGCAGTACCCATCAAGTAGATATATATATATATATAACGTCTAAGCCATCTACAGTAGGGGATTTTTTCAGCCAGCCAGCCCACGCTTCGGAATGAAGTTCTTCTGCCGGCATTCACTGGTCCCCTCTGCCGCAGCGCGCGACACAGGATGGAGCAGTAGCCCCCTCCTCCTCCCCTCCACTACTCGCACCGCTACACGCACTGGCTGCTGCTCAGTTGTCGCAGATGGTGGCGCCCCTTTGGTGGTATCGTCGTACGCATGCCCCTCTCCGGCATCGAGGGACGCCCAGCCGTCGCCGTGCCCACACAACAGCAGCACGCTGGGCGCAGCAGGGGTGGACCCTGCGCAGGACGCCGGCTTGACCCTCTATGGCCGCTGCGCCATGGCTGGGGAGTGGTCCTGTGGTGCAGCGGACCTCTTCCGCCCGACAGCGCCGCGGCTGGCGTATCACTACATTCATCCCAAGTCCTCTCGCCCCATTCGGCAGTTCCGTAAGTACGGCGATCCGCGTTATGTTAACAACGAGGTCGCGCTCATTAAGGGGTTATTCGGCCTCATTACGGTAGACTTTGGGATGGTAACGCAGACACAGCTCGAGAGTGCTCGCCTGGCCATTCTGCGGCGAATTCCTCGTGGCGCCTTCTCGCTGGTGATGCACACCGACTACGAAGAGTTCCCCGTGGTGAAAAAGAGCCCCGAGTCGCGTATGGGGGCTGGTAAGAGCAACATCCATCACTTCGCCTACAAGTTCACCACCGGCATTCCACTCTTTGAAATCCACGCGACGGGGGCGCGGCGGTTGAATCAGGCAGAGGCAGAGGGCATCTTCCTGGCGGGCCGCTCGTTCATACCCCTACAGACCGCCGTCGTGCCACGTGGTCGTGTGGACGAGTACCACATCTTCAAATAGAGCAGCAACAGCAGGGCCTTACCTACGCATAGGGGCTTTCTATTTGTTTTTTTCTATTTATTCATCATTATTTTTTGTTATTGTTGTTGTTTTGCTCCCCCTCCAGGACACCTTACACACATACAGACATACAGAGAGTGTGTGTGTGTGTTTGTGTATGGGGATGTGTATGCGTAAGTGTACGTAGACATACAGAGAGTGTGTGTGTGTGTTTGTGTATGGGGATGTGTATGCGTAAGTGTACGTGGATATACAGAGAGCGTGTGTGTTGTGAAGCATTTTGGCTGCATATCATTTTAGCAATAACCCGCTTATCTACTGTCATGTTTCAAACAACAAATCATCAAAACCGCAACAACAAATAGATAGATAGAGGTAGTGCATGAATGACGGCTCCTTCATCCCTTAATACTCATCTCTATCTCCCTCTCCCTATCGCTATTTATCTCTCTCTCTATTGATATACATCCTTCGTACTGCTTTGCTCTCATTCACGAAGAAAAATAATAAATTATTTCTCAAGTTGTTTTTATTTTTATTTTATTTGCTTCTTTTTTTGTGTGTGTTTGTTTGTTTTGGTTTTTTTCGTTCTATACAGCTCTTTCACGCACACTTTGGTTTCAACTGGTTGTGTTGACGTGTGAGCGTCTGCGGTGAGTTGTCGTTGTTTTGTTTTCCTTTTTTTTTTTTTCTCTCTCTCTTGTGTGTAAGTCGTTGCGCCTGTTCCAGTGAGAGCTAGCGGAACAGCCTACGCCCGTATCCTGCCACAGCAACAACCGCCCAACGTGGGGAACTACCAAGGGGCGGGAAAAAAGAAAGAGACGAAAGAAAAGAGAGAGAGTGTGCTGCAGCATTTGATCCTTTTCTAACCGGTTGTTATCGGGAGATTTAACGTTTCTTGAAACCCATTCGGCCGAACCCACAAGTAATCATCATCATCCATAAGTAATAACTATATTAAAACGTGCCCATCTCTTGTTTTATTTCTAAGTTAGGCGCTTCTTCCGCTGTGGTGCGAACGGAATCGCCAAAAGAAAAAAAGTAAGAGAGGCAAAGAAAAAAAAAAAGAGAGCATGTCGACCTCCCCACTGGTGGATCTGCAGCTGGTGGGTCGGAACGTCACAGCCCAGACGGTCGATCTCACCGTCCACCCGCTCCCACAGCTGCTC
Organism: Vickermania ingenoplastis; assembly: GCA_010157825.1. Taxonomy (NCBI): domain Eukaryota; phylum Euglenozoa; class Kinetoplastea; order Trypanosomatida; family Trypanosomatidae; genus Vickermania; species Vickermania ingenoplastis. The sequence goes on along the minus strand of VFSE01000226.1, from coordinate 290,645 downwards.
CCCGCCCCCCGCAACGGGGAGGCGCAGCAGCGGCTTCTGGCGGAGACACTTCACTACATCGCGGTCTCCCTCGGGCCCGACACGGCGGTCGGTGGCCAGCAGCCCTCCCACCCTGGGGAGCACCGCCTTCTCCTCCTCGAGAAGGCCCGCCAGCTGACAACGTATCACTACTGCGGCCCGCGACCCATTCGGGCCGTGAGCTTCGTGAACTTCATAAGCAACACCGGCGCCTCGGCGACCGATTACGAGGTAGATATCTGGACCGTGAAGGATGCCGCTGGAGGCGGCCCCGACTCCCCGCGACTTGCCTGCGAGGTGATTGTCAAGCTCTCGCTGACCCCCAGCCCGAACCCGATCTGTAACGTGGCCTTCTTCATTGACAGCGCCGTGGAGGCACCAAATTTGTTCCTCCTACGCCGCCACGACGCTTCACTGGTCCTGTCTGCCGCCCACATCAAGAGCAACTCGGGAACGTGTATGAAGCTGGACAGCAACTACGACGTGAAACGCATCCGCTACTTTGGCCCCAACCCGAGTGACAACCCTAACAGCAACGACGACGGCGCCACCGCCGCCGCCACCACCGGCTCGTCGCGTGCGTGCGCCATTAGTGCCACCGGCTTCTTTGCCTTTCAGGTCGACGCGACCAGCGGCATCGTCTGCACGAGCGCCAACCCCAGTACCCCGCGCTGGAGCTGCTGCAGAGGAGAGGTGGTGAGGGATTTGCTTTTTGTGCCCTCCCCGGGCGGCACGGGCCCCACGGTGCTGCTGGCCGCCTCCGAGAACAATGTGTTTGAGTGGCGCCTATCCGCCACGAGTGAGCCCCACCTCCACCGCCAGTTTACTTTTGGCAGCCACATGATCACGGGTGTCGATGTCTCCACGGGCGTCGTCGCCATCTTCAACAACAAGAAGCAGGTGGCGCTCATCGAGAACATCTCGGGCCGCCCGGGCAGTAACCATAGCAGCCATCGCGCTGGCGCTGGCGCTGGGCCGAGCCAGGAGCTGGTGGTGACCCTCTACAACCTCCCACAGCAACTGCCGTCCTTCCACAGGATTAGCTTCCACCGCACAAAGCATGGCTGCAACGTGTACGCCGCAACAGACGTTCTGTTGGAGTGTGTGCAGTGGCCCCACGCCCCGGCACAGGCACAGGCCCCCGTCCCGGCCTCGGCCTCGGCCCCGGCCCCACAGGAGGCCGGCGGGTCGTCTGTCCTCGCCAACTTCTTCCACAGCACTGGCGCGGCGCAGATCAGCAGCAACAACAGCACCAATGGGAAGACGAGCACCGGCGGGACTACCATCACCACCACGTCCTCCTCCACCGCCTCCGCGGGCGGCAGCCGCCCCGGCCTGCCGTCGATCGCAAATATGATGAGCGAGACGAAGCAGCGGCGAGAGGAGCTGTCGGCGCTGCAGCAGATTCAGCCCCAGCCCCAGCACCCCGTGGCCATGAAGGCCGCCGCCGCCGCCGCGGCACACGTGATGAACCTCACCCTGCCGCAGCAGGTGGAGATGGGGGAGCTGTCCGCTGCGGCCGCTCGCAGCCGGCTACTGGTCCGCGAGGGGTTCGAGCCGCTTCTGAACAAGGTGCAGAACATCGTGGATATCCAGGACCTGACCAAGAAGCAGCTGGAGGAGGGGAGCAAGAAGCTCATCTCCCTCTCCCTCGAGGCGCAGATGGCGGAGTTGCAGGAGTTCGCCCGGCAGGAGATGAAGCGGCACGGCGGGGGGGCGGTCGGCAGCAGCAGCACGGGAGCGACGGCGGGAAGTATGGCCGCAATGCTTGGGGCCCGCATCGCACCGGGGGGGCCGACGGAGACCCAGCGAGCCAACGACGACGCGTTCCGCAGCTACCTCCTGAGCTCCATCCTCAGCAGTACCTCAGAGATCATTACCGGCATCGACGATGGCATCCAGACCGTCCTGAGCCGCCAGATGCAGAGGATTGCCGACGAGGGTATCAAGAAGGCGCTCCGGCAGAACCAACGCGCGGCTATCCAACGGCGCCTCGATGAGCTGCTCGAGAGCAGCTCCAGCAGCGTGCAGATCCGCCTTCGAAAGTCCCTCGACCAACTCAAGGAAGACGTTCGAGCGGAGTCGGAGCGGGGCCGCAGCGCGTTCCAGGCGCTGCAGCGGGAGAACGAAGACCTCCGTCGCATCATTCTGCGGCTCACCTCAAACGGATCCTTTGAGGAACTGGAGAGCCTCCGACGGGAGATTCACACGTTGAAGCGAACCGTGGAGACGCTGCAGGCCAGCGGCGGTGTCGCGGGGTGCCTCCCGCCGCAGCGCAACGCGCCCTCCGTGCTCGACACCGCGCTGCAGTTGTTCCGCGAGCAAGAGAACACGGTGGCCGCGCTGCAGCACCTCGTCACCGCCGCCGACCCACTGCTCGCGACAGAGTTTATGGTACAGCTGAGCCCCGAGGAGTTCGACACGCTCGTCGTATCCTCCGCCCCCGTGGAGCTGTGGTCTACCTTTGTGCGCCAGCTCAGCAGGGCCGGCCTAGCAATGCTACACAACGTGAACGCCACTGCGCCGTCGCAGGTCCAGCAAGGGATGAAGCAGGTGCTGGACACCATCGAAGCTATCTTCACGGAACAGTCGTCTGTCACCGACGTCGTCACGAGCAAGAGCTCGCCGTCGGTGGCGACAGCCAAGAAGGACATGCGAGACACGCTCCTCGCCTTCCTCCACCGTGTCGAAGAGTGCTGTACTAACGACCCCATTTCTGACGCCCTCCGCAGCTCGGCAAAGGGCCTCCATGCCTTCGTACGATCCCTGTAAAAACAGAACAGAACAGAAAAAGAAAAAAAAAAGGCATAAAAGAACGAAAGAAAATAGAAGGGAAGAGAAGGAACAGGTAAACAATAAATCTAGATCCTATCAAATGCACAGCCCTATCCAGTAGAGGGGTGTGGATAGAGGTAGACCACCACGTCTATCATGAAAGAGAAAATCATCAAAGAAAAAATAATAAAAAAAAATATATAATAATCATAATAATAATAAGGAAGGAAGAAGGAAGGAGAACGTAGTGCTGGTGTCCAACTCGTGCAAATTAATAAGACAAACAAACAAACAAACAAAAACAAACAAAAACGCTAACAGCCGCCAAAAGTTTTGTGTGCCCTAAGAAGGGCCCTGTGAGCGTGGCGCATACACACGAGTAGCATGGAAATGAAGGCGGAGCAGCGCGACGTGGAAATGAAAAGCGTTCACAAGCAGAAAGAAGGCGAATACAACATCAAAACAAACAACAACTATTTGGCAGCAGGACGATGGCTTTCTAGGCGGAATGGAGTGGCGGATATGGTGTGTGTGTGTGTGTGTGTGTGTGGAATCCCTAGGACGCGAAAAAAAAAAAAGCAGTAACACCAAAAAAGAGAGAGAGAAAAGAAAAGAAAAGAAAAGACATATTTTTACGGTTCATTTCACGCTGTGAGGGGCAATCCAACCCCCCATCCCCATCCACCACCTACCCTTAAAAAAGAAAAAGAAAAAAATAATAATAAAACATTACTCCCCTCCCACTACGAGTCTAGTCGCTTAGACTACGCTCTCGCCAGTATCTTCTAGTTCGTTGTTATTATGATGCCTCTGCCTGTCTGTCTGTCTCTCCAACTTCACGCCGGTGTGTGAAGCGCACAACTTAAAAACACAACAGGGGTGGGGTGGAGTCCTACAGAACGGCGTTCTCCTTCCAAACACCTTTTCTTGTTGTTGTTGATGATGATTTTCATAAGAGATTTTCCTTTTCCCTTTTTAACTTCTAAAAAAAAACGTGTTTTTGTGAGGGATTCTTGTCTCCCGTGACTCCTCCAACAGTAGCAGTAGTGTGGGGGGGGGGGGTCTTCCCTTGGGCTTCGGCATACTCTTCTCTTCTTTCATTCTTTTTTTTTTTTTCTTTCCCCCTCGACATTTTTTTCGCTGCTTGCGGGTGGCTGGACATGGAGGTGGTGGGGGTGGGAGGGAGGGGGAGGCAACTGTGAGCACACCGAAGAGGGAACGAAAAGGCCTCTCTCTCTCTCTCTCAACATATACATACATCATGTGCATACGTACAATATATCGATGGTCATCGCCTTACAGTATTATTATTTTTTTTTAAAGTCCCTAATAAATCTGCAGCATGGGAAGAAATAAATAAATGGCCATTGAACATTCTGCATCCAAATTCCCAAAAGCTGGGAGAGGCACCTCTATAACCCCAGTACCTCAATAAATATAGTATTTTTTTTTTGACCTATCTATATTTATATACAGGCAAAAAACAAAAAGAAGAAAAAAAACAACTGATCATAATCAAAGAAAAAAAAAAGAAAAAAGAACAGAACAGAAGAGAAGACCATCAGACATGCAAACATATCTTCTATAGGCGACGCCCCTCTTCCTCTTCCTCGTGCAGGCAGAACGAAACTTCTCTCGACTCTTTGCATAAGTCTCCCATCGGCTCCGACACAGACAGGCATTCCTTTTCCTTTTCTTTCTTTTTTTTTTGCTTTGGATCTTTTCACGTCACGCAGAGGATTCTGAATCTCTTTTCCCCCTCCTCTTCAACCTTCTTCTTCTACTACAGCAGTACTCCGGCGTACAGCCCCACCTACTACGACTCTTAACGTCAAACAATAATATCAGGGCAGGTACAGCCGTATGTCCCATAATGGCACACGTATGATGGGCTGTTGTGTGGTAGCAGAGCCTTCCCCTCAAAGTCCCAGAAATTCGTCTGTCATTTGACCTTTGCTAAGGCCGACGGAAACGATTTCCTCTCTCCTCCTCTTCCTCTCTTCTCCTTCATTATCATATTGACTTCTGTTGTTTATGAATTATTATTATTATTATTATTATTGTTGTTGTTGTTGTTTACTACTTGTTAGTATTTTAGTTTGTTTGTTGTTGGTGGTAGACGACTGTCATCACCATTGCTAGGTTTTTATATACACACATATATATATATTGTACTTCCGTTCCCTTGCATTTCCTTTCATCTCCCTACTCTCCCGTTTGTCTTGTGTGGCGTCGCCTCGTGTGTGCTGAACCCCTGTTGTAGGTCTGTGTCACGAGCAACAGCACACACACCTCTTCTTCTTTTTTTTTTCTTTTTTTTTGAAACAAATTCATTCACAGCGAGAGATCGAGACACTGAAAAGGCAAAAAAAAAGAGAGAGAGAGAGAAGGCGAATGTATAGGCGACATGTTCTCGGCGCTAGCGGCTGCACTGGGGTGCTGAAGATCGCACGCTCCGTGCCAGCGAGGCACACTACGAGGCCTTCTTCTATCGCTGCCGCTACACAGGCGGGTCGCTCTCCCCGACTCCTTTCCTCGTCCAGTAGTAGGTCCGTTGTTGCCAGCACTGCCGTCTTGACGTCCATGCGGTTCTGCAGCGCCGGCGTCCCCCTCCACACGACGGCTGCTCTCCTTCTCTTGCAGCGCGGCAGCAACAGCACTCCGATTAGCAATATCCCTCCGCACCGCCCGTCGAACGCCGTCCCGGCATCCGCACCGCCCACACGATCGAGCGTTGGTGTCGTAAGCGAAGCTGGGAGCAAACGAGTGAAGATTACAAAAGTACGTCGCACCATACGGCGCAAGCGGTCGTCGTCCTCTGCCACTCCCTCGCTCTCCCACGCCCGCCCCACTGCACCGCCATCCTCTGCGCCAGGAGGACGGTCCCCCATGACTGCTGCTATGGATGTCGACAGCGATCACGCTGAGGTGGATTTCGCCGGCGTGCAGGACGCGCAGATAGATGAATCTCTGGGCACTGATGCCGCGTACGAGATGGGTGTCGAGGCCGCCTACCCCCCCAGCATCGCAGCAGACGTGAGGGCCCGCACCTCCCATCCGCACGCGGGGGCTCCAGCGCCGCCACCGCTGCCGCTGCAGCAGCAGGGGGAAGGAGGTCGCTCTTCTTTTCAACTGTGGGACGTGGCGGCGGCGGACGATGATCTAAAGGGCCTGGAGAGTGGCCGCCCCGACGAGCTCGCGGAGGTACAAATGGAGGAAGAAGAAATTTTAGAGTTTTGCGAGGAGGTTGGCCAGGAGCCCGCGGAGGGAGATACGGCTACGGCTACGGCTGCGGCTACGGCAGGCCCACCAAGGCCATCGGAGCGGGCGACGAGTCCCAGTCGCGGCGCCGCAGCGGCGGCCCAGGCCCAGGCCTCCTTCACCCCTCGCGGTGGTACAGCGGGAGCCGCTGGCTCGGTGCCGCTGCCCGTGACCGCGGCTGGCTCCTCGGCGGCGGCGCTGCTGGCCTTTGAGAGCCCGCTCAATCTCCGGCTGGCGACGCTCACCCGGCAGGCGGGCAAGGCGTTCCGTACGGTCGTGGTGCACTTCCCGCTGCAGCGGGGCGGGGCGATGGACTTTGAGCTCTCCTTCGAGGACGTGGCCAGCGCGTCCCGGCTGGTGTGCAAGCTGAGCGAGGTCAAGACCCTATACTTTGACTGGCTGGCGCAGTTCCGCAGTACCTTCGTCGCCCTCTTCCTCCCTACGCTGCATCACCCCAGCGCTGTCTTGCTGCAACACGCCGTGCTGAACGGCAGGCCACCGCGCGCCTCCCCACCCTCCAGTGGTGGTGGTGGCGGCCGGGCGCCGTCGGAGCGATTGGAAGACGACGCAGATCACCTTCTCTTCAGTTTTCAGCGGCTGCAGGATACGGTGGTGGCCAAGCATGACAAGGTCAGGGAAAGTCTCGCTGCAGAGAACAGCGCTGATGTCGCCGCCGTCGCCAAGCCGCCCGCGAACGCCGACGGGAGCGTCAGCATTCCACTGCTGGCTGTGACAATCTTGAACACCACGCCGGAGGAGTGGCAGGCCTTCATTACCTCATCGCTCTCTTGTGCGCCGCAGGATTTCGTTCTCGCGGCCTTCAACTTCCGCCCGGCTGCACAGACGAGCCTGACCGCCACATTGAACAAGGACCTCCTGCTGGCGCAGCTGTCCGCCGCGGCCCGCACAGCGCTCTTCTATGCCTCGAGCTCGCGCCCGTCGCCCAGCACCGCCGCCCACACCCTGCGAGGCAGTGGCGACGCTACCGATGACTTCACGTGCCTGCCGACGGCGATCGCGGCCTCCATGCCCGTCCGGCCCGGCGCCGCCTCCACCTCCGCCTCGTGGAAATTGGTGTTCGTTTCCGCCCCGGGTAAGATGGCCAACGTCCCTCCGCCTATGCAGGACCTGCTCACCGGCCAATTCGTGGAGCCCCTCACGCTCTCCGGCCAGCATGTGCTGTACATCATCGGCACCGGCAACGCGTGTCTCGCCTTCCATCAGCTCCCCACCGCCCGGAAAGGCCAACACGCCATCTCGATCCTCCTGCAGGACATCGAGGCACAGCTGGGGCTCCACCGGCCGCACCACGTCAGTCTCACCGCTGTCCTCACCCAGGCGCTGGAGAGCTTCTCGCGCCTGACGTGGATGGGCCTGATGGAGCTCGAGTGCGGCCAGCTCCGCGCCCCGAAGCCCCCGAGCTATTTCTACCGCCTGAAGCGGCGCTCCGTCCCACGCGAAGTCGTCCCGAGCTTCCTTGAAGAGGTATTTGGCGGCGTGCGCAGTGGCGGCGGCGGCGCGGGGCAGTGGCGCGGCGGGTCCCCGCTGCAGCACGGCGGAGGTCGAGCGGCAATGATGGTCGGCGGTGACCCGAACGCCCATCACCGTCCGGTGCCGAAGGATGTGGAGGTGTACTTCTCCGGGATCTTCAACAACGCCGACCGACTCGCCCGCGAGCAGGCGCTGCGGGATGACCTGCAGCAGTGTCGCGGGTACCTGATTCACCTCCACACCGCCGCCGTGACCGCCGCGCGCCGCTCGGACAACCCCTTCTCCAACCGGAACGGCATACAGGAGGCGTGGGTCCAGCGGTGGGAAAAAATCGGCTCCAGCGCCGCACCGCCCGTCACGAAGCACTACCGGTCCAAGGGCGGCAGCTCCAGCGCGCCGGTCTTCCTTGTTCCGGATGATATGCTACCTGCTGATTTCCCCGTGCAGCCCGACACCCACCCCGACCCGGCCACGCACGCCTCCAAGGCGATTCTGATCGCATGGGACGCGAAGCGCACGCTTCTTTTTCTCCGCTCCAGTCGCCGGCTGAGAGAGTTCTTGTTCAATGGCGGACGTATTTGGTGCGCGCAGTACGCCCAGTACCTCCTCCGCGGCTTTGATCACCACCACCTCGCCACCATGGAACGCACGTGGGCGATGAGCAGCGACCCCTCACGCCCCGCCCCGACCAAGCCGCTCAGCCCCGTGGGGAAGCTGAAGGTGATCCTCGATGCCCAGCTGCAGCTAGCGGTGCACGGCCGACAGCTCGTGTCGATGGTCAAGCGCATGGACGGCCTCCTCGCGACGGCGGAGATGGAGAACAACGGGCTGCGGGTGGTACCGCAGCAGAAGGTCTCCGCCTTCGCCCACCAGCTCGCCTCGGAGCACAAGGAGCTGGAGCGGGTCCTGCAGCATAAAATATCGGACTTCACGAGGGGCTTGGACGACAGTGTGCGGGCTCGCATCAACTACCGCAGCCCGCAGGAGATCAGTACGCTCATCTACGGCGGTGGCTTCTGCCGCTACCTCGCCTCCCGCTTTGTTCCCGTGCGGCCCAGTAAGCATCCCATCACAAGCCTCTTCCCCCATTTTGTCTGCCACTGCACCAGCACGCCGGTTCCGCCCATGTACACCGAAGCCGAGACGCTGCTCGGGAGCTTCAGCAATGCGGCAGTCAAGTCCACCGTCACGGGCTTCCAGTTCACCAAGCGCCAGGTCGATGACGCCGTGCAGACGATCCAGCTGTGCTGTCGTACACACTTGCCGCGAAGCCGCGGTGGTGTGCTGCAGCAGCTCCTCGCCAACACCGCCATTGTGGTGCTGGTATGTAAGGCCTCTATGGGCGGCATTCTCGAGCGCGTATCCCTCTACTGCCCAACGGTGGCCAACAGCAACAGCCATACGACGACGACGACGACTGACAATAATAATACTAACAATAACGGCACGATGACTGCTGCGGATGAGGAGGAGCCGTCTGGCGCTGCCCCGGCCTCCCAATCGACGGAGCTGCGGGTTCGCGTGGCGGTGGATGAGGCCATACCGGCCAACACACCCGCCGGGCAAGATCCGCTTTTAACCGTCACACAACTGAAGCAAGCGATTCGAGACCACCCCCCGCTGCAGGCGCTGCGCAACGCGTTGCATCAAAAGACACCGCGGAACATCAAGGCGATCCACAACCTGCTCATTCTGACGGACTGCACGCACGAGCGCCTGGAGGTGCTGGTAGACACCGGCGTCGTGCAGACCATCCAGGAAGTCGTCCTCGGTGCCGCCCCGGCACTGCCGCCGTCCCCGGCGGAGGCGGGTCGCACCGCTGTCGCGGACGGCGCCCGCTCTTCCCTCTTTGCCCCGCCCGTGGAGCGCGTGTGCTTCGCGGACCTGACCAAGGCCGCGCCGCCGCCGCCGACTGCCGGGGACTCGTTCGAGGCAGACTTCTCCGATTTGAATGCTCGCTCCTCGGCGGCGGTGTGCTCGGCGCGCGAGAGCTGGGACGCGCTCGCCAAGGACCATCTCACTCTCGGGGGCATGGACGGCCTCCTGCACAACTTGGTGTCGCACTGCGCCTCCTTGGTCGGCACACCGAGGGATCCGTTCAAGAGCTCCCACCCGCTGCCGTCCGTCATGCCGCTGGGGCTCCACGGCCAGGAGCGGGCCTCGACCCAGGGCATGATCTGGACCGTAACACCGCCCAATCTCCACCCTATTCTACGCCGCTTCCTGCAGGGACGCAGCTCCAATTCGAGTGCGGAGGCGATTGAGCGGGTGACGGTGTTCCTCTCGCCGTACCGGGGCATTGATCTGTCCTTCTTCACGGCGCTGCAGCAGCTGCGCTTCACGGAGAAGAAGATGCAACTGTTCGAAGAAGGATGTCTGTTCCGCGCTGTGCTGCCCGAGTGCCACGACAGAGTGCACGGCGAGTTTTGTCATTGCGTCACCGCCACCGGCCGTCTCTCCTCGCAGTCGCCCAACCTGCAAAACATCCCCCGCGAGGAGGACCTCCGGCGGCTCTTCGTTTCCCGATTTGGCACCCAGGACGGGCGGATGATTGAGGCCGACTACAGCCAGCTGGAGGTGGTCGTGCTCGCATCCCTCTCCGGCGACCCCCGCATGACAGAAGAAATAAAGCGCAAGGTCGATTTTCACTGCCTGCGCGTGGCGCTCATGCTCAAGGAACCGTACGAGAGCGTGGAGCACAAGGTGAAGAAGCTCAGGGACCCGCACTACATCCAGCTCCGGCAGCAGGCGAAGACATTTTCGTTTCAGCGGCAGTACGGCGCTGGGGTGGCGACCATCAGCACCACCACGGGCCTTACCGAATCGGAGGTGGACAGCTTAATCGCGGCGGAGGACAGCCACTATGTTGGTCTCGGGACCTACTATCGGCTGGTCGAGAACACCGTGGATGCCGGCAACGAGCGGCTGCTGCGGCTCCGGCAGCTGGATCCCGCTCTTCCGACGCATCTCCGCCGTGTGATGCTGCTCACCTGCCCCAAGAACTACTTCGTCGTCCCCACAGGCAGCAAGTTTGACCTTCGCAAGGATCGAAAGAGTGGCCCACGGCTCAAGAACTACCCCGTGCAGGGCCTCGCCGGCGAGATTGTACAAGTGATGTGCGGAGAACTCGTCCGGCACTTCTTCCAGCGCCGCAACTATGGGAATAAAGCGTTCCTGGTGAACACGGTGCATGACTGTGTGTGGGTGGACGCCCACAAGGATGTGGCGGAGGTGGTGAAAAAGGATATCGCGGCCCTGATGCGTTCTACCCAGGAGCGCCTCCGGGCCATTTGGCCCGACGTATCGTTTGACGTTCCCTTCAATGCGGCGATTCAATCCGGACCATCACTCGGCCAGCTCGCCTCCGACTAGAAAAGACCCGGTGGCGTTGCTGCACATAGTTCATAAGATGGTGGTGAAGCCCTTCATGTTAAAAGAGAGAGAGAGAGAGAGGGGGGAGAGGGAGGGTTGGTTGAGTGTGCAGTCAACAATGGAGAGAAAATCATCATCATTTGGTGGCGATGAACTACTGTTTGTTTATTTATTTATTTTCTTTTTCAAAAGAGAAACCAATTTGAAGTTTCTTTATAATAAATAATAATAATAAAAAAAAAGAGATGGATAGATAGATAGATAGATGCAGCAAAAGAGAGAGGCGAGGCATATGCGCTCATAGACAACCGTTAGAGTGGAAACCACCTATTAGGAGGAGAAATTAAAGAGAAGGAAAGAAAGAAACGATAGAGACACTGAGAGCGAGCGCACACGGCGCGTGGCGTTGCCTCGATAGACATCTTGCTCCGCCACCTGTGTACACGGGTGGCGGAGCATGAGGTGAGGGGGGAGGGGGGAGGGAGAGAGACACAAAAGAAGAGAGGTAGTTTGACGGTAGAACGCGGTGGCTCCTTGCCTCTTCTCTTCTCTGTGCTGTATGGGTGTGGATGTCAGCACATCACAACCCTCAGAAAGATGTGCTGTCCGTTCAGCATCCCTTTTTTTTTTATGGTTCTTTTCTTTTCTTTTCCGTTTCTTTGTTTTCTTTTAAGATGCGCGGCTTTGGCGCAGATTGGGGTGTGGAATACTACTCACAACAAGAAGAGAGATCAAATCAAATAAGACCAGCTCAAGAGAGGGAGAGAGGGAGAGAGAGAGAGAGAGAGAGAGATGGCAAAGTTTCGCCTCCGTTTCAGTATATGGACGTGTCGAGGCCAATTCCTCTTTGAAATGGGGATGACGTAAATGATGCTGCTGAATGCCATTCTCAGTCTATCTTTTTTTTTCTTTTTCTTCTCTCTGTTCTTTTCGTTTGATCCTTTTTTTTTTGATTGGGATATCCCTTCACGAAGACAAACACACAGATAAAAGATACGCCTAACGTAATTTCTTCGTTGCAACTCTTTTTTTTTTTTAGTTCAAAGCTCTTTCATTCTACTACTGTTTTGGTTCGCCTTACTTGTTTAGACAGGAAAAAAAAATAAATTCTGATTCGACTTCGCACAGCAGGCAAGACACAAGAGGAGATATATATATATATTTTTAAGGGAAGAAGAAAAAGAAATCATAACGTGCCAACCTAAAGTTCACAGCGCCATTCGCTAGCTCAGCTGAACCTCGCACGCTTCTACGCCTCGAGGAGTTAGCACATTGGATCACTGCGACAAACAAGCGTTTTTCACTCGCCTGGACACAGCACGCCGATTACTCAACTCGGTTACACACAACATTATATATATTGTGTGTGTAGGAGGACACCATGGCCTCTGCTGCCTGCCATGCGTGCCACTGCAGCTACTGCTCCATCTTCTACCCCTCCAAGGAGGATCTGGTGGCCAAGTGCCTGGAGCTTGGCCTGATCATGCGAACCCCCGCCAACACCGTGGTGCACACCCCGCTCACCCTGGAGCCTTTTCCCATACGTCTGCACGTCCTAGAAGAACTCCAGTCGAGGCAAGTGCTCTGGAACGCCGCCATTGACCGCGCAGCACGCCACCCAACCTTCCTCCGCGACACCTTGATGGCCACCGCAGCCAGTGATGTGGACTTCACCGGGAAACTCCTTCACCTGTACGAGAAGGTTTATCTGTGTGACACGCCTGTGGTCCAGCCTCTCATGCTGGGGATCTTTCGCAGCGATTACATGCCCACCACCACCACCACAAAAAGAGACGAGCGGAACGATGCGGTGCCTGGAATAGACGCGGAGGAGGAGGCGGACAACAACATGCACGTCCTCACCCCAACCGCAGCGGCGTGGAAGAATGTGGAGGTCAATACCATCAGTGTTTCCTTCGCTGGGCTATCCCCGCTTGTGACGGCGTTCCATGCGTTCATACGGTCCTACATTCATGCGGCGCACGATGCGGCGATCTATCCCGAAGCAGTTTCCTCGCCTGCAAGGGCCTCGCCGCTACCGCCACCGGCCGTGTCCGAGGCGTACCAAAACTTGCTGGCGCACGGCACGCTGGTGGAGAGCACGTCGTCAAAGGACATCCCCGCGGCGATGGCGACGGCCCATGAGGCCTGGATGGCCACGATCGGGGACCAGTTTCTTCCTTTGATCCAGCGCTACCACATGGAGGAGGCGCACCGCCACGCCAGCGACGGGGCGGCCATGAAGAAGGTTCCACCGCTGCTCCCGGCGGTGCTGGTGGTCACACAAGAAGGCGAGCGCAACACAGGGGACCAGTATAAGCTGCTCCTCGAGCTCCTGCAGTCTGCCTCCATCATATCTGTTCGGCGTACCCTGGGGGAGCTGCACCGGACCATGCGACTGCTGCACATATCGGATCTCCTTCAGGTCGCCACCCCAGACGAGGTGGCGCAGCTGCGCAGCGCTCTACCGGCCGCCACACGGCACCTCTATTCCTCCTTGGAGAGCATTCCACCGTTCGCGGTGATGGACAAGCGGTATGTCGTGACGCTGAGCTACTTCCGCAGCTGCTATATTCCAGAGGACTACCCAACGCCGGACTGCTGGGCGGCCAGGGAGGCCGTGGAGCGCAGCAACGCCATCAAGTGCCCCAGTCTGCCGCACCACCTCTGCACCTTCAAGAAAGTCCAGCAGCGGCTTTCCGAGGTGGAGGAGGTGCTGATCCCTGTCGCCTTCCACGGCGAGCGGGAGCCAGCCCTCGCCCTGGCCCAGCACTTCGTAGGACAGTACGCTTTGAACAAGGACGAGAAGGAGGTGATGGTGCGGCATGCCTCTCTGTCGGATCAGCAGCAGGAAGAAGCCCACCACGCGGCCCGAGCGAGAGCGATAGAGGAACGCATTCAAGATGCGATTGCCCACCCGGAGCGGTACGTCCTCAAGCCGCAGCTGGAGGGCGGGGGAAACATCTTCGCTGGCGTGGAGATGCAGCGCCTGCTGAGCGTGACACTCGCCGAGGATGCCGCAACGTACCACAAGGTGCGCCGGGAGTTCATTCTTATGGATCGTATCGTGTATCCGCTGCGCCGTGTGGGGTTCTTCCGCCAGGAGGAAGTGCACCGTGAAACGCTTCGAATGAGCTCCGAGTTGGGCGTCTACGGGGTCATCCTGTCCAACGGCCATACCAGTAATACGGCGGCGGAGCAGCCGTCTGCGGTGGGAGCGAAGCGTGGTCGCGGTACGGAACCGGGGAACGCATCGGCGGCGTGGCCCTTTACCTTCAACAAGTGTGCCGGCTGTATCACTCGAACGAAGCCGGAAGGGGTGGACGATGGCGGTGTGATGGCGGGTCTTTCGTGCCTCGACAGCCTGGTCGCGGTGCCGTAGGCAAGGGGGGGCGTAGTATAAATACTAGTGATGCTGAAAGGCGTCCTTCGTTTTACTCGTTGCTTTTTTTTTGTATTTTTTTTTTTTTTAATCACCCAGAATGGGTGGGAACTCATTCTTTGTGTTTTTTTGTTGGGCGTGTGCGAGAAGGGGGGGGAAAGGGGGGGGGGGGCTGCGCCCCAGATTAGATTCTCTCCCTCCCTCTTTCTTCATCTCTCTCATTATTCTACGCGGTTTGATTGGGTCTCCTGACTCCTCTCAGACTTTTCTAGCGTGAAGGCAGTGTATGTGTGGAGGGGAGGGGGGCGAGGAGAACCCGTGAAAGAGTCGCAGGTGCAACGGAGAATCGAACAACAACACAGAGAGAGAGAGATTTGCTTCGCTATGTTTGTAGCCCTTCGCATTGGTGTTTTTTTTTTTTTGTTTTGTTTGTTTGTTTTTGTTTTTTAATCTATTCAATCCCTCCTGCCTTTTCACGTCTCTCTCTTTCTCTCTTTCTCTACTGTGTTTTTATTCGTGTGCCCAGCCACAAAAACAATCAAGGGAAAAAAAGTTAATCTCAACCGCTCCTCGGATCCACTGAGGTGATCGTTTATTTATTTCTTGGTATTAGTATTCTTTTTTTCATTTCGATCTGCTCCTATACCCCCATGCCGCCCTTCACCAGCCGTCAGGCCACTGTACCTCTGTCGCAGCGCATGCGCATCTTTTTTTTGGCACTTACCGCAAAGATATATTTTTTGGTTTTGTTGCCGTCGTCGCCATTGGAATGGTCGCCCACAATGAAATGGCGCGCTCTGGTATGCTGCACGCTAGCCGCGTCGAAGAAATCGCCTCACCGCCCCAAAGTACCTTCAAGGTGAAGTCAAGGCACCGCCAAGAAGAGTAGTACTGGTAGTAGCGAGAGAGAGAGAGGGCTATGAGCTATGATGAGCCACTCTCGAGGAGAAATGAACACGTGACACGCATTCCGGCATGAGAGAGGAGAGAGATGCGGGAGTCCAGTCGCATTGAAGGTAACGGCACCGAGTGAGAGATGGGGTACAAGAACCGGATCCGTCTTCCGCTTGCCCAGCCTCAACGCACCTCCCCCTTCCGTCTGCTGAGATCTCAAAGGAGCATTAGGGATCGCCTGGGATCCCTGGGCCCTCGTGTTTTCTATAGGTAGTCCATCAACGATCACACCTACACACCACACGATCCTAACCAACCAAACGACAACAGAACCCTTGTAACAACGAACACGAGACGGCTCCGCTCCACCCATCCTTGTCCTTCGTCCTTTCTCTTCTCTTGCTGCATCCTCTACTCGAATCATTATGCATCTCTCTACCTCGCTTTCTTCGTCACCCCTTTCATGGCTTCACCAGTTTCAAACTCTCTCTCTCTCATACCACAACCTTTCGTTGTATTTTTTTCCTTTTTCGTTGTTGATGTTGTTATAAAACATATAAGCATTCTATCCCCACCCCTTCCAGCCGCCCGCTCCCCTCTCACCCCTGCCCCAGCCCCTGCCGCCGCGGATCTAATGATGAGCGACGAGATTGCTATCTCTGATCCCCCGGTGACGAGAACCACTCAACCCGCAGAGAAGACCTGAAGACACCGCCAGGCAGGCCATAGGAGGGAGGAGGGGGCGTCCCGTATGCATCGACATGCTGCCACCAGCGGTCAGTCAGCTGCACTCGGCCCTTATTCCGTGGGTTGCGCAGCGTTACACCGCTGGGAGAGAGCCACGGCTGTGCGTCGGCCTGCCCACAACTCCGCCCCCTGCTGGGGGGCCACCTCACACAGCTTCACTACACCACTGCAGCGCGGCTGAAGGATGATACAGCCAATTTGCACGTCAGTTCGATGGGTCCCATGAGACGGAACATTCGCTTCCCGGGAGCGGGGGCGACCCCCTCCCTGTCTGACGGCCGCGCAGCGCAGTGCCCCGTGCTCCCAGCAGCCGGTGTCTCGCTGTGTGTGTGTGTGTGTGTGTGTGTTTATATGGAGGAGTGATGCAGCTCCGTGGGGTGGCGCAGCGACTCATGCGAGAGTCCGGCCTGCTTAGAGTCACCGCCGCACTCCCACCGTGGGCGGTCGGTGTAGTATGCAGGCCCAGATCGCATGTATGCTGCTCCGCGTGTGTCGTTCCCGCCCCGCTGCTTCATCTCTTGCACGTCAATCATCCCGTTCTTTTCCTTCTTTCTTTCTTTTCTTTGGGGGTTTGAGGATTGGTGGTGCGAGAGGGCCCATCCTGTGCCCCTGCGCGACACGAGGTACTAGTCAGCTGGATCGAGTCCCTTCCCAATGGATGATGCAGTGTAACGCCTCGTGAAGATGGCAGCCCCCAGCGGCCCTAGCTCCCAGCTCCCAGCCGCCCGCTCCCCTCTCACCCCTGCCCCAGCCCCTGCCGCCGCGGATCTAATGATGAGCGACGAGATTGCTATCTCTGATCCCCCGGTGACGAGAACCACTCAACCCGCAGAGAAGACCTGAAGACACCGCCAGGCAGGCCATAGGAGGGAGGAGGAGGAGGGGGCGTCCCGTATGCATCGACATGCTGCCACCAGCGGTCAGTCAGCTGCACTCGGCCCTTATTCCGTGGGTTGCGCAGCGTTACACCGCTGGGAGAGAGCCACGGCTGTGCGTCGGCCTGCCCACAACTCCGCCCCCTGCTGGGGGGCCACCTCACACAGCTTCACTACACCACTGCAGCGCGGCTGAAGGATGATACAGCCAATTTGCACGTCAGTTCGATGGGTCCCATGAGACGGAACATTCGCTTCCCGGGAGCGGGGGCGACCCCCTCCCTGTCTGACGGCCGCGCAGCGCAGTGCCCCGTGCTCCCAGCAGCCGGTGTCTCGCTGTGTGTGTGTGTGTGTGTGTGTTTATATGGAGGAGTGATGCAGCTCCGTGGGGTGGCGCAGCGACTCATGCGAGAGTCCGGCCTGCTTAGAGTCACCGCCGCACTCCCACCGTGGGCGGTCGGTGTAGTATGCAGGCCCAGATCGCATGTATGCTGCTCCGCGTGTGTCGTTCCCGCCCCGCTGCTTCATCTCTTGCACGTCAATCATCCCGTTCTTTTCCTTCTTTTCTTTTCTTTTCTTTGGGGGTTTGAGGATTGGTGGTGCGAGAGGGCCCATCCTGTGCCCCTGCGCGACACGAGGTACTAGTCAGCTGGATCGAGTCCCTTCCCAATGGATGATGCAGTGTAACGCCTCGTGAAGATGGCAGCCCCCAGCGGCCCTAGCTCCCAGCTCCCAGCCGCCCGCTCCCCTCTCACCCCTGCCCCAGCCCCTGCCGCCGCGGATCTAATGATGAGCGACGAGATTGCTATCTCTGATCCCCCGGTGACGAGAACCACTCAACCCGCAGAGAAGACCTGAAGACACCGCCAGGCAGGCCATAGGAGGGAGGAGGAGGAGGGGGCGTCCCGTATGCATCGACATGCTGCCACCAGCGGTCAGTCAGCTGCACTCGGCCCTTATTCCGTGGGTTGCGCAGCGTTACACCGCTGGGAGAGAGCCACGGCTGTGCGTCGGCCTGCCCACAACTCCGCCCCCTGCTGGGGGGCCACCTCACACAGCTTCACTACACCACTGCAGCGCGGCTGAAGGATGATACAGCCAATTTGCACGTCAGTTCGATGGGTCCCATGAGACGGAACATTCGCTTCCCGGGAGCGGGGGCGACCCCCTCCCTGTCTGACGGCCGCGCAGCGCAGTGCCCCGTGCTCCCAGCAGCCGGTGTCTCGCTGTGTGTGTGTGTGTGTGTGTGTGTTTATATGGAGGAGTGATGCAGCTCCGTGGGGTGGCGCAGCGACTCATGCGAGAGTCCGGCCTGCTTAGAGTCACCGCCGCACTCCCACCGTGGGCGGTCGGTGTAGTATGCAGGCCCAGATCGCATGTATGCTGCTCCGCGTGTGTCGTTCCCGCCCGCTGCTTCATCTCTTGCACGTCAATCATCCCGTTCTTTTCCTTCTTTCTTTTCTTTCTTTGGGGTTTGAGGATTGGTGGTGCGAGAGGGCCCATCCTGTGCCCCTGCGCGACACGAGGTACTAGTCAGCTGGATCGAGTCCCTTCCCAATGGATGATGCAGTGTAACGCCTCGTGAAGATGGCAGCCCCAGCGGCCCTAGCTCCCAGCTCCCAGCCGCCCGCTCCCTCTCACCCTGCCCCAGCCCCTGCCGCCGCGGATCTAATGATGAGCGACGAGATTGCTATCTCTGATCCCCCGGTGACGAGAACCACTCAACCCGCAGAGAAGACCTGAAGACACCGCCAGGCAGGCCATAGGAGGGAGGAGGAGGAGGGGGCGTCCCGTATGCATCGACATGCTGCCACCAGCGGTCAGTCAGCTGCACTCGGCCCTTATTCCGTGGGTTGCGCAGCGTTACACCGCTGGGAGAGAGCCACGGCTGTGCGTCGGCCTGCCCACAACTCCGCCCCCTGCTGGGGGGCCACCTCACACAGCTTCACTACACCACTGCAGCGCGGCTGAAGGATGATACAGCCAATTTGCACGTCAGTTCGATGGGTCCCATGAGACGGAACATTCGCTTCCCGGGAGCGGGGGCGACCCCCTCCCTGTCTGACGGCCGCGCAGCGCAGTGCCCCGTGCTCCCAGCAGCCGGTGTCTCGCTGTGTGTGTGTGTGTGTGTGTGTGTGTTTATATGGAGGAGTGATGCAGCTCCGTGGGGTGGCGCAGCGACTCATGCGAGAGTCCGGCCTGCTTAGAGTCACCGCCGCACTCCCACCGTGGGCGGTCGGTGTAGTATGCAGGCCCAGATCGCATGTATGCTGCTCCGCGTGTGTCGTTCCCGCCCCGCTGCTTCATCTCTTGCACGTCAATCATCCCGTTCTTTTCCTTCTTTTCTTTTCTTTTCTTTGGGGGTTTGAGGATTGGTGGTGCGAGAGGGCCCATCCTGTGCCCCTGCGCGACACGAGGTACTAGTCAGCTGGATCGAGTCCCTTCCCAATGGATGATGCAGTGTAACGCCTCGTGAAGATGGCAGCCCCCAGCGGCCCTAGCTCCCAGCTCCCAGCCGCCCGCTCCCCTCTCACCCCTGCCCCAGCCCCTGCCGCCGCGGATCTAATGATGAGCGACGAGATTGCTATCTCTGATCCCCCGGTGACGAGAACCACTCAACCCGCAGAGAAGACCTGAAGACACCGCCAGGCAGGCCATAGGAGGGAGGAGGAGGAGGGGGCGTCCCGTATGCATCGACATGCTGCCACCAGCGGTCAGTCAGCTGCACTCGGCCCTTATTCCGTGGGTTGCGCAGCGTTACACCGCTGGGAGAGAGCCACGGCTGTGCGTCGGCCTGCCCACAACTCCGCCCCCTGCTGGGGGGCCACCTCACACAGCTTCACTACACCACTGCAGCGCGGCTGAAGGATGATACAGCCAATTTGCACGTCAGTTCGATGGGTCCCATGAGACGGAACATTCGCTTCCCGGGAGCGGGGGCGACCCCCTCCCTGTCTGACGGCCGCGCAGCGCAGTGCCCCGTGCTCCCAGCAGCCGGTGTCTCGCTGTGTGTGTGTGTGTGTGTGTGTGTGTTTATATGGAGGAGTGATGCAGCTCGTGGGGTGGCGCAGCGACTCATGCGAGAGTCCGGCCTGCTTAGAGTCACCGCCGCACTCCCACCGTGGGCGGTCGGTGTAGTATGCAGGCCCAGATCGCATGTATGCTGCTCCGCGTGTGTCGTTCCCGCCCCGCTGCTTCATCTCTTGCACGTCAATCATCCCGTTCTTTTCCTTCTTTCTTTTCTTTCTTTGGGGTTTGAGGATTGGTGGTGCGAGAGGGCCCATCCTGTGCCCCTGCGCGACACGAGGTACTAGTCAGCTGGATCGAGTCCCTTCCCAATGGATGATGCAGTGTAACGCCTCGTGAAGATGGCAGCCCCAGCGGCCCTAGCTCCCAGCTCCCAGCCGCCCGCTCCCCTCTCACCCCTGCCCCAGCCCCTGCCGCCGCGGATCTAATGATGAGCGACGAGATTGCTATCTCTGATCCCCCGGTGACGAGAACCACTCAACCCGCAGAGAAGACCTGAAGACACCGCCAGGCAGGCCATAGGAGGGAGGAGGAGGAGGGGGCGTCCCGTATGCATCGACATGCTGCCACCAGCGGTCAGTCAGCTGCACTCGGCCCTTATTCCGTGGGTTGCGCAGCGTTACACCGCTGGGAGAGAGCCACGGCTGTGCGTCGGCCTGCCCACAACTCCGCCCCCTGCTGGGGGGCCACCTCACACAGCTTCACTACACCACTGCAGCGCGGCTGAAGGATGATACAGCCAATTTGCACGTCAGTTCGAT
Organism: Vickermania ingenoplastis; assembly: GCA_010157825.1. Lineage (NCBI taxonomy): Eukaryota > Euglenozoa > Kinetoplastea > Trypanosomatida > Trypanosomatidae > Vickermania > Vickermania ingenoplastis. The sequence continues at coordinate 270,042 of VFSE01000226.1, read as the reverse complement.
GGGTCCCATGAGACGGAACATTCGCTTCCCGGGAGCGGGGGCGACCCCCTCCCTGTCTGACGGCCGCGCAGCGCAGTGCCCCGTGCTCCCAGCAGCCGGTGTCTCGCTGTGTGTGTGTGTGTGTGTGTGTGTTTATATGGAGGAGTGATGCAGCTCCGTGGGGTGGCGCAGCGACTCATGCGAGAGTCCGGCCTGCTTAGAGTCACCGCCGCACTCCCACCGTGGGCGGTCGGTGTAGTATGCAGGCCCAGATCGCATGTATGCTGCTCCGCGTGTGTCGTTCCCGCCCCGCTGCTTCATCTCTTGCACGTCAATCATCCCGTTCTTTTCCTTCTTTCTTTCTTTCTTTGGGGGTTTGAGGATTGGTGGTGCGAGAGGGCCCATCCTGTGCCCCTGCGCGACACGAGGTACTAGTCAGCTGGATCGAGTCCCTTCCCAATGGATGATGCAGTGTAACGCCTCGTGAAGATGGCAGCCCCCAGCGGCCCTAGCTCCCAGCTCCCAGCCGCCCGCTCCCCTCTCACCCCTGCCCCAGCCCCTGCCGCCGCGGATCTAATGATGAGCGACGAGATTGCTATCTCTGATCCCCCGGTGACGAGAACCACTCAACCCGCAGAGAAGACCTGAAGACACCGCCAGGCAGGCCATAGGAGGGAGGAGGAGGAGGGGGCGTCCCGTATGCATCGACATGCTGCCACCAGCGGTCAGTCAGCTGCACTCGGCCCTTATTCCGTGGGTTGCGCAGCGTTACACCGCTGGGAGAGAGCCACGTCTGTGCGTCGGCCTGCCCACAACTCCGCCCCCTGCTGGGGGGCCACCTCACACAGCTTCACTACACCACTGCAGCGCGGCTGAAGGATGATACAGCCAATTTGCACGTCAGTTCGATGGGTCCCATGAGACGGAACATTCGCTTCCCGGGAGCGGGGGCGACCCCCTCCCTGTCTGACGGCCGCGCAGCGCAGTGCCCCGTGCTCCCAGCAGCCGGTGTCTCGCTGTGTGTGTGTGTGTGTGTGTGTGTGTTTATATGGAGGAGTGATGCAGCTCCGTGGGGTGGCGCAGCGACTCACGCGAGAGTCCGGCCTGCTTAGAGTCACCGCCGCACTCCCACCGTGGGCGGTCGGTGTAGTATGCAGGCCCAGATCGCATGTATGCTGCTCCGCGTGTGTCGTTCCCGCCCCGCTGCTTCATCTCTTGCACGTCAATCATCCCGTTCTTTTCCTTCTTTCTTTCTTTCTTTGGGGGTTTGAGGATTGGTGGTGCGAGAGGGCCCATCCTGTGCCCCTGCGCGACACGAGGTACTAGTCAGCTGGATCGAGTCCCTTCCCAATGGATGATGCAGTGTAACGCCTCGTGAAGATGGCAGCCCCCAGCGGCCCTAGCTCCCAGCTCCCAGCCGCCCGCTCCCCTCTCACCCCTGCCCCAGCCCCTGCCGCCGCGGATCTAATGATGAGCGACGAGATTGCTATCTCTGATCCCCCGGTGACGAGAACCACTCAACCCGCAGAGAAGACCTGAAGACACCGCCAGGCAGGCCATAGGAGGGAGGAGGAGGAGGGGGCGTCCCGTATGCATCGACATGCTGCCACCAGCGGTCAGTCAGCTGCACTCGGCCCTTATTCCGTGGGTTGCGCAGCGTTACACCGCTGGGAGAGAGCCACGGCTGTGCGTCGGCCTGCCCACAACTCCGCCCCCTGCTGGGGGGCCACCTCACACAGCTTCACTACACCACTGCAGCGCGGCTGAAGGATGATACAGCCAATTTGCACGTCAGTTCGATGGGTCCCATGAGACGGAACATTCGCTTCCCGGGAGCGGGGGCGACCCCCTCCCTGTCTGACGGCCGCGCAGCGCAGTGCCCCGTGCTCCCAGCAGCCGGTGTCTCGCTGTGTGTGTGTGTGTGTGTGTGTGTTTATATGGAGGAGTGATGCAGCTCCGTGGGGTGGCGCAGCGACTCACGCGAGAGTCCGGCCTGCTTAGAGTCACCGCCGCACTCCCACCGTGGGCGGTCGGTGTAGTATGCAGGCCCAGATCGCATGTATGCTGCTCCGCGTGTGTCGTTCCCGCCCCGCTGCTTCATCTCTTGCACGTCAATCATCCCGTTCTTTTCCTTCTTTCTTTCTTTCTTTGGGGTTTGAGGATTGGTGGTGCGAGAGGGCCCATCCTGTGCCCCTGCGCGACACGAGGTACTAGTCAGCTGGATCGAGTCCCTTCCCAATGGATGATGCAGTGTAACGCCTCGTGAAGATGGCAGCCCCAGCGGCCCTAGCTCCCAGCTCCCAGCCGCCCGCTCCCCTCTCACCCCTGCCCCAGCCCCTGCCGCCGCGGATCTAATGATGAGCGACGAGATTGCTATCTCTGATCCCCCGGTGACGAGAACCACTCAACCCGCAGAGAAGACCTGAAGACACCGCCAGGCAGGCCATAGGAGGGAGGAGGAGGAGGGGGCGTCCCGTATGCATCGACATGCTGCCACCAGCGGTCAGTCAGCTGCACTCGGCCCTTATTCCGTGGGTTGCGCAGCGTTACACCGCTGGGAGAGAGCCACGGCTGTGCGTCGGCCTGCCCACAACTCCCCCCTGCTGGGGCCACCTCACACAGCTTCACTACACCACTGCAGCGCGGCTGAAGGATGATACAGCCAATTTGCACGTCAGTTCGATGGGTCCCATGAGACGGAACATTCGCTTCCCGGGAGCGGGGGCGACCCCCTCCCTGTCTGACGGCCGCGCAGCGCAGTGCCCCGTGCTCCCAGCAGCCGGTGTCTCGCTGTGTGTGTGTGTGTGTGTGTGTGTTTATATGGAGGAGTGATGCAGCTCCGTGGGGTGGCGCAGCGACTCATGCGAGAGTCCGGCCTGCTTAGAGTCACCGCCGCACTCCCACCGTGGGCGGTCGGTGTAGTATGCAGGCCCAGATCGCATGTATGCTGCTCCGCGTGTGTCGTTCCCGCCCCGCTGCTTCATCTCTTGCACGTCAATCATCCCGTTCTTTTCCTTCTTTCTTTCTTTCTTTGGGGGTTTGAGGATTGGTGGTGCGAGAGGGCCCATCCTGTGCCCCTGCGCGACACGAGGTACTAGTCAGCTGGATCGAGTCCCTTCCCAATGGATGATGCAGTGTAACGCCTCGTGAAGATGGCAGCCCCAGCGGCCCTAGCTCCCAGCTCCCAGCCGCCCGCTCCCCTCTCACCCCTGCCCCAGCCCCTGCCGCCGCGGATCTAATGATGAGCGACGAGATTGCTATCTCTGATCCCCCGGTGACGAGAACCACTCAACCCGCAGAGAAGACCTGAAGACACCGCCAGGCAGGCCATAGGAGGGAGGAGGAGGAGGGGGCGTCCCGTATGCATCGACATGCTGCCACCAGCGGTCAGTCAGCTGCACTCGGCCCTTATTCCGTGGGTTGCGCAGCGTTACACCGCTGGGAGAGAGCCACGTCTGTGCGTCGGCCTGCCCACAACTCCGCCCCCTGCTGGGGGGCCACCTCACACAGCTTCACTACACCACTGCAGCGCGGCTGAAGGATGATACAGCCAATTTGCACGTCAGTTCGATGGGTCCCATGAGACGGAACATTCGCTTCCCGGGAGCGGGGGCGACCCCCTCCCTGTCTGACGGCCGCGCAGCGCAGTGCCCCGTGCTCCCAGCAGCCGGTGTCTCGCTGTGTGTGTGTGTGTGTGTGTGTGTGTTTATATGGAGGAGTGATGCAGCTCCGTGGGGTGGCGCAGCGACTCACGCGAGAGTCCGGCCTGCTTAGAGTCACCGCCGCACTCCCACCGTGGGCGGTCGGTGTAGTATGCAGGCCCAGATCGCATGTATGCTGCTCCGCGTGTGTCGTTCCCGCCCCGCTGCTTCATCTCTTGCACGTCAATCATCCCGTTCTTTTCCTTCTTTCTTTTCTTTCTTTGGGGTTTGAGGATTGGTGGTGCGAGAGGGCCCATCCTGTGCCCCTGCGCGACACGAGGTACTAGTCAGCTGGATCGAGTCCCTTCCCAATGGATGATGCAGTGTAACGCCTCGTGAAGATGGCAGCCCCCAGCGGCCCTAGCTCCCAGCTCCCAGCCGCCCGCCCTCTCACCCCTGCCCCAGCCCCTGCCGCCGCGGATCTAATGATGAGCGACGAGATTGCTATCTCTGATCCCCCGGTGACGAGAACCACTCAACCCGCAGAGAAGACCTGAAGACACCGCCAGGCAGGCCATAGGAGGGAGGAGGAGGAGGGGGCGTCCCGTATGCATCGACATGCTGCCACCAGCGGTCAGTCAGCTGCACTCGGCCCTTATTCCGTGGGTTGCGCAGCGTTACACCGCTGGGAGAGAGCCACGTCTGTGCGTCGGCCTGCCCACAACTCCGCCCCTGCTGGGGCTCACACAGCTTCACTACACCACTGCAGCGCGGCTGAAGGATGATACAGCCAATTTGCACGTCAGTTCGATGGGTCCCATGAGACGGAACATTCGCTTCCCGGGAGCGGGGGCGACCCCCTCCCTGTCTGACGGCCGCGCAGCGCAGTGCCCCGTGCTCCCAGCAGCCGGTGTCTCGCTGTGTGTGTGTGTGTGTGTGTGTGTGTTTATATGGAGGAGTGATGCAGCTCCGTGGGTGGCGCAGCGACTCACGCGAGAGTCCGGCCTGCTTAGAGTCACCGCCGCACTCCCACCGTGGGCGGTCGGTGTAGTATGCAGGCCCAGATCGCATGTATGCTGCTCCGCGTGTGTCGTTCCCGCCCCGCTGCTTCATCTCTTGCACGTCAATCATCCCGTTCTTTTCCTTCTTTCTTTTCTTTCTTTGGGGTTTGAGGATTGGTGGTGCGAGAGGGCCCATCCTGTGCCCCTGCGCGACACGAGGTACTAGTCAGCTGGATCGAGTCCCTTCCCAATGGATGATGCAGTGTAACGCCTCGTGAAGATGGCAGCCCCAGCGGCCCTAGCTCCCAGCTCCCAGCCGCCCGCTCCTCTCACCCCTGCCCCAGCCCCTGCCGCCGCGGATCTAATGATGAGCGACGAGATTGCTATCTCTGATCCCCCGGTGACGAGAACCACTCAACCCGCAGAGAAGACCTGAAGACACCGCCAGGCAGGCCATAGGAGGGAGGAGGAGGAGGGGGCGTCCCGTATGCATCGACATGCTGCCACCAGCGGTCAGTCAGCTGCACTCGGCCCTTATTCCGTGGGTTGCGCAGCGTTACACCGCTGGGAGAGAGCCACGGCTGTGCGTCGGCCTGCCCACAACTCCGCCCCCTGCTGGGGGGCCACCTCACACAGCTTCACTACACCACTGCAGCGCGGCTGAAGGATGATACAGCCAATTTGCACGTCAGTTCGATGGGTCCCATGAGACGGAACATTCGCTTCCCGGGAGCGGGGGCGACCCCCTCCCTGTCTGACGGCCGCGCAGCGCAGTGCCCCGTGCTCCCAGCAGCCGGTGTCTCGCTGTGTGTGTGTGTGTGTGTGTGTGTGTTTATATGGAGGAGTGATGCAGCTCCGTGGGGTGGCGCAGCGACTCACGCGAGAGTCCGGCCTGCTTAGAGTCACCGCCGCACTCCCACCGTGGGCGGTCGGTGTAGTATGCAGGCCCAGATCGCATGTATGCTGCTCCGCGTGTGTCGTTCCCGCCCCGCTGCTTCATCTCTTGCACGTCAATCATCCCGTTCTTTTCCTTCTTTTCTTTCTTTTCTTTGGGGGTTTGAGGATTGGTGGTGCGAGAGGGCCCATCCTGTGCCCCTGCGCGACACGAGGTACTAGTCAGCTGGATCGAGTCCCTTCCCAATGGATGATGCAGTGTAACGCCTCGTGAAGATGGCAGCCCCAGCGGCCCTAGCTCCCAGCTCCCAGCCGCCCGCTCCTCTCACCCCTGCCCCAGCCCCTGCCGCCGCGGATCTAATGATGAGCGACGAGATTGCTATCTCTGATCCCCCGGTGACGAGAACCACTCAACCCGCAGAGAAGACCTGAAGACACCGCCAGGCAGGCCATAGGAGGGAGGAGGGGGCGTCCCGTATGCATCGACATGCTGCCACCAGCGGTCAGTCAGCTGCACTCGGCCCTTATTCCGTGGGTTGCGCAGCGTTACACCGCTGGGAGAGAGCCACGGCTGTGCGTCGGCCTGCCCACAACTCCGCCCCTGCTGGGGCCACCACACAGCTTCACTACACCACTGCAGCGCGGCTGAAGGATGATACAGCCAATTTGCACGTCAGTTCGATGGGTCCCATGAGACGGAACATTCGCTTCCCGGGAGCGGGGGCGACCCCCTCCCTGTCTGACGGCCGCGCAGCGCAGTGCCCCGTGCTCCCAGCAGCCGGTGTCTCGCTGTGTGTGTGTGTGTGTGTGTGTGTTTATATGGAGGAGTGATGCAGCTCCGTGGGTGGCGCAGCGACTCATGCGAGAGTCCGGCCTGCTTAGAGTCACCGCCGCACTCCCACCGTGGGCGGTCGGTGTAGTATGCAGGCCCAGATCGCATGTATGCTGCTCCGCGTGTGTCGTTCCCGCCCCGCTGCTTCATCTCTTGCACGTCAATCATCCCGTTCTTTTCCTTCTTTTCTTTCTTTTCTTTGGGGGTTTGAGGATTGGTGGTGCGAGAGGGCCCATCCTGTGCCCCTGCGCGACACGAGGTACTAGTCAGCTGGATCGAGTCCCTTCCCAATGGATGATGCAGTGTAACGCCTCGTGAAGATGGCAGCCCCAGCGGCCCTAGCTCCCAGCTCCCAGCCGCCCTCTCACCCCTGCCCCAGCCCCTGCCGCCGCGGATCTAATGATGAGCGACGAGATTGCTATCTCTGATCCCCCGGTGACGAGAACCACTCAACCCGCAGAGAAGACCTGAAGACACCGCCAGGCAGGCCATAGGAGGGAGGAGGAGGAGGGGGCGTCCCGTATGCATCGACATGCTGCCACCAGCGGTCAGTCAGCTGCACTCGGCCCTTATTCCGTGGGTTGCGCAGCGTTACACCGCTGGGAGAGAGCCACGGCTGTGCGTCGGCCTGCCCACAACTCCGCCCCTGCTGGGGCCACCTCACAGCTTCACTACACCACTGCAGCGCGGCTGAAGGATGATACAGCCAATTTGCACGTCAGTTCGATGGGTCCCATGAGACGGAACATTCGCTTCCCGGGAGCGGGGGCGACCCCCTCCCTGTCTGACGGCCGCGCAGCGCAGTGCCCCGTGCTCCCAGCAGCCGGTGTCTCGCTGTGTGTGTGTGTGTGTGTGTGTGTGTGTTTATATGGAGGAGTGATGCAGCTCCGTGGGGTGGCGCAGCGACTCATGCGAGAGTCCGGCCTGCTTAGAGTCACCGCCGCACTCCCACCGTGGGCGGTCGGTGTAGTATGCAGGCCCAGATCGCATGTATGCTGCTCCGCGTGTGTCGTTCCCGCCCCGCTGCTTCATCTCTTGCACGTCAATCATCCCGTTCTTTTCCTTCTTTTCTTTTCTTTTCTTTGGGGGTTTGAGGATTGGTGGTGCGAGAGGGCCCATCCTGTGCCCCTGCGCGACACGAGGTACTAGTCAGCTGGATCGAGTCCCTTCCCAATGGATGATGCAGTGTAACGCCTCGTGAAGATGGCAGCCCCCAGCGGCCCTAGCTCCCAGCTCCCAGCCGCCCGCTCCCCTCTCACCCCTGCCCCAGCCCCTGCCGCCGCGGATCTAATGATGAGCGACGAGATTGCTATCTCTGATCCCCCGGTGACGAGAACCACTCAACCCGCAGAGAAGACCTGAAGACACCGCCAGGCAGGCCATAGGAGGGAGGAGGGGGGTGGGAGGGAGGATGTTATTTTGCTGTGGCGTTGCTGTGGTTGGTGGCCTTCATCTCATTCTTCTAGAGTTGTGATCATTATCTTGGGTGGAGCCGTTGTTTTGAGAGAGAGCCGTCTGTAAGCGAGCCTTGCTTTGAAACAAAGAAATATGTTATTATTGTTTTTTTTCCGTCCTCTGCATGAGTGTAGTTGGATCGTTTGGGATTGTGATGCTGCGGCTGTTGCTGCTATCTCTGACTTGTTTCATCTTTTTCTTCGTTCTTTTTTTTTGTTTGTTTGTTTCTGTTCATTTTCTGCGCTTGCTTCACATTGTTGCTGCTTGTGTTAGGTTGGTTGGTGTCGTATTAACTCCTCCTCCTCTTCCTCCTCCGTATCGGACGTAGTTGTTTCCTCGGCGCTGCTTCTCACTCTCTCTCTCTCTCTCTCTCTGCGTTATTCCAATTCGTTTCCTTTTTCCCATTGCATAGCGAATAGAGGAGGAGGGGTAGCGGAATAGGGCAGTTCGAGAAGAAAGGGGGGAAAGGAAAAAAAAAGTAAGAAAGAAAATATCTGCATCGGACGTACTTTTCTTTTCTTTCTGGTGTGACGGGTCAGACAACGGAAGAAGGATTGGGAGATCTGCTCGTGAGAAGCCAAAAAGACTTTGTGTGGAACGCATCACTATTATCACAATTATTATTATTATTATTATTATTAGTATCTTGTGTTTCCCCCGAAGTACGAAGTATCCTTCTTCTTCTCGTATAGAACCGCGCGTGTGTCATTATAGAAACGCATCGCCACACATAAGAGGGACCCCCCTCCCCCCCCCCCCCTTTGTAGTCACCTCCGTTGTGGTTTCCCTTCGGCGAGTTTATATATTCATATTCCCCCCACCCCCCCCTTTTAATTTTTTTTTGCTGCGTTTTATTATCTCGTGTTTCTCTGTGATTATATACACGGTAGTTCATTATCTTTCTTTTTCTTTTTCTTTTTTTTTTTTAATCGAACCTTCTTCAGGGATCTCATCAGTGCCTCCTGGAGACGTACGTGTCGCCTAGATAAGTATAAAACGAGTACATCAGTATATTATATTTGACTTTTATTTCAAGTCTTGTGACGCCCTTTTTTTTTTTCGATTTCTGTTGGTGTTGTTGTTCTATTTCTCGCTGTGTGTTTGTTCTTCTATCCCCATTCTGAGCTCGCGGCGAACTTTTTTTTAAGCAGATTCTGCGGGCATTTCAGTGGTCGCGACGGAAGTAGTTTTTTTTTTTGTTGTTTTTGCTGCGAAGGAAGACAGAAAAGGCGTAGCCATTGCGAAGAAATCGAAAGAGCGAAAAAGAAAAAAAAAGAAAGATAGAGGGACTATTAATAGGAACAAAAAAGTCAAGGAACAATAGTATACCGTCTAGCACACAGAAAAGGAGGGAGACAGAGAAAAAGATAATAATAATAATAATAGTAGTAGTGGTGGAAGAAGAAAAGAAGATACATCGAAAGAGAAGGGGGCGTCTCTCCTCCCCTCATTCTTCTAACTACCCGTTCGCCCTGTGTGTGTGTGTGTTGTGGCGGTGTTAGTGCCATTGACATCGGGAGTCATCGGTAAGACACGCACATATCTATCTATATCCATCTATCTATATCTATATATCTATATCTATATATCTATATATCTATCTAGATATATATATAGAGAGAGAGAATAGAAACCTAGTCCTCTCTTAACGTTGGGGTCTCGGCAACTTCATTTATTTTATTATTATTATTTTCTATTATTGTTCGACACATCTTACTCGCGGCTAGCGGTGGAGGTCCATCGGAATGATGGGCTTGCGCTCTTTAGAAGTTGGGCGTGGCCCTGTAGTGTACGACGGTGGTCCCCCTCGCGGCGCCAGAGGAGCTGTCTCTCGCGGCCCCGCAAGCCTTCTACCCCCTAGTGAAGCACCGCAGCTCCTCACGCGGCAGTCATCTCAGCAAGACATGCAGTTCCAAGGCGTCGATCATCATGCGCATAACAACAACAACAACAACAATGGGGGTGGTGGCCCGCCCTCTCGGGATCAAAGTTCCATCTCACAGCATCTTGTGCGCCTATCGCCAACGACCTCCCAACACCCGTCCTCCTCACCGCAGCACGGCTCTCTACATCTCGCAGAGCTTTCAACGCCACACCAGCAGCACCAGCAGCACACCCCACCACGGCAGCAGGAAGAAGGTAGTTCACCAGCCGTGCAGCTCCCTGCGGCGAGCGGAGCGACACACGCACAGCAGCCGTACTACTTTCCCACCTCAAATAGAAGCAATAGCCCACCCCCCTCGAGCAGGGCCGCCCTGACCGGGCAGCGGCTCTCCCTCCCGCTGACGTCTTCCGCTAGAGCCGGCACAGGAGACATCCGTGCCTCGGGGATGACTATTGAGAACGCGTTGCAGCGCCGCCAGCAGCGCGCGGCGGCGGCGGCAGCAGCAGGTGGAGCGGGTGGCGGGGCCGGCAACCCCAACAGCAGAGACACGGTTAAGAGCCTTTTAGGTGGAACCCTCCTGCTGGATCGAACTCGAGCCGGCATTCAGCAGCAACAGCACGGCAGTGGTGGTCTCAGCAACAGCCGGCGTGCGGGCGGCACCGCAGCGGCGAGCGATACGGCCTCGTCAGGCGGCGGCGCCGGGCCGTCGACAGCGATGAGCAGCAATCCGATCTTTAGCGGTTCTTTTAATGGATCTTTCAACGCCTCGAGAGGGCCGGGTGGAGGGGGTGTGGGGCAGGGCAGGGCGGGGCGGGGAACGAATAGGAACAGCCCCGCCGGTACCAGCGCAGGTCTCCTCTCGGGGAGCTTCGGGGCCCGCGGCGGTCGGCACCTCATGGGCTCCATGCGGGGGCTGCAGCAGCAGGCCGAAGTACCACCCGAAAGCTTTAACAGCAGCAACGCGATGCTGAATCGTGGCGGGGGCGGCCGGGGGGTGGCACGTGGGAGCCCTTCCCCAGCCTCCTCCAGTTCGAACCCTCCCGGCACGGGCGGCGGGGGGCGCAGCTCGACGAACTCTTCCGGCGCGTCTCCCGGGGCAAACAACAACAATAACGGCAACAGCGGCGCGGCAACGAGCAACAGCACCCCGTACGACTTCCGAGTGGTGCTCAGCAGTGGAAAGAGCAGCACGAGGCCGATTGAGCTAACGGTGGGCAGCGGCAGCACGCAGGGGCTGCGGCCCACAATGGAGGACGAGCATTTTTGCAAGCTTTACACGGCTATGGTGCGCGACCAGCCCGTCTCGTTTTTGGGGATTCTTGACGGGCACTGCGGGCGCCGGGTGGCCGAGCTGGGCTCCAAGTGCCTGCCGAGCCTCTTTCTCGCCCACAAGTCGCTGGGTGAAAACAACGCCCTCGCGCTGGTCGAATCGATTATGCAGTCCGACCGCGCCATTTATCAAACCCTCACCGGCAAAGGCAGCAGCCGGCTCGGCTCCAGCAGCGGGGTGCATCTCGGCGGGATGGTCATCAATAACACCTTCTCCGACAACACGCCCAGCGGCGGCTCGACGCTCATCTGCGCCGCCATTCACGGGCGAATGCTCTACGTGGGTTGCCTCGGCGACGCGAGGGCGGTGCTGTTCGACGGCAAGACAACTATCGCCATGTCGGAGGATCACAAGCCGGGGAACCCAAAAGAAAGCAAGCGCATCCAGCGCTGCGGGGGGTTTGTTCAGTTTGGCCGCGTCTGTGGTGTGCTAGCAGTGAGCCGCGCCTTGGGCGACTTCGAGTTCAAGAACTCCTCTCCCTGCGGTAGTGGTTCCCGGGGCGGTCTCGGCAGTCGCGCGGGGTTCAATCGAAGTTTTGGAACGGGGAACAACAGTCGCCTACACTTGACGAGCTCGAGTGCCGCAGCGGATCCGGAGTTGATGGTGAGCAACATCGCTGACGTTCGCCAGCTCTCCTTGACAGATGATTCCAAGTTTCTGATTCTCGCCTGCGATGGCCTGTGGGATGTGATGAGCAATGAGGAGGCGACCCAGTTCGTCAAGGATTTTCTTTCCTACACGCCAGAAGTGAACGATGTGCTTGTCCTCACGGGTCAGCGACCCCGCCCCTCCCCTGCCGTCATTCAGCGTGTACTGAGCAACTGCAGTCAGAAGCTGGCGGAGTTCGCCGTGGATCGCGGCAGTACGGATAACGTGTCCGTTGTGCTGGTCTTCTTTCATGATGTGGTGGAGACGGTGCTGGGATTTTCAGAAATGCCCCCTAGCGGAACGAACAGCCCCGGAAACTCCAACACGAACGTCCCGCCTACCCCAAACGCCAGGGCGCGTCCCCTGCAGCAGCAGCAGAACGCTCGAAAGTCACCGACGAAGGCGCGAGCTGGTAGAGACGGGCCAAATCCTCCCCTCGTCGGCAGCGGCGGGTACGTGCTGCCCATCAACGCACGCGGCGGGGCAGGGGCTGGGGGCCACCCAGTCGGTGCTCGCCGTGGGCCAACGGGTGCAGCACGAGGTACCCCCGGTGGGCCCTCTAGTGGTGGTGCAGGCTGGCTCCCGACGTCAGCGAACTTTAGCGGGAGCTTTCAGCGGTCCAACAGCAGCAGCAACTACGCGAACCAGTCGCCGGGCAGTCAAGGCGGAGGCTCCTTCAACCCTTCCGGAAGTTTCAACAGCAGGAGCCGGCCCCTGTGGTAGACAAAGACAGGGAGAGCGAGAAGGGATGGGTTGGGTAGCGACACACGCGTGTATGTGCATGTGCGCAGCGCTTACTGCTGTATAGGAGGGGCATTGTGTGTATCTCACACTGCACTGCGGTGGTCTTGCCCACTATCATTCATCACTCCATCACATACACACACACACACACACACAAGCAAACGATTCGTTTATTTATTTATTTATTCGTTCGATGTGCTGTGTCTTTCCTTCCCTCTACATCGACTAGCCTCCCGTGATGTAGCCGCCCAGCATTTCACTTCCATTTCGTTTGGATGGGTTGGTGTCGTTCTGCCTCGTTACGATGTAGCGTCTCGATGGATGCAGACGCTTTCTGTTGTGTTGTGGCTGGAATGAAGGTGGTAATAGTGTTCAGTATATTCTACTTTCTTATATATTATATATTTAGGTGTGTTCTCCCTGCTACCTTCTTGTTATTTACTATCTTGTACAGTGAATTTGAATGTTTTCTTCGATCTTTCTTTTTCTTTTCCCCTTTAGAATAAAAGTGCACGGTTGCACGGTTGTATACAACACACAGACACACACACACTAAAAGAGAGCGAGAGAGAAGGAGAGCGCATCATACTTTGATGATGATGGTAGTTTGCTTCCTTTTTTTTTTTGGTTCAAGCACGTCACACCCAGGCTCTAGCCTTGTATCTTGTTGCCCCTATTGAACTGAACATGATTTATTTATTTAGTGTTTCCCTGATGTACCCTTGGAGGTGTGCCACCACCTGTTTTAAATTTATCCCCTCCCCACTTTCTCCCTCGATAAGAAGGAACTACCTAGTATGCATCATGAAGCTGCACTACAGAAAAATAAATTACGAATCCTGTGAGAAAAGGCCTCGTCGTAGTCAACTCTACTTAGTGGGATCCCAGAGCCGGTTCGTACGGAGCCTCCGCCCCCTTAACAAGTTGCCGAGAGGGGTACGCGTGCTACGTGCTAGATGAAATTGTGTTGATATGCTGTTCCTCTCTCTCTCTCTTTGATACGTATTTTCCTTATTTATTTGTGCGTAGTACTGCTCTTTATTATTTTATTTATTATTATTTTTTTAAGGAACAGCACGCCATGCTCTCGGACGAGTCGCTGCAGAAGATCACTCTCTCGGCCGCCTTTGTGCATCAGCACGGCGACCGACCGCGTTTTAAGCACGAACTGAACCACCTCGGTGAAACGCTTCTGGGCAGCGGCGGCGGCGGCGAAGCAAATGCGGCCGGTGCCTCCTCCCCAACACCGCAGCAGCAGCAGCAGCAAGCCAAAATTCTTAATTACTTTGTCCGCTACCGGTCGAGTCGAGATAACAAGGACCTCCATCGATGGTCTCGCATCGAACGCGTTTACGACCTCGCCGAGTGGCGTGCCATGCAGAGTGGCAAGCAGCAGCAGCAGCAGCAGCCGAAATCAAACAATGGAGCGACCGCACCGCACCCAAAGGATTCCATGATGTGGGGCGGCAAGCGCTTCTTTATTGGCCTCAAGGTAGCTGGTGAGGACCGTCTCGTCCTGCTCAGCCGTCTCTCCTCCAAGCCCCCCACGCAGGAGGAAGTCAAAGCCTTCTGCGTGCGAGAGTCGCTGGAACACCCCGAGAACGTCTACAAGAACAAGGAGGCCGGCATCCTGCAGGCCCCAGCGGGGTCGACCGACCTCTGCATGGCGGCGTACCTCCCCACCGCGGAGCTGGTGGAGCTGCTCTACCGACACAAGGCGGTGAGCATGGAGACGCGGCGCTGGACGGAGGCGGAGCTGGAGGAGGTGCGCAACCGAAATGCACCCTACGCGGCGGCCGCCGCCGCCGCCGCTCCTGTGCGGCGAACGACAAATGATCTGCACAATCGTTTCTTTGAATCCGCCGTGCTGCAGCACAACCCCGCGGCAGCCGAGGACCTGCCGCACTCCCCTTCGTCCCTCGACGACCTCCCTGTCTCCACCTTCCTGAGCCAGGCCACCGATCTCGCCTACTCCCAATCTCAAGACAGCAACGATAACTATAATAACCCCGAGTCCGACAGCCAGCCCGCTCGTCCACCCCCACTGCCCTTCGTGCTGGGCCACGCACCAGCAGCCTCGCCCGAGTTACCCAGCAGTCCGTTCCTACCCAAGAGGCGCGCCTACCACCGCAAGCGCTCGCTGCAGCCCGTAGCCGGCAGCCCACTCGGCACGAGCGCGCCGTCCTCCCCTGCCCGGGAGAGCAGCGTCGGCTCCTCGTCCCCCATCCTTGGCGGTGGCGGCGGGTCCCAGCTCCCTCCTGGGTTCCCGCCTGCCTCGCAGAGCGCACAGCCCATGGCGGCGCCGACGGGCCCGCGGCGTCCGTCCACGCTGCTCGGCGATAGCGGCATGACACTCAGCGCGCAGGCGGCGGCGGATATGATGCTTGGATCACATCCCAGCAGCCCCGACATGCTGCGGCAGCAGATCACGCCAGAGGTGATACAGCAGTGGGAAACGACGAGGCGCAACGCCGAGAGCTTCTCGCAGTACATCAACGACCCGCAGCGCCGGGCCTACCTGCAGACGGCGGTGCGCATCACGGAGGCGAATCGCCAGGAAAATAAAAAACGCCGGCTGCTGGGCATGCAGAACGAGAAGAAGCTGCACCGTAGTGGAAACCTTATTGAATCCGGCGGCCTCTGGGTGACGGACGACGAAGTGCGCGCGCAGAAGGCGGTCAGCTACAGCAATCGCGCCAGCGGAGCAGGGGGCGAGGACGGCGCTCCAAAGCCTTCCCCTGGCAGTGGCCCTGGAATGGCTGCCGCGGTCCCCGCCGCACCCGACGCTGCTGCCGACGGTGCGGGGGAGGGGGAGGAGGTGGAGGCGGAGGTGCTCGCCTTCCGGTCACAGCGGGCGGCGACGGTCCTCTCGCTCGGTGATGTATC
Source organism: Vickermania ingenoplastis (assembly GCA_010157825.1). Lineage (NCBI taxonomy): Eukaryota > Euglenozoa > Kinetoplastea > Trypanosomatida > Trypanosomatidae > Vickermania > Vickermania ingenoplastis. The sequence continues at coordinate 254,747 of VFSE01000226.1, read as the reverse complement.
GGAGGAGTGGATGGCGCGGCTGGCATCCGTGAGCAACAGTCGTAGTACGACCAAGGGGACCGGTACCCCACCACCTCTTCCGGCCTCGTCGCTGCTGCTGGCCAACCGCCGGTTGGATCCCTTTCGACTCCTGGTCGATGCTGGCGCAGGGGCGAGCCGGACAGCCGTCGCTTCGGCCTCCGCATCGCCGTCTCCGGCGCGTCTTCCGCCCGAAACAATTCGCGCGCAGTTGATTCATCGCAGCAGCCTCGTGACCGCCGGTGTCAGTGCGGGCCCGAGCCCCAGCAGTCCGAGCACCTCTCAGCACGGCGCGACAGCAGACAAGGCGCGAAAGCGAAGCAGAGACGGGTGAGAGGCATGCTCTGATTCGACCATGAATGAAGGGTTAAATGATTATTTTTTTTTTAATAAAAAAAAAGAAATAAAAATCGGAAGAGAGTGGCTGGGATGGCTCTCTCTGTTCATCTCTCTTCCTTGGATATTGTAGCTTTTGTTCGTTTGTTTAGTTTTACATTTTTTTTTGTTCTTTTTTTTTCCTGAAAAGAAACAAAAGAAAAAAAAAGAGGAGAGGGGAAGATAAATGCGGAGGGCTTAGGGTTATTGCTGTGTATGAGGGGGACCATCCTTCTAGCTATCCGGCATATTCATAGCCCCTAGAGTGGGGGGAGAGAGCGAGAGGCGGCTGTTGCGGCTATTGGGCACACACAGAACGGGAGCCCCGCCAGCTGATAGCTAGAACTGATATTACTTTGAAATGGCATGCGTTCTTTCTCATTCAACACAAGGCGGCGTGTTGTGTGGAGCGAAGAGGTGAAAGAAATGATGTTTTTTTTTTTTGTAAGTCCAACGATAAGTAAAGGGGGAGAGGATCAAGATTTTGGCTACTGACGACTCGAGAAGATTTGGCTTCCCTTCGCAGCAAGCCGTAATTCTAGGATGAATTCGAGGATGAGCGAGAGGGAGGATAGAGAAAAAAAGAAGAATTTAAAAAAAAAAAACGAAGCGAAACGAAATGCACAGGAAGTGGGAGTAGGTACGATCGAGCCAAGGGCTGCACACTCGTGCGTGGACGGGGAGATGGGTGTCATGGATTTCTTCGTCTATATCCACCATATATGGATGTGCGGTTACTGCTGGAGGGGATCCATGCCTGTACACACCCTTCTTTCACGCAGGTCGGCAGTCGTTTCATAATATTCCTCGGTTTCGTGTGTGTCGCATCCCTCAGCTACACGAGATGGGGGACCGCCGATACTTGTTGTTGTTGTTGTTGTTGTTGTTGTTGATGTTGGGTAAGAGATCAAAAAAGGAGAAAGGGAAGAGAAAAAATTCATTCAAACCGAAGGAGAAGTGATAATACGCTGCGCCCCAAACGCCCGCTCCTCTTTCTCCTCCTCCACATTCACGGAGTCCTCCGCATCTGGTCAGGAACGAACTGAATTGACTCACTGGTTGTACCTGTGTTGTATTCATCTTCATCTTCACTTCATCCTTAACAACAACAAAAAAAAAAGAGCAAGTAGAAGAAAAATAAAAAATAAAATAAAATAACAGAGAGAGAGAGAGAGAGAAATTTAGACTGAAAGAGAACAGAGAAACAGATTGTCCGCCCCCAATGTCGCTGGGGTCTTCCGGTGTGCCGTCTCCAGCGCCGCTCTCCACCACCGGCAGCGGCGCGGGCAATCTGCTGTACGCCTACAAGCCCGCCGCTCGTTATCTGCTGCACGGCGTACGCCCATCCTCCCCCGCAGCCGGCGGGTCCCAGGAGCCGCCGCCGCCGCCGGACAGGGAGGAGACGGAGGAGTTCGTCCTCACCTCCGTCAAGCCTGTCACAGGGATGGCGGTGGATCAGCAGTACCTTCATCTCCCCGGGCCCGCCACAGCGGCCCGGAAAGATCAAACGTTAGAAATAAAGCATGAAGAACGAGAGAGCGGGCCAGCGGGGTGGCCTCTACCCCGCTGCTCTCGCGGGCAGCCACACGTCTGGCAGCGTCGGGATGCGACGTGGAGGCAGCAGTGCACCTTGCGGGCGATGGAAGAGGCGAAGGCGGAGGCAAAGACAGCGCTTGAACACAGTAGGAGTACGGCAGCGACAGCAGTGGAGGACAAGGAGGAGGAGGAGGAGGAGCTGGGTCAGCGGTTTGATCTTCTCCGTGAGCTCGCCAACTTGGAGCCAAAGGTCCAAACTGTCTTTGGTGGTCTCGGTGCACTCCTCCGCCCCACCTCGGCAACATCAACTCCTTCTTCTCCTCGTACAAGTACTAATAATGGAAGCAAAAGGAAGAAGTTGTGCCCCTACCTTCCCTTCTTCAGCATAACCGAGGAGGAATACGCGCAGGTCGGCCTCGGCGGTGCCGCATCTCCCCCCCCCAGACCGTCGCAGGTCGGTCCTTTGCAAGGCGAAAGCAGCAAGCCCGTTGGTTTTTGTTTTGATTACGCCGCCTCCTGCAAGCTGATCAAGCTGTACGAACGTTTTGGGAATCTCCTTTTGGTACGGGACCGCTGGGGCTTCACAGACGACACGGGGGACCTGCCCGCAGCGCCGGGTGCAGCGGTGCCGGTCCCCCGTGTGGAGGATTTGATGCAGCACTACCAGCAGCTGACCTTCAGGGTGATGCGGCGGCGGTTTGAACTGCTTGAGAAGGCGATTCTCTCTGGTAGCGGGAGCCCCCAAGCCGACCCCCTGACCCCGGCGGCGGCGGCGGCGACGGCGCTTACCGCTGGTCACCACCCGGCCAGCCGCCGCAGCGACTCCAGCGCTTCGACGGGCGTCCCTGCCCCCTTTGCGGCGACCCACGCGTATGACACGGCCGCTGGCACGACACGGATAGTGGGTAGCCGTCGCCGCCGGCACCGAGATGCCGCGAGGGCCTCCTCCACCGCCATGGGTCGCCACCGGCACGCACTGCTCACGTGTATGGCGCGGCATCCGTTCCTGCAGCCTCCGATGCTCCTGCAGCCCACTACCGACTCGTATTTGGAGGCTGTGGCGCAGGTCAGGGGGGAGGGCGGTGCGCTGCTGGGCCCGGCGATGAACCCCGACGCTGCCAAGGCCGCTCGGCAGCACCTCGTGGCGTTCTTGTCGCAGAACCCTAGTGCTCTGGTGGTTCGCACTGGCTCAACCCACAGCAGCAGCAGCAGCAAGACCCCCCGGGCCGGGGCCGGGGCCTGGGCCTGGGGCGGAGGGGGAGGGGGAGGAGGCGAAGGAGGGGGAGGTGGTGGTGGATTGGTCTTTGGTGCGAGAGAAGCGTGCCATACTGCGCCAGCTCCTGTCCATCGAATCCCAGGCGGATATGGCGGGCAGCAAGGCCCAGCAGGCCTTCGAGGCGTACCACGCTCGTGTGGCCCGCCTTCTTCGCCGCGCGAAGCGCTTGTGGCCCCCTGCCCCCTTGTCTCTCTCGGGCTCGTCTCTCGCTGCAGAGGCAGGGGAGGGGGGCAGGGATCACACCGGCACAAAGGATGGAGACGTCTTGGCGAAGCGATCTCGTGAGGAGGAGGAGGGGGGAGGAGATGCAGAGCAGTGCGCCGCCGCCGTCGCAGCGGATCAAACGAGATGGGGCAGCAGAGCCTTCAGGGACCAGCGGCGTCATGATGAACAGCGAGAGGGAGGAGGTGCGACACCATCGCGATCCCACGTCGATGCTGTATAACGGTCCAGCTCAGGCCCCGGATGGTCCAGCAGCGGAGATGCTGTGCCGCATTCTGCGGCGCGCCGCCGCGCTCTACGTAGCGGAAGACCAGCCAGCCAGCACAGCAGAGGAGGGAAGGCCTGTACAAGCGGGATCAGTGGAGCATTCAATGCGAGGGGAAACGGCGGACAACGATGAGGCGTCGGCGTCTGGCCCACTTCTTGCCCCTCCGCCGGCGTCGCTCTTCAGCGTGGCGCACCTTCAGCTCTGCCTGCCTGAGTCTCTCGAGGAGCAGCACGATGCAGATAATGCCGCCGGCACACCAAAAACCATTGCCGGGGCTGGCCAGCAGCAGCAGCGTGGCACCAGCAGCGGAAAGGCAGTCGTTCGTCCTGGGCCCGGCAGGCCCAAGGCCCGTGGCTCCACTGCTGCTGGACCCACACAGGAGAACTCGAGCGACGAGGACGACGAGGAGGAGGAGTCCAATACAGATGCCGCGGAGCAGCGCACGGCGGACAGCAGCAAGCCCCCCTCTGGTCCGTCCACCGCCCCCGCCACGGCAGCTGCAGCAGCGGGTGGGAGGGGGCGCGGCCGCGGCCGTCGTCGACGGGGTGTTGGCGGCTCGACGGCGCCCCAAGGAGCGGAGGAGCGACTGACGCCGCTGGCCGATCTCTGCGTGCGGGCGGCGGAAGAGATACCGCAGGCGGTGTTCCTGCTGGAGCAGATGGTTCAGGCTGGTTGGCTGCTGCCGGACCCGCTCCCTTTGTGTTTGCCCTTCCCCCCGCTGGCCGTGGCGAAACGAACGCGTGTTGCGCCGCACAGCCCCAGCAAGGAGGAGGAGGAGGAGGAGCTGAAGCAGGTGGGCCACCACCGCGATCCAACCATTGCTAAGGAGAAGGAAGGGGAAGAGGAAGGCGGCGACTCCACGACGTCGTGGATGTCGCCGGAGCTCCTGCAGCGGCTCAAGCAGGTGCACGCCTCGGGTCAGTGCAATCGCGTCTATAGCCACCTCGGGGAGGCTGTCCTCCTCTCTCTCCCGGCCAAGGTGGGCGTGCCGTTGGCGTTTCGGCAGGTGGAAGAACTCCTCGAGAAATATTTGTGGGAACACCCCACAGCGCTCCTCAGCGGCGACGACGTCCTGGTCGCGGATCGTGTTCGCGAGATTCGGCTGCTGCTGCTCCAGACCCGCACGATGCAGCGAGCGATGCAGCGCTGGGAAGGGCCGGTGGTGGATGCGCTGGAGAAGCTGCGGAATGAGATGGACGAGACCCGCGCAGCCCTTGAAAAGGAGCGCCAGCGCCGGCAAAGAAAGCGGGAACGGGAGCGAGCAGCGGCGGTGGACCCCGTTCCGCCGGATGGCTCATCAGCCCTGTAAGAGAGAGAGAGAGAGAGAGAAAGAGAGAGAATTCTTTGAGTGCTTTTGTTTGTTTTGTTTTGTTAGTCCCTGATGGTTTCACTTCCTTCCTTGCTGGATGGTAGCGGGGGGGACCTCTGCACCGCCTTTACGCCCGCTTACACATTTTATTTTATTTTATATCTTCTTTCCCCCCGCCCACTCTAATCCACACGGCGTAATGCGAGCGAGAGTACAACTATCCCTTCGCCCCATGTCTTCTGAAACATCTTCCTGAGTCCTTTCTGTTTTCTGTTGTTGATTGTTCATTCCTTTGCTTTGCCTTTAAAAAAAATAATAATAATCGAATCTCCTCCTCCTCTCACTCTGTATGTATTGATGTCGTTTACTCTACGATTCCCCCGTCGCTATAGAAACAGCAAAAGAAAAAGGAAAGGGAAAAGCTAAAAGCTCTACCCCGCTCAAGATTGAGGGGATCGATCCCTCCTCTTTCTTTGCTGACGCCTAGAAGTATTATTATCCAGCCAACGGACACAGAAAGAGAGCTCTCTACCTGGTAGAGACCGTGTAGCCATCGGCTGCGTAGTAGTTCATTCAGTAGCTTCCCCCATTCACTTCATTCTAGTTGGTGAAAAAATGCGGTGCTGCAAGCGCCCCTTCTGTTGTACGGCAGGCAGTCTCAGTCTGCGGTGCTCATCCCTCCAGTTGTTCCAGCAGGTGTCTGGTACCTCCACCACACCAGGCATGCAGTTGGTTGATTCTCTCAGCGGCTCCGCGACTCCCGTGGCGTTGTGCCAGCCCGTGCGCTGTTTTCACAGAGACCATACACATCATCCTCCCGGCAGTGGCAGAGAGTATACCAAACAGCAAGCACCGCGGCGCGCCCCCAGACCGCCTTCGTCTTCTGTTTCCCCGATGCCCGCTACGGCTCGGGCTGGCGGAAGTACGCCACCGCCTGATGCGCCACCGGCATCTTCATCTGCTACTGCGTGGAGGCGCACCGCGCCCGTCTACAGCCCAGATGATCTTGAGGAGGTGATCCTTCGGCCGCTGACAGTTGCCCTAATCCCCTTCAGCCCGCAGGCGGTGCGGGTCTCCTTTGTGTACCAGGCGCTGCAGGCCACGTGGAAGGAGCTCGTGAGAATTGTCATCTCCGTCTCCAAAGTTGTCGACGTCCGTTTCGCGGAGCGCAGCCGCAGGGTGGACCACCAGGCCCAGGCTCAGCAGGCTCAGCAGCAGCAAGAGGAGGAGGAGGAGGAGGTGGAGGTGTGGTGGGAGAGTTTGGAAGACGTTCTGCGGGATCCAGAGATGGCGGATGTCATTCAGGACGCGCTGCTGCTACGCCCTCGCTACACCTCCCCTTCGCTCTCCATGAATGTGCCGTACTCTCCTGGAGAGGCACCGTGGCTGGAGCGGATTCCTGTTGCCGACGCGATGGTCAAGAAGGTCTTCTCCAGTGCTCCACTCGCCGCAGAGGGAGGGCACGAGCCGCTCCTGCTCGCCAGGTGCCGCCGGCTCTTTGAGGTGATGGGAGCCATTATTCAGGCGAATGCGTCAAAGGCCCAGCAGCGGGTCCCCTCCACAGGCACAGGGAATAGCAGTAGGATCAGTGGGATGATGGGCATGGGGGGCGTGGATGTGAAGGCGATGCTGGCGGCGATGGGGGAGATACCCCGGCAGCACGTTCGAGAACGCCACGGGTCTTTCAAGAACTTCATCAAGGCCAACATGCAGGAGGCGGCTATCGAAGAGAAACGACTAGAAAACAATGATGTGGAAGTACGTGAAGTCGCGGCACATCAGAAGGAGGAGGAGGATCAGCAGCAGAATGCACCGCAGCAGCAGCAGCAGCAGCAGCCAGGAGATGTTGAAGGGGTGTTGAAGGGCTCCGCGCTGCATCCATTTCTGTATGCGGGGGTATTTCTCTCGCAGGACGGTCTATTCACCACCAGAGCCCTCTCGCGACTAGAGGCCGGGATCGTCTTCTCCACCTTCTACGCCCCCCCACCCGTAAACCTAAACCCCAACAGCCGTCCCAAGCCCGGTTGCTCTGCCGAGGCGCTGCGGGGAGTGCCCCCTGCCGAGGAGGCGGGGGACGCGGACGACGACGATGACGATGATGATGTGGATGTGCGCCTGCACCTCTGCGCAGACCCCATACCGCCCGCCCCAGGCTCCACCCGAGCGTCGAGGCCTCGCTCCTTGAGTGCGCGGCGTGCGGCGAGCATGTACTTTAGCTGCCGCCCCGTCGCGGAGGTCGAGTCCTTGCTGGAGTGCGGCACCCTGCTTGACAAGTCCGAGGATGCCGCGGCCCTCCTTCGCGACCCGCCGCCGCGTCATGAGCCCAGTGGGGCGGAGGTCGATGGTCCTCGCCCGGACGCGGAGAGGAGCAGTGGCGGTGCGAACGTCTTTTCTCCAGAGATGTTGATGCCTATTCTGCCGTCTTACTTTGTGCCGCTGCATCTCCTCGGCCCGCGACTACCCGCCGGCTACACCCCAGCGCACGTGCGGGAACTGTTCGGGCGGATGGTGAAGCACGTGGAGATGGTCCAGCTGCCGCCCCTGCCGCCGGTTCCCACGCCATCACCTGCAGAGCCCGGGACGGCGGCATCATCTCCGTCTCCTCCTACGCCCAGCAGCAGCAGCAGCTTATACCTTCGGCTGCACGAGGGTCTACGGGAGCACAAGGAACGGGTGGTGGACTTCTCGGCGCCGGCCAACTGGAACGACGTATGGTACGCCCACAACGCTGCCGACTACCGCCACTATCGTCCTGATCCGGCGCTCGCCAATGCATTCCGCGCCCTCTTTCTTGTGCGTGTGCCCTTCCCAGTAGAGGGGCGGTCAGCGAATGCTAGAGGCACTACGGCAAACGCCTGCAGTACGAGTACCAGCAGCAGCAGCAGTGGTGGTGGTGGTGGTGGCGGTGGCGGGGTGGAGAACTCGTTAAAGAAAGGAGAGAGCAGCACTAGAGCAGAAGGAGAAGGAACAGACCCACAGCAGCAGCAGCAGCAGCGCTACACATGGGTGATTCGAAATGATTGGCTTGCCCTGCGAGACGTGGTGGAGCGTGCGCCACGTCACCTTCGCGATGCGCTGCTGCCCCTCCGAGCCGCCCACACCCTTCTCTTCTTTGCCCAGCAGCAGCAGCACTTCCAGTTCACGCCAGAGAAGGGCGGTTTCATTCGGCTCGCCGGCTCGTATCCCCCAACCAAAACAGCATCAACAGTCAAGCCGGAGAGAGATGGAGAGGGCCCGCGGGATGCGTGTGACCTTCCGCCTTCCGTGCGGCAGCTGGGTGGGCTGCTGCCGGGGCACCGGACGGCGGGAGTGGCGCGTACTGGCTTGGGCCGGCACAACTCCCCGACCCCTCTCGCGGTGTCGGAGGTGGCTGCCCTCCTCGAGCAGCGCGGCTGCGTGTACGTGGCGGACCTGGAGGCCTCTCGCACGTGGGAATTCGAGCAAGTCGACGAGCACCAAGATCCTGCCGCCGCCGCCGCCACGACGGCAGAGGCGGGAGGACGCTCCGTGACGCCCAAGAGCCGATACCCGCCGCTCATGACGTACCTCCTCCGGGCGGTGGCGTCCGGTGCCGGGGACGGGGACAGCGGCAGAGGCAGCCCCAGCGCGGCTGGCCTCTGCCTCTCGGACCGCACCAAGCGGGACGTGCTGGCGCACTACGGCTCCCTCCGCCGCTTCTTGGCCTGCCATCACGGCGACGTGTTCTCGCTGCGCTTGGCACCGCTCTCCCCGGCCCTGTGTGGCCAGCAGCACCCCCCACTCCCTCCATGGCTAGAGGCAGAAGAAGACAGCAGCGGTGCAGATGGTGGCGAGGTCCAGGAGGGTGGAGCCAGTGTCGCCGGCAAGCAGCCCTGCACCGGCTTCGCCTCGGCGGGGCGCCGGGTGCTGGAGGAGGCGGATTACGCGCAACAGATCCCTGCCCCTGCACTCCTCGCCGCATCCACCCTCTCTACCGTTGTCACGTACGCACGGCCAACCCCCACCGCTTCAGGAGAGCGCGGCGAGCGGCTGGCGGGGGATGAGGGGGAGGACCAGTCCGACGCGCCGCCCCAGCAGCTCTGCCAGCGAGAGGTTCACCTGCTCGACTCCCCGAATCTAATGGTCGAGCTGTGGTCCAAGTACGAGGAGCGCCAGGCTGGTTCCAAGGCCGTGGCCGCCTCGCACGTCGGCGTAGGCGGGGTGGTGCTGGGCGGCAGTGGATCAGGAGGGGGGGGTCTGAGCAGCGCGCCAGCCTCCGCCTCCCCGTATCTGTCCTCCGCCGCCGTGTCCGCCTTGACGCTGGAGCAGCAGTTGGAGTACGCCGTTTCTCTTCGAGACCGTCGCCGAGCGCAGAAGATTCGGCGGCAGATTGCGCAGCGCAACGACCCCGAGGCGGCCTTTACCGACCCGGAAGTTTTGTTCAACGCCCTTCTGCGCTACGTCCCCACCGCGAAGCACATCTCCCTGCGCTTTCTGCTGCGGCACCTGCCCACCAGCATTACTGATTTCTTGCCGGCGAACGTGACGACGTGGCTGCAGCGCTTCGAAAAGGAAGGGAAGATCCAGGTCTTTGAGTACCGCTATCGCCATTGCATCTACCTCCTCCGCCCGGGCCTCCCGCTCCCCGACGGGGCGCTGCGCAAAACGTTTACGGACGAGGAATTGGTTCGCATCGTTGCCTGCGATATCCAGCAGCGGTATCCCCGGCCAGCCCGTATGGCGTTCCTCTACGGCCTGCTCCCCTTGGGGGCCAAGGAGGAGCTGCGGAAGCGGCACAAGACCCTGCAGACCTTTTTGATGCGCTACCCGGAGCACTTCGTCATCATTGCGGAGTCCAAGAGCGAGCGGTCCTCGTTGGTCCGGCTGCTCAACCCGCCCACCCCGCTCACCGGGAGGACGGCGGCAGAGCTTGGCCTGGGGCAGGTGGTGGACGGCGGCGCCAGTGGGGGGCACCGCGGCGGGGGCGGCGAGGCGCTCGTGACGGAGCCGTCGCAGGCGGAGCTGGAGAGGAGCGACGAGCAGGAGAAGGCCATGGTGATGGAAGAGCTCGCGGAGGAGCTGAAGCAATCCATGCGGTGGAACTAGAAGAGAGGCGGTGTGGGTGTGGGTGTGTCATACAGAGGGAGGGAGGCAGGCCATCCAGGGGGGGAGGAGGATGGAACGGACGCGCATTGCATTTTGTGTTTTGTGCGCTTCTTCACAATTTAACAAGAAACCAGTCTACCGTGGTGTTGGAACACCAATCACGGTGTTGAGTTGGTGAGGCGTGCCACAGTGGTCTGGTTAGTTTACACACATATACATACACACACACACACATATATATATATATATATATATAGATAGATAGATAGATAGATATAAGCAGTATTTATGTAGTTGTGGCTGTTATCGTCTCTGTTTTCTCGCACAGAACGGGAAGGTCTCCTAATGAAATTCTGCTCTCTTCTCTCTTCTTCTTCTTTTTTTATTTTATTTTATTTTATTTTTATTTATTTATTTTGACAATTTATACCAAAGAGTAGTATTCTTTCCAGCTTCTTCTAGTTGAAACCTATTATTATTATTATTATCCTTTTTTTTTCCTTCTCTTACCACCACCATGTCCAGCGACACCATCACATACGAGAACGGCAAGCCCACCTATGAGGGCAACCAGGTGATCAAGTGCTTCAAGGACAACGGCAACGGTCTTCTCTTCCGCATCATGAACGATGAGGAGAAGGTGTGGGCCTTCTACAACGATACCGTCAACTATAATATGATCATCAAGGTGACGTTCGGCAAGGACAGCGAGATCGAACCCGTCGGGAAGACAACGATGGAGCGCGACGCCGAGACGGGCGAATTCAAGTGTGAGGTCATCGTGGCCCCCACTGAAACCGAGCTCTTCATTCGCGGCACGCCCAACGGCTTCAAGATCTGCTACGAGGCCAACCCCAACCTGAACAAGTAAACACAACAAGCGAACAAAAAAAAAGAAGAAAATAATATATATATATATATATGTACCCTCAGGCAGACGTCGTGTCGTTGCAGGTTGAGGGCATGAAAGATGCCCCACATGCACGCACGCACGCAGACAGAGCGAGAGCGAGAGAGAGAGAGAGAGAGAGGAGGTTTGAGGTGAGGTCTTTTGGGGAAAGGGATGGTTCTTTCTCTCTCTCTCTCTCTCTCTCTCTGGGCATTTTATTTCTCTGTAAGAGCTGAAGGGGGGAAAGCAACCGCGACATATGTGATCCTAAATGGAGAAGGAGAGACAACCAGGAAGTGTGAAGGAGTGGATTTTTATGAGGAGTTCGTTTGTTCCCTGTTGTGTTTGTTTTTTTTTTTTTTTCGCTTGTGGTTTTGGTATTGCTTTTTGTTGTGTTTTTTGTGTACCACATAGCAGTAAGCGGAGGAGCGGCCAGCACCAGCTGTCTCCACAGGGTAGAGCCAGTTCACACAGTCCTGTGGCGGTAACTGGCCCTCCTCCATTCCCTCACACTGCCTGGGGAAGGACGGAGAGCTTTCAAACAAAAAGGATAAAAGAGGAAAAAGAAAAGCAAAAAAAAAAAAACAACAAAAAAAAAAAAGAAGAAAGAAGAGAGAAAAAAAAATATGCTCAACAACTTATCTTCTATGTTTCTTCGATGTATTCATTTGTGAGTTCACCCTGACGCGTGCAGGTGCACAAACAACAAGCACACACAAACAAGAACAATTTAAAACCAAAAAGAAGGAGGGTGAGGCGCAGTTTCTCCCCCTCCCCAACTCCTGCAGCGCTGCAATCTCTATTCTGCTCAGATTCATTGTGTGTATAATGATCACTTATATTGCCTTCATTTGAAACGCTTTGCCTTCTCTCTCTCTATCTCTCTACCTCTATCTTACCCCTTTGGCCGTGGACGCAGCATACATATAAAGAAGAAGAGTACCAGGTCTTCCCCTCTCCCTCCCTTCCATCCATTTTATGGGGAGCGGAAGCGATAGGAATAAAGAAAGAAACGAGAAAGAAAGTAGAATGGGATTATCATCAAATGAAATGAGGGAACGAGGCCTCGCTTAGCTAGCAGTTCTCGTGGAATAACCGGAATTCGGAAGAAATAGTCGAGAGGTTTTTTAGCGGTTCTGTGTGATGTTTTTACTTTCGACTAAAAGAACAAAAAAAAAATAGACATTAAAACGAATCGATGGAGTTCAAATGAGTCTGGGGGCTCGGTGATCCCTCGCATGTGAATATTGTATGGCTCATTATGTAGGATAAGTAAATGAGGCTTTCTCTTCCTTCGTTTCTGGCTCTTCTATTCCTTGTATTATAGGTCTTAAATTATCTATTTAATACCATGGCCGCCCCCGCCACCAACGACGAGATTGTTTTTCTCAACGGTCGGCCCACCTTCGAGGAGGCGGACGAGGTTCGCATGTGCTTCCGCGGGCAGAGAAACGGACTTCTCTTCCGTCTCGTCAGCCACAGCTCCAACACCTGGGCCTTCTACAACGACACGAAGGAGTTCGCCATGAAGATTCAGTACGACTTTGGTGAAGACAGCCACGACATTAAGCCGCTGGGAACCACCACGATGATCCGCAATAGTCAGGCGTGCACGTGCAAGCTGGTGGTGGGACCGCTACAGACGGCGCTCTTCATCCAGGGCCGTCCTACTCGCATTCTCAACGCGGATTTCGTAGCGCAGATCCTCGAATAGACATTGGGGGGGGGAGCAGTGCGTGGCCAACCAACCAACACAAACAACAAAAAAGAAAGAAACGACATGAAATGGCGAAGAGAGAGGGAACGGAAAAAAAAAAAACTGGGGGTGTTTGGCCTGGTGATCTCGTTCATGTTTCCATTACCACATACAATTATTTTATTTTATTTTTTCGTTTGATTGTTTTTTTGGTTTTTTACTTGTTTGTTTTCCCCACCCACCCCACTTCTCTGTCATACTGCCACACAAGGGGGGGGGAGGGAACCATCCGTGAATCACGCCAAGCAAACAAACAAAGAAAGAAGAAAAGGTGTTTTTTCCTGACTTATTTTTTGTCGGTTTTTTTTTTCCACTTCTTCTTTTTTAAGGAGAAACCGCCTCCCTCACCCTATCACCTCACTCGCGTTACGGGTCTTCTCTCCCTCTCCCTCTCCCTCTCTCAGAGGATCGAACGGCTTGGGATGAACTGGGGGAAGAGGGAGGGGTAAACGATCCATGCACGGCATCACTACTAGTGTTCTCGTCCTCTCTTTCTTTCTCTCTCTCCCTTTCTTTTCTATCCCATATGATCGTTATCATTTCAACTCTACTGTTTGGCTCGTAGTTCATTCTCTAAACCTAAACGGATCAACCCCGCATCTGCGTGCATACCTTTTCTTTTTGTCTTCACTTCCCCAGTTTGTGTTTTATTTACGTTTGACACCTTATTTTCACGCGTTTGCATATTTCATCTTCTTCATCTTAGCTATTCCCCTTCCTTTTTCTTTTTTTTTTGTTTTCTTTTTAAGTTTTACTTTCCTTGAACTTCAAAGATGAACCGCAACGCCTCCAACGCCGGTAACCGTGGATCCCTGGCCTCCAGCGCTGCTCAGCGCGGCTCGGTGGCCCCGAACCAGCAGCGGCCCCAGGTAAGCTTCGAGAACGGTCAGCCCACCTTCCAGGGGACCATGATCTCTCCGTGCTTCAAGGAGAACGGTAACGGCCTTCTCTTCCGTGTCATCAACGAGCCGGACAAGACCTGGGCCTTCTACAACGACACCATCATCTACTCCATGATTGTGCGCTACGTCTTCGGCCCCAAAAGCCAGATTGAGATCCTCGGCAACACGCAGATGGAGCGCGACGCCGAGACGGGCGAGTACAAGTGCGAGCTGACCATCGAGCCCCTGCAGACCGAGATGTTCATCCAGGGCACACCCAACGGGTTTAGAGTCAACTTCGAAGCCATCCCAGTGGTGATGCCCTAAGCGGAGCAGCACAGTTTCGTTTGCACTTCACGCTTGAACATAGATGATCGGTTGGGGGCTACGCTCGCCCCACGCTCTGCCCTCTTCCTCTTCTTCTTCACCCCCTCTGTGCGTCTCTATTTCATGTATCAAACTGCCGTGTAGAACTCAACTGAAACATGGAGAGAAACGCAAAAAGCAGAAGACAAGAAAAAAAAATAGATTAGGAAGAAAGGGGAAAAATGAAGAAGAGTGATAGAGACGAAGAAAGGGAGTAGAATAAGTTCTTCCCCATTATGATGATGATGATGATGGTTTTCCCCCCGCACACTGTGCGGCATTCGACTGCAGCGGGGACTGTAGGGAACGGCGGAAAGAAAATCTGGTGCCGTCACACACATCTACACACACACACACACACACACCATCACTCACTCACTAACTAACTGGTTCACGCTCTCTTATTGTTCTTTTGACTGTACTTGGCATTTGATTGATTATATTTATAATTATCATCATTTATGTGTAATACTCGAGATTATTCGAAACATTAATTATTTGCTCTTTTTTTTTTCCTGCAATCTAAATGATTGTGTGTGTGTATACATTTTTATTGCATGTGTGTGCGTGTGTGCGTGTGCTTGTTTGGTGTATTCAATATATTTCCTTTTTGATTGTTGTTATTGTTGTTCATCTGAAACTCCATTCAAAAAAAAATAATAATAATAATGTTGTTTCTTCCAACTGTTGTTCACTCTGCTTCTCTCTTGTGTTGGCCTTTTGGGCTCGTGAGAGAAACGCCTTTGGTAGACGGAGGATGGTGGTGATTGCGATGAGGCGGTGTAGCATGTGGTGCTGTTGCTTACGCGTGTGTAGAGCGCCGAGAAAGAAATTAAAAAAAAAAAACAGGCAGAAATGAGATGAGGAAAACAACAAAGAAGAAAGGGAACATGCAACAGCAAACAACATCAACATCAACATCAAAAGCACACATAGATTGCTGTCTTTTGGGTGGTGTACTCCCCCGTCCCGCCACCTCTCCCCCATAGGTCATAGGACTTACTTTATGCTTCTTCTCTCTCGCTCCCTCCTTCTCTTTCTCTTCCTGTTTCGGTGGTATTTCTTTCCACCACCACCCCCAACCCCCTCCACGTGTGTTACTAGCCGTACGTCTATCATCTCGCATCTGAGACCGTCTTCTTTTCTGCCTTCCACCCCAACCAACTCTTCTCATCAACACGTAAGAATGAACCGCAACGCCTCCAACGCCGGTAACCGTGGATCCCTGGCCTCCAGCGCTGCTCAGCGCGGCTCGGTGGCCCCGAACCAGCAGCGGCCCCAGGTAAGCTTCGAGAACGGTCAGCCCACCTTCCAGGGGACCATGATCTCTCCGTGCTTCAAGGAGAACGGTAACGGCCTTCTCTTCCGTGTCATCAACGAGCCGGACAAGACCTGGGCCTTCTACAACGACACCATCATCTACTCCATGATTGTGCGCTACGTCTTCGGCCCCAACAGCCAGATTGAGATCCTCGGCAACACGCAGATGGAGCGCGACGCCGAGACGGGCGAGTACAAGTGCGAGCTGACCATCGAGCCCCTGCAGACCGAGATGTTCATCCAGGGCACACCCAACGGGTTTAGAGTCAACTTCGAAGCCATCCCAGTGGTGATGCCCTAAGCGGAGCAGCGCCAGCAATCAAATGAGCAGGTCAAAGAAAAAGGTATCAAAGAAAACTAATAGAAGAAGTAGAGCATGGTAAGAACAACAAATAACGACGAGGAATGAAGGGGGGAGGGGGGAACCGACTGGAGTAGCCGTGTGCCGTTTGTTCTGTGGTATTGCTTTGGCGAGCGACGCTACTGGTCTCGCTCTTTTATCTATTTGTGTGGGTGTTGGTGTGTCGAGATGAGAGAGGGGGAGTGAAGGACTGATGAAGAACGTCAGTCAGAAGACTATCTATTCATTTATGGTATCCTTTGAGGGAGGGGGCCTTCCAGCTCCTCTACTCACCTATAGAGAGAGATCGTGTGTGGGGGTGAAGTTCGTTTCCTCGCCTCTTTAGTGTTTGCGCTGCATTACTCACGTGTTCAAAGTTCCAGTCGACCCTGACTGCAGACACCCTCCTGTCTCTCTCTCTCTCTCTTACTGTGCTGTAGTAGAATGATGATGTCGTTTATTACTGTTCTTCCACTGTATGTTTGTTGTTGTTGTTGTTTATCTTTTTTTTTTCCCCTGCTCTTTTCCTCCCTGTATTCTCACACTGGCACAGAGCTAAAACGGTGCACAGGACACACGCAACTTGTCGAGGGAGCCGCGTTGCTGTAGCGTATGGTGTCTATTCTGTTTCTGTTTCTGTTTTGTTTGTTGCTGTTGTTGTTTTCTTATTACTATTATTATTATTATTATTATTGTTATTATCCATTTTATAATCCACAAGAGTTGGGGGTTGTCAAAGCATTCATTGTTATCTCCTATCACTTTTTCCATCCCCCTGCAGTCTACGCACACAGATATTTCTATATATCTACATATGTATATGTATACGTGCATATTTGTGCATCTCTGTACCTATTTGATGTGACATTCATTATTCAATTTCACCACGCGAACAGCAAACAAACAAACTTGCGGTCTGCTGGACGTATCAATGATGATCTCGCACTCCCTCGTCCTCTTCCGTGTATAAGAAAAAAATTTTCCCCCTTTGTGTGTGTCGGTGGGCCCTATTCTTATTAGTATATTAGCATTATCTCTCTCTCTCTCTTCTCTCCATCTTTTTATTCTTCTTCTTTTTTTTTGGCGTGGTAATTGCAAAAAGGTGTGTGGTGACGACCAAGAGTGCACTTTTTTGTTGTTGTTGTTGTTGTTGTTTTGTTGTTGCTTTATCTTCCCTGTTCCGTAGGGCGACAATAAATGGATGAAAGAGTTTTAAGTTACACATCCTGCGAGTTTACTCAATCCAAACACACACACACACACACATAGGCACACATAGGCACACATTGGCACAGCTGCCAACATATTTAACGTAATAACAGTGCTCCTAGCAGTATTATCCAGAGATCCGTCTCGTGGGAAAAAGGAGATTTCATTTCAAAAGCAACGAGCAAAGGGGAGCGCCTTTACTTATTGGACGGTGGAGCAGAGGTGCAGAAGTGCTCTCTTTCTTGTGTTCGAAGATACCAGGGAGGCAATCCGCAGGGGCTCGCGTATTAACACATAAAATCAAACACACACACTCACTCTCTCTCTCTCATTAAAAAAAAGTCTTTAGAGAGAGAGAGAGATAGCTTCAACGAGATGGCCGAAGAGTTCGCTTCGGTTGCTGGTGTCGTCTGTCGCACTGAATCCGCTGTCCAGCAGTCGGCAGCTGCAGCAGTGAGCGCCGCCATGTGCCCCGAGGCGCGGGCGGATGAGGCCGCCGTGAAGAGAGCAGCGGAGGCGCTTCACATTGCCGAGGCGCGCTGCGAGGAACTGGCGGCGGCGCTGCGGCAAAGAGAGAGCGTAGGGGAAGGACTGCAAGTGGTGGGTGGGGCAGCGGCCTCAACGAGTACGAGTGCGGCCCCTGCCTTGGCCTCTCTCACGCCGGAGGCCTTGTCGTTTCGCCTCCGCCAGGCCGTGCGGGAGGTGAAGGCAAAGGACGAGGCGCTCGACAAGCTACAGCAGCAGGTCCAAGCCCGGCAGGCCGAGCGGCTGCGGCGTGCGCAGCTTCAGCAGTCCCTTGAAGCGCAGCGACGGGAGCAGGAGGCGGCGCAACAGCGCGCGGCATTTGCAGCCCGCCAGCAGCAGCGTGCCGCGGAGCTCCATCTTTCTGTGTGCGGCGGGCAGCCGGAGGCGGGGGTACTGGGCCGTGTCGGCTCTATCCCCATCAAGTCCCTGTCGCAGCTCCCTCGTACACAGCCAAGCAGCAGCAGCAGCCCGGGTGGAGCCCGTGCCCTCGCTGCCCCCTCGCAGCGCTCTGCCCCGCTGACCCGGGAGGAATACAGTGCGGGGGAGCTGCTGCCCAACTTGTACCGCGTCACTCTGCGGCACGCAAGGAAGGCGCGCTACGAGGACGACACGGATATGGAGGCCTACGCCAACCGCATGGCCAAGCGTCGTAAACTGGAGGAACTGCAGCGGCAGCAGCAGCGGCAGCAGCAGCAGCAGGGCCCCTCGAGTGGTGGAGGCAGTACAGCTGTGTCCCCCTCCTCCATCAAGGCGGAGGCGGAGGACGATCCAGCGCTTCCCGCCGGGGCTCAGGGGCAGCAACGAGGTGCACAACGCGCCAGCCCCACCGCAGCGCCCCGGCCGGTGCCGCCGGTGGAGTTGATCGATGTGGATGCGCTGATGGAAGCGGAGGACAACGAGTTCGACTCGGCGCTGCAGCGCATTGTGCACACCATCTCACGCCACAGCCAGGAAGAGGAGGTGGGGGGGGCAGTAAACAGAAGGGAACACCAAAGAAGAGGCGAGGCCGACGATGAGAAAAGACGCGGGGCCCGTGGCAGCCCCGCATCACCCCGACAAGAGGCAACGCATGCATCCGCACCGACACCGCCTTGGGCCCCCGCAGCAGAGCCCCCAGCAGTGGTGGACCTCGGTCGCGGTGTCAGTATTCCCGCACTGATCTACACGCGTCTGCTGGACTTCCAGCAGGAGGGCCTACAGTGGCTGCTGCAACTCCATCATCAGCGTCTGGGTGGCATTCTCGGCGATGAGATGGGTCTCGGGAAGACCATCCAGGTCGCAGCGTTCCTGTGTGCGCTCAGTCACTCGCACCAGCTCCGCGGCCCCGTTCTCCTCGCGGCGCCTGTCACGGTGCTGCGCCAGTGGCTGGCGGAGCTGCACCGCTGGTCGCCGCGGACGCGGGTGATGGTGCTCCACCAGCCCACAACTTCCGCCCCCAATCCGCCATCCCCAAAGGCCATGGCAGAAATGATCCGCGGCCAGAGCAATACGATACTGCTCACCTCCTATGCCTCCATGCGACAGCACTGCGATGTGCTGCGCACGGCGGGCTTTCAGTACGTTATCCTCGACGAGGGGCACAAGATATCGAACCCGCAGGCCGGGATCACTCTGGCCGCCAAATCGTTTCCAACCCCGCATCGCCTCCTCCTCACTGGAACGCCCATTCAAAATTCTCTCAAGGAGCTGTGGTGTCTGTTCGATTTCGTGAAGCCCGGCATTCTCGGCACCCTCAACGCCTTCACCGGCGAATTCGAGGAGGTGATTAACAAGAGCAAGAACTCAAAAGCGTCGGCGTTGGTCTTGTCAGAGGCGGTGGAGGCGGCGAAGCTGCTTCAGCAGCGCATCGGACCCTTTCTGCTGCGGCGGCTCAAGCGCCAGGTCAACGCCCAGCTGCCCGAGAAGTACGAGCGCGTCATTTATGTTCCTCTCTCGGATGAGCAACTCCACGAGTACGTCGCGCTGTTAGCCTCTCCGACGGTCCAGAAACTTATTGCCCACATGTCAAGCTACCAGATGATCTCTGGCAAGCTCAATCGCGATCTGCGGGACTCGGAAGGATGTCTGCACGTGGCCGGCAGGTCGTTTAAGCTCGCCAATCGCAGCCAGCTTTCGGGTTTACATCACGAGTCTTTTATGATTCTCCACAGATTACGACAAATATGCAACCACGTGGATATCTATCGCCTGCAGAGTGAAGAAGAGGACGACCGCCGAACCCACCTCGGTGACGAGACGGGACGCAGCGGTGGCGTACAGCAGCCCATGCTAGACAATGAGGAATACGGCGTATGGGGGGCGGGAGGCGCAGGCGGTGGGAGGGCGGCGAAGACCGCAAAGAAAAAAACGGCCGTCTCTCACAGCTTTCGCAGCAATCTTCCTCCAAACCTCGGTGGCAGCGCCAAGCTGCAGACCCTGCAGCACATGCTGGACGAGTGGAAGGCCGGCGGCCACCGCGCGCTGGTGTTCTCGCAGACCCGCATGATGCTGGATATTATTGAAAACATGGTGGAGACACAAGCGCATCGCTACGTGCGCATGGACGGCGTCACCCCTGTAGCACAGCGGCAGGAGCTGATGGATCTTTTTAACCAAGACGACTCCATCTTCGTTGCCCTGCTGACCACCCGTGTGGGTGGCGTCGGCCTCAACTTGATTGGCGCTGACCGGGTTGTTATTTTTGACCCGGATTGGAACCCTACGACGGACTCTCAGGCCAGAGAACGAGCGTGGCGGGTAGGGCAGCGACGCGATGTCTGCGTCTACCGCATGATCACCATTGGCACCGTTGAGGAGTTCATCTTCAAGCGGCAGCTGGCCAAGTCGTACGTTACCGATAAAGTACTCTCCGACCCCTCGTACCAGCGTTTTTTTATGCAGGAGTCCTTTGTCGAAGGCCTGCAGCTCGGCGGTTTCTACGACGCCCGCGTGCCGGATGGCATGAAGCACGTACTGCTGTTTCGGGATGCGAGTGGCTTGTACGGCGGTGTCCCTCCCAGTGCAGGTGCTGCAGGTGGGGGGTGGGGGCGAACACGCCGCTTCAGGCTCGCCCGGCGGCGCAGAGGTCGTTGTGAAGTTTGAGGATTATCAATCCCATCAAGCAGCGACAGCAGCAGCAGCGAATGCATCCGTGGATAGCTCGGCATACGACTATTTCAATCCCGCGTCTCCCGTTGGTGAGGCGGCGGTGGCCAACGCGGAGGAAGCAGAGGCCGAGGAGCGCCTGCTGCAGGAGGACACCGCAGAGGGAACGGCAGTGCAGCAGCGTCGGGGCCGTCGAGGCATTCCGAATGTGGAGCGCAGTGCGGCGCATGCGTGCTCCCCTAGTTCCCCCCACCGCTGGCGGTGAGTCACTCGCTGTGCTCCGCAATCTCATCGACGGCGCCGACGCGTCCTACCCCAATACCGGGGCGAATGTGGTGGCCCAGCGTCTCGCAGCCGTGCAGGTGCGGCAGCGCATGAACCGCGTGATGCATGGAGGCCCAACATCTGCTGCCCGGAATGTCCAGCAGCAGCAGCAGGAGTACGAGCAGTTTGTTCAATCGGAGCGCCAAGCTCGTGCCGAAGGGCGATAGGGTACCGTTCGTTGTTGTTCGTTTACCTTTTTTTTGTGAGTGTGTCTTCCATATTTCCCCGTTTGTGCATGGTAACGGATATGAAATTTTGACACGAATCCGTGCTGGATTCATGCTAGGTGTGCCCTAAGCTTGCTCGACGTATTTATTCGTTTGGTTGTTGTTTTATTTTGTTTTGGTTTGCGTGTTTGTGTGTGTGCATCATTCAGAATACGGCGTGGACTCTGCACAGCCAACCCAACCCGCGCGTCGGCGCCCGCCCCTCCCGTTTGTATCGCAGCCTCTGTCACCACTAAACGTCAGGGGGGAAGAGGGGAAACCGCGAGTGAAGCGGTAACACCCTGGGACCGCGCGCACACACACAAACAAACAAACAAACAAACACAAAGAACACTCTCTAACGAACAAACGAACGAATGAAAGAAGAAGAGCTGAAGAGCTTTTAGAGAGAGGGATATGGGTAGGATAAAATACGGCCGCCATCCCATCTGTGAATGGTCGTGTGGGGGCTGCGCCTCCATTTTGATATGCTTTCTACGGTACAGGAACTCTCTTTGCCTTCTTTCCCATTTGTTTCTTTTCTGGTTGTTTTGTGTTTTTTTTGTGTGTTTTTTTAGCTTTTCTTTGTTGCTGATTGATTCGTTTTGTTCAATTATCCCAACAGAGAGAGAAGTGGATTAGAATATAAATTGTATTTACTTTTTTTGAACAGGTGCGGGTGTCTTCCCATATCCTTTTTTTTTTTTTGGTGTTTTACGTACTGGTACGTTCCTCCTAGCGAGCGAGAGAAACGGAGGTCTTTGTTGGTGTCACATATTTCCTTCACCCTAGTAACGTTTATTTCTTGTATTGGCAGAAGGGACAACAACAACAAAAAAAAAAGCTGTGCTGATCCTAAATGAAAGGCGAGCAAAGACAAGAAAACAAAAAAAAAAGAAAGGCTGATACAAACCTACACATACACACACACACAGCTCTGCTTCGCACAGCAACTGCAAAACCGTAACAGGGGCAGGACACACAAAAAAAAAGGGGTGGGGGGAAACAAAGATAAGGAAGAAGCTTCAGATCATCCTTTGGTGTTTAGATAACTAGACAAGTAATTGAGTGTATCTCACGCCCCTCCCCATTCCGTTTCAACTCTGCGTCCGTCGCTCTCGCTAGCAAACTCCTATTCGTCTTTGTCAAAATCAATCGATTGACGGGGGGAAGGAAGCTGTGTTTTTCTAAGCACGTGGTTTCAAAAAAGAAATTGTGATCAAAGAGAGAAAGCAGATATAGGGTTAGGGTGATCTGATCAAAGAGAGATCCGAAAGAAAGCAGGTACACAAAAGAGAGAGGAGTGTGAACAACACCCCAAGCTGCAGACCCTGCAGCACATGCTGGACGAGTGGAAGGCCGGCGGCCACCGCGCGCTGGTGTTCTCGCAGACCCGCATGATGCTGGATATTATTGAAAACATGGTGGAGACACAAGCGCATCGCTACGTGCGCATGGACGGCGTCACCCCTGTAGCACAGCGGCAGGAGCTGATGGATCTTTTTAACCAAGACGACTCCATCTTCGTTGCCCTGCTGACCACCCGTGTGGGTGGCGTCGGCCTCAACTTGATTGGCGCTGACCGGGTTGTTATTTTTGACCCGGATTGGAACCCTACGACGGACTCTCAGGCCAGAGAACGAGCGTGGCGGGTAGGGCAGCGACGCGATGTCTGCGTCTACCGCATGATCACCATTGGCACCGTTGAGGAGTTCATCTTCAAGCGGCAGCTGGCCAAGTCGTACGTTACCGATAAAGTACTCTCCGACCCCTCGTACCAGCGTTTTTTTATGCAGGAGTCCTTTGTCGAAGGCCTGCAGCTCGGCGGTTTCTACGACGCCCGCGTGCCGGATGGCATGAAGCACGTACTGCTGTTTCGGGATGCGAGTGGCTTGTACCCTGCGTGCCGGATGTGGGGGCGAACACGCCGCTTCAGGCTCGCCCGGCGGCGCAGAGGTCGTTGTGAAGTTTGAGGATTATCAATCCCATCAAGCAGCGACAGCAGCAGCAGCGAATGCATCCGTGGATAGCTCGGCATACGACTATTTCAATCCCGCGTCTCCCGTTGGTGAGGCGGCGGTGGCCAACGCGGAGGAAGCAGAGGCCGAGGAGCGCCTGCTGCAGGAGGACACCGCAGAGGGAACGGCAGTGCAGCAGCGTCGGGGCCGTCGAGGCATTCCGAATGTGGAGCGCAGTGCGGCGCATGCGTGCTCCCCTAGTTCCCCCACCGCTGGCGGTGAGTCACTCGCTGTGCTCCGCAATCTCATCGACGGCGCCGACGCGTCCTACCCCAATACCGGGGCGAATGTGGTGGCCCAGCGTCTCGCAGCCGTGCAGGTGCGGCAGCGCATGAACCGCGTGATGCATGGAGGCCCAACATCTGCTGCCCGGAATGTCCAGCAGCAGCAGCAGGAGTACGAGCAGTTTGTTCAATCGGAGCGCCAAGCTCGTGCCGAAGGGCGATAGGGTACCGTTCGTTGTTGTTCGTTTACCTTTTTTTTGTGAGTGTGTCTTCCATATTTCCCCGTTTGTGCATGGTAACGGATATGAAATTTTGACACGAATCCGTGCTGGATTCATGCTAGGTGTGCCCTAAGCTTGCTCGACGTATTTATTCGTTTGGTTGTTGTTTTATTTTGTTTTGGTTTGCGTGTTTGTGTGTGTGCATCATTCAGAATACGGCGTGGACTCTGCACAGCCAACCCAACCCGCGCGTCGGCGCCCGCCCCTCCCGTTTGTATCGCAGCCTCTGTCACCACTAAACGTCAGGGGGGAAGAGGGGAAACCGCGAGTGAAGCGGTAACACCCTGGGACCGCGCGCACACACACAAACAAACAAACAAACAAACACAAAGAACACTCTCTAACGAACAAACGAACGAATGAAAGAAGAAGAGCTGAAGAGCTTTTAGAGAGAGGGATATGGGTAGGATAAAATACGGCCGCCATCCCATCTGTGAATGGTCGTGGGGCTGCGCCTCCATTTTGATATGCTTTCTACGGTACAGGAACTCTCTTTGCCTTCTTTCCCATTTGTTTCTTTTCTGGTTGTTTTTTGTGTTTTTTTTGTGTGTTTTTTTAGCTTTTCTTTGTTGCTGATTGATTCGTTTTGTTCAATTATCCCAACAGAGAGAGAAGTGGATTAGAATATAAATTGTATTTACTTTTTTTGAACAGGTGCGGGTGTCTTCCCATATCCTTTTTTTTTTTTGGTGTTTTACGTACTGGTACGTTCCTCCTAGCGAGCGAGAGAAACGGAGGTCTTTGTTGGTGTCACATATTTCCTTCACCCTAGTAACGTTTATTTCTTGTATTGGCAGAAGGGACAACAACAACAAAAAAAAAAGCTGTGCTGATCCTAAATGAAAGGCGAGCAAAGACAAGAAAACAAAAAAAAAAGAAAGGCTGATACAAACCTACACATACACACACACACAGCTCTGCTTCGCACAGCAACTGCAAAACCGTAACAGGCAGGACACAAAAAAAAAAGGGGTGGGGGGAAACAAAGATAAGGAAGAAGCTTCAGATCATCCTTTGGTGTTTAGATAACTAGACAAGTAATTGAGTGTATCTCACGCCCCTCCCCATTCCGTTTCAACTCTGCGTCCGTCGCTCTCGCTAGCAAACTCCTATTCGTCTTTGTCAAAATCAATCGATTGACGGGGGGAAGGAAGCTGTGTTTTTCTAAGCACGTGGTTTCAAAAAAGAAATTGTGATCAAAGAGAGAAAGCAGATATAGGGTTAGGGTGATCTGATCAAAGAGAGATCCGAAAGAAAGCAGGTACAAAAAGAGAGGAGTGTGAACAACACCCCAAGCTGCAGACCCTGCAGCACATGCTGGACGAGTGGAAGGCCGGCGGCCACCGCGCGCTGGTGTTCTCGCAGACCCGCATGATGCTGGATATTATTGAAAACATGGTGGAGACACAAGCGCATCGCTACGTGCGCATGGACGGCGTCACCCCTGTAGCACAGCGGCAGGAGCTGATGGATCTTTTTAACCAAGACGACTCCATCTTCGTTGCCCTGCTGACCACCCGTGTGGGTGGCGTCGGCCTCAACTTGATTGGCGCTGACCGGGTTGTTATTTTTGACCCGGATTGGAACCCTACGACGGACTCTCAGGCCAGAGAACGAGCGTGGCGGGTAGGGCAGCGACGCGATGTCTGCGTCTACCGCATGATCACCATTGGCACCGTTGAGGAGTTCATCTTCAAGCGGCAGCTGGCCAAGTCGTACGTTACCGATAAAGTACTCTCCGACCCCTCGTACCAGCGTTTTTTTATGCAGGAGTCCTTTGTCGAAGGCCTGCAGCTCGGCGGTTTCTACGACGCCCGCGTGCCGGATGGCATGAAGCACGTACTGCTGTTTCGGGATGCGAGTGGCTTGTACGGCGGTGTCCTCCCAGTGCAGGTGCTGCAGGGGGTGGGGCGAACACGCCGCTTCAGGCTCGCCCGGCGGCGCAGAGGTCGTTGTGAAGTTTGAGGATTATCAATCCCATCAAGCAGCGACAGCAGCAGCAGCGAATGCATCCGTGGATAGCTCGGCATACGACTATTTCAATCCCGCGTCTCCCGTTGGTGAGGCGGCGGTGGCCAACGCGGAGGAAGCAGAGGCCGAGGAGCGCCTGCTGCAGGAGGACACCGCAGAGGGAACGGCAGTGCAGCAGCGTCGGGGCCGTCGAGGCATTCCGAATGTGGAGCGCAGTGCGGCGCATGCGTGCTCCCCTAGTTCCCCCACCGCTGGCGGTGAGTCACTCGCTGTGCTCCGCAATCTCATCGACGGCGCCGACGCGTCCTACCCCAATACCGGGGCGAATGTGGTGGCCCAGCGTCTCGCAGCCGTGCAGGTGCGGCAGCGCATGAACCGCGTGATGCATGGAGGCCCAACATCTGCTGCCCGGAATGTCCAGCAGCAGCAGCAGGAGTACGAGCAGTTTGTTCAATCGGAGCGCCAAGCTCGTGCCGAAGGGCGATAGGGTACCGTTCGTTGTTGTTCGTTTACCTTTTTTTTGTGAGTGTGTCTTCCATATTTCCCCGTTTGTGCATGGTAACGGATATGAAATTTTGACACGAATCCGTGCTGGATTCATGCTAGGTGTGCCCTAAGCTTGCTCGACGTATTTATTCGTTTGGTTGTTGTTTTATTTTGTTTTGGTTTGCGTGTTTGTGTGTGTGCATCATTCAGAATACGGCGTGGACTCTGCACAGCCAACCCAACCCGCGCGTCGGCGCCCGCCCCTCCCGTTTGTATCGCAGCCTCTGTCACCACTAAACGTCAGGGGGGAAGAGGGGAAACCGCGAGTGAAGCGGTAACACCCTGGGACCGCGCGCACACACACAAACAAACAAACAAACAAACACAAAGAACACTCTCTAACGAACAAACGAACGAATGAAAGAAGAAGAGCTGAAGAGCTTTTAGAGAGAGGGATATGGGTAGGATAAAATACGGCCGCCATCCCATCTGTGAATGGTCGTGTGGGGGCTGCGCCTCCATTTTGATATGCTTTCTACGGTACAGGAACTCTCTTTGCCTTCTTTCCCATTTGTTTCTTTTCTGGTTGTTTTTTGTGTTTTTTTTTGTGTGTTTTTTTAGCTTTTCTTTGTTGCTGATTGATTCGTTTTGTTCAATTATCCCAACAGAGAGAAGTGGATTAGAATATAAATTGTATTTACTTTTTTTGAACAGGTGCGGGTGTCTTCCCATATCCTTTTTTTTTTTTTTGGTGTTTTACGTACTGGTACGTTCCTCCTAGCGAGCGAGAGAAACGGAGGTCTTTGTTGGTGTCACATATTTCCTTCACCCTAGTAACGTTTATTTCTTGTATTGGCAGAAGGGACAACAACAACAAAAAAAAAAGCTGTGCTGATCCTAAATGAAAGGCGAGCAAAGACAAGAAAACAAAAAAAAAAGAAAGGCTGATACAAACCTACACATACACACACACACAGCTCTGCTTCGCACAGCAACTGCAAAACCGTAACAGGGGCAGGACACAAAAAAAAAGGGGTGGGGGGAAACAAAGATAAGGAAGAAGCTTCAGATCATCCTTTGGTGTTTAGATAACTAGACAAGTAATTGAGTGTATCTCACGCCCCTCCCCATTCCGTTTCAACTCTGCGTCCGTCGCTCTCGCTAGCAAACTCCTATTCGTCTTTGTCAAAATCAATCGATTGACGGGGGGAAGGAAGCTGTGTTTTTCTAAGCACGTGGTTTCAAAAAAGAAATTGTGATCAAAGAGAGAAAGCAGATATAGGGTTAGGGTGATCTGATCAAAGAGAGATCCGAAAGAAAGCAGGTACACAAAAGAGAGAGGAGTGTGAACAACACAACAGAAAAAAAAAAAAATAAGAAGAAGAGAGAGAAAAACAAACAAATAAAAGAAAGAAAGTGCAGGGGGACCGTCGCCAAAAGATATTTTTTTTCCTTTTGAATATATATATACTCCTTCCCCCCTTCACACACACGTACGCATTGAAACTACTGTTGTTGCGTGCGTGTATTGCAAACATTATAGATTCCAACGCTTATATACACACACTTACGCTCTCTATAACTATTCATATCTGTAACTATCTCTCTATCTATCTCTCTATCTCTATCTATCTATATATATATATATATATATAGATAGATAGATATACTTCTACTTCAACTTCAACTACTTGCTCTACTCTGCTTGTTTTATTATTATTTAAATCACCGGCTGGGGAGTGGCAACAAGACAAAGAGAAACACCCCTTACTCCCTCGCCCCCTTTTCTCTACCCAACACACACACACACACATACCCTTTTATTATTATTTTTTAACTGTTGCCTGTCACTGTTTCGCTTTCGCTCTCGATAGATATAAGAAAGGCGTAGAGAAGGAACAAACAAAAGAAAGATTTTTAAAAAAGGTATCCGAACGGTTACGGTTGTGTTGTTAGGGTTGGTATATTTTATTTTATTCATTTATTGATTGATTGATTGATTTACTTTCACGAAGTCGTTTGTGTTTGTTTTTTTTTTTGTTTGTTTGTTTGTTTGTTTGTTTCTCGTGGTGATTTCTTTTGGCGTATTCATTATACAAATTACGAATTGCATTGCTCTTTTTTTTTTTTCGTTGTGTTGTTGTTTCTCCTGATTTCAAGTAGGCGTTACACACCAGGGCTTATATCTATTTTTATTATTATTTTTTTTTTCTGGTGTTTTCTTCTCTCTGGGAAAAAAAAAAAAACGGGGGAAAAAGTGTAAGAATAAGAAAAAGTGCGTTTGTTGTTGTTTTTGGTTTATACTCTCTCTCTCTCCCTCTCTCTCTCGCACCTGTGATTTCTGTGTGTTTGCTTAACGCCCCAACTAACTTTCATATAGCGAGCACTTGCCGAGAGAGATTGTGTGTGAGGAAGAGGAGGTTTTAAGGTATTTGAAAAAAAAAAGTTAAAGGAAAAAACTTCGACTAAAAAGAAGGGGGAGTTGATAACACGAGAAGAAGTGTGTGTGTGTGTTGTTGTTGTTGTGGTGGTGGTGGTTATTTTGTTCAGTGAGAAGAGAGTCAGTCTATTGGCCATCAATCCATATAGACTATACTATACTATACTACACATCGGTTGGATATATCGTACACCGTGTGTACTCGTTTCTCCAGCCGCATCTATTTCATTATTATTTCATTATTATTTACAATTAGAGTTTTTATTGTTATTATTTATTGTATTTTGTTGTATTTTACTGTTACTAAATTTATACTCGCTCGTCGTCGTTTTGTTTTTTAGTTGTTGTTATTTGTTCTCCTCCTCCCTCCCCCTTTCGAAACTAAAATAGATATATTATATTATTATTTTTGCATATTTTTTTATTTTTTTTTTGTGTGTGTATTACCTTATATTACCTTATGTCGAAGGTACCCAGCGGGGGCCCTCAGCGCCACTGCCCCTACGCGAGATCCCATGCCCTGGTGCCTCCCGCATACCCACGCGAGCAGCAGCACAGCATCCTCGGTGCACGAGCCTCTTTCATTTGTTCAGATATCGAATCCAATAGTATCTACGATCGTGCAGGCAGCAGTGCGCCGCGTAGAGGGATGACAGATAGGCGTGGTACTAGGCAAATGATCGTAGCAAACCAGCAGCAGCCGGTCTATGGGCAGCAGGGTTGTATGGCCGGGCCCAAGCGTAGAGCGACTCACTCCCTACTGCCCTACCTGAACAGCAATCCACCAAACCCGAGGAACAAGAACAACAGTAATCAATGGACGGGCAATACAACGCCTCGTGCGGGTCCGACGGCGCGTTCTGCCGCGTTCTGCCGCCCAGCAGCGCTCTTCTCACAGAAGCGGGAGATGGCCGCGCCGTCGGCATCGATGTTGCAGCCGCACCCGCCGCTCCCGATGTGTGTTTCTCCACAACTGGACAGAGAGAAGCCGCAAGGTACGACCACCGCGGCTGCCGAGCCCTGGGCAACGATACCCCCGTCCTTCCATCTCCCGCCGCACACCCCACCACCTCGAAAGCGCATCGCCAGCAATCCTCTGGCGCGGCCGTCTCTGGCGCTGAGTGTGCATATCATGATCGCATACCACGCCATCAACGCCAAGTACCTTTGCGAATGCAAGCTGCAGCGTTACGATGACGAAAAAGGCGCGCTGCGCTTCGTCCCTGGGCTCCTCATTGCCGATCGCTACCGGGTAGAGGCGCTGATGGGAAAGGGTACCTTTGGCACGGTGTTCGACTGCTTTGACCTCCGCAAGCGTTGTCGTGTCGCCGTCAAGGTGATTCGATCGGGAAAGTACTATGGGCAGCAGGGCAGCGCGGAGGCGAAGATGCTGCGGCACCTTCGGACGAACCCGCGGCTGGAAAACTTGGTCGTTCATCTGCTGGACGAGACGGAGTGGCTTGGGCACGTTGTGCTGGTCTTTGAGCTCTTGAGCTTTAACTTGCTTCAGCTGCTCCATCAGACGCAGTTCAACGGCGTTAGTCTGGATCTCGTCCGCAAGTTTACCTGGCAGCTGCTCCTGGTATTCCTGCAATTGGAAAGGCATGACCCGCCCATTCTGCACTGTGATTTGAAGCCCGAGAACATCTCGCTGGTCACACACAATCACAGCGCCATACGGGTGATCGACTTCGGTTCCGCTCAATTGCAGCAGACGCCGAGAGGAAGGCGGCGCACCGCCACCATTCCTGCGTCTGCCGACGGCGCGGACGCTGGGCCGGGCAGCCTGCGTTTGTGTGCACGATATATTCAGTCGCGCTACTATCGCAGCCCGGAGGTCATCCTGGAGCTGGGCTGCACGACGGCAATTGATCGCTGGTCGCTTGCCTGTGTCTTGGTGGAGCTGCACACGGGGCGGTCGCTCTTCCCCGGGGAGGACGAGGCCCACATGCTGGAGTGCTTCGAACGCGTCCTAGGTCCCATACCTTCACATCTGATAGAGGCCAGCCCGCGAAAAGATGTCTTTTATGTGCCCACACCCACATTCATCGCCTCCACCTCGCCGGTGCCTGCGCTGTATCGGCTCAAGCAGCTGCGTGGCCCGCCCTCCTCCAGGCATCACCACGAGGAGTTCTCGCCCCGTGGCCCGGTGAGCCCGCTGGAGGAGGTGCTTCCTTCCGCGTGGTTGAGCATGACGTGAGGAGCTACGAGATCTTCCTTGACTTCGTGTCGAAGCTTCTCTTGTATGACCCGAAGGAGCGAATGACATGCGAGGAGGCAGTGAAGCATCCGTTTTTAGCCCCATTTCACACACACGCTGCCAACGTGCGGCTGCAATGAAGAAGAAGCAGAAGCTGTAGGAGAAGAGAGGGTCACCAGTCGTAGTAGGTACGTAGGCGAAAGGGAGAGAGACCTGATGTACGCACGAGGAGCAATCAAAACCTGTTGCCCCCCCCCCAACCCCCCCACCCCACCCCCACCCCACCCCGCAAAGAACGGTGAACGGTGCAACATCCCACCGGCACATTCCCCCCCATTGCCGCCACATTGTCATTTTATTAGGAGGAGGAGGATTACTTGTTTTTACTTTTTGGTTTAGTTTTCTGTATAGTTTGTGCATTTATTTTTTTTTCCGAATGTGTAATGTCTAGTGGTACTTTAAGTTGTGTGGTAGAATTTTAGCGATGTGACGCTTCTCTGTTTTATTATTACTATTATTATGAAATACCTTCTTGTTTTGTTTTTATTTTATTTTACTCTTGTTTGTTTGTGTGTGTGTGCGTGTGTGCGTATTCTGTTCGTTTCTGTTTATATATATATATATCCAAGGATTCATGAGGAGAACCTACTTGCGTTTATTTTCTCAGTGTCCGTCAGCCTCCATCTACGCCCCCCCCCCCCCCCCAGCACGAGTCACTTGGTAATACGTCTAGCGTTTGTGGCGTGGAAGAAGAAGGAAGGCAAAGAAGACGGCCTGCTGCACCCCCGCTGGGATGCCCATCGCAGCGCAGGTCCGGCGACTTGGTAGTTTTTGTACTTTTCGTTAGTTTTAGTGCTATCATGCTACGAGTTCTATTGTTTATGTGTACTATTGTGTACCGTTCTGTAGCGTTTCGCTGGTGTTCTCTTTATATATATTATTTTATTTATTTATTTATTTTTGTTCTTCACTTCGTTAGTTACTTTTTGTTGTTGTTATGTGTGTTATATGTTCGACGGCCAGCATCATTAATAGCCCAAGAACTCGGATATATATATATTTTTTTAAAAAAAAAAAAAGAAAAAAAAGCCTTTTTAATAGAGAGCAAAAGAAATCTTGATGCAAAAGGAAAGATAAAGAAACCTCCATGCAGAACACGTGTTCTGCCTACCTAAATACCTATCTAAATATCTCTCCCTCTCTCTCTCTCTCCCTTGACCGCCACTCTATGGGCGTTTTAGAGTTCTGGTTGGTGAGGGCAGAGCCGCTAATAGTCTATCGGGCGGGGGTCGTGGTCCTCTTCGCTCTCTATGGGGATATATTTCAGCCGACCCAAGGCAGATTTCATGTATTACCCCTGATTCGGTCCCCCTCGGTGTATGTGTGCGCTCAGCCCACCGACCTCCTCCACAGTGAGGGGAAGAGGTCTATTTCTGTATATATATATATATATGAAGAGATCTGGAAAGAGTGAGTGTGTGTGTGTGTGTGAGAGAGAGGGGGGGGGGGAAGAAGGAAATGGCTGTGATACATGGGAATCCGACTCACTAAAACATATTTTCCGTAGTACGAAACATTAACCGTAACAGCAGCATGCGTTACTTAATGGTCTGAGGCGTGGAGCTTATCTAATATGTATGAATAAAGAGAGAGAGAGAGAGACGCTAACCACGCCCCCATATATATATATATATATATATATATGTGTGTGTGTGTGTGTGTGTGTATGGGTGGGTGGGTCGGTGTGCGCTTACTCCTTGTTGATGCATCCGCATATATATGAGTTTAATAATTCAATTATTTTGTTTTATGATTTTTTCGTTTGTTTGTTTTCTGTTTTTCTTTTCTTTTTTTCTTTATATACGCGATGTGATCAACCGTGCAATTCCATACTGCACATAGTTGCGTGTTTTTTTTTTGTTGTTGTTCGTTTGTTATTTGTTATTTCTCTTATTGCTCAAGCGCAGTCCTCCGCCGTTTTAATCTGTGTATTGGTTTCCATGCGGTGCGTATGATCGCTGTGTTGGTGGGGGACGATCATCAGCAACTGTGCAAACGTCTCGTATGCCTGTGTTGGAGAGGGACTGGGAACGGGTATGTTACGTACGACGCGTTCGAAGTGAAGAAAAACAAGGGATACGCATCATAAGCAGTGTAACATAAGAGGGAAAGCAAAGACACTTGCCGCAGGAAGGTTGGAAAAAGCCCTTTGCTCTTTTTTTTCTTGATTATTATTATTATTATTATAGAAATGTATGGTTTTCATGTTCCTCTCTATCTCTATCTCTATCTCTTTCAACTGACGGTTATTGTTGTTGTCTTTGTGATCGTGATCCATCTCCTGATTCTAAAGTGTGTATATATATAGGAATAGAGACGTCGAAGAGCAGATACATATCGCACAACTGTGTTGTGTTGTGGTCGTCGTTTGTTACGTGAAGTAGAGCTCCAGTTGCACAGAAAGGAGCAACAGCACACGTATAGAACAAGTTATTTATAAAAGCCAGATTTCCGTACTACTCCGTTGCTGAAGTGTGTCTTGATAGTAGCTTTTGGTTTGTTTGTTGTTTTTTTTTGGAATAGTCTAGGCTGCTTTCAGAGGGTTCGCTCGTCTCGTTCCGGGGTGGAGTCTGGCCAGTTTTGATTATTACTATAACGTTCATAGAGTCTCATCTCTCTCTCTCTCTCTCTCTTGGCTTGAGGATTGAGCGTGATGCCTCCCCCCAGAAGATACCCCGGACGGCCGCTCCGCGCTGCAGTCCACGCCCGGCGACCGTCGTGCACTTTCCAGCAGCAGCAACTCGAGCCCCGTGCACGGCCAGAGCATCGGCGGTGTGCCGCAGCAGAACGGTAACGCCCTATCCAACTTCTACGCCAACAAGTTCCCTGCGCCGGAGGAACTCGAGTACTCCATCATGAACGAGATGGCCACCGTGGATGACCTCCGCGAAGTCGTTGCCGAGCTCCGCCGGCAGGTAGACGTCCTTACCGAGGAGACCAAGCTGATCACACGGCATGCCGACACCCTACGGCACCACCATCAGGGCGGTGGTGGGCATCGGGTGGGCGGTGGCGCCGAACAGAGTCCTACCTTTCTTGCTGGCGAAGATAACGAGGATGATCTCACGGGCCGCACCATCTCAATGATGGAAGACAGTCTAGATTCCGAAACGAGCGATCGGGTGCCGCCGTCGAGCTCGATGGAGCTGGGCAACGCCGCAGGAAGGGGCAGCGGCAGCTCGCGGCGCACTGGGCAGAGCGGGAACTACCGCGGTGGCAAGTCGAGCAGTGAAGAGATGGAGAACGCGTTGGTGCTGATTGAAGATAAGTTGATGCTTCTCAACAAGGAAGGGGACAGGCTGCGGCAGCAGGAGGACAAGGCGTACCGAGAGTCAGAAGAGATTCGGGATCTGCTCATGGCCACCGTGGAAGAGGCATCCCGGCGAATGAAGGAGCTGCGCCTGGAGATGATCAAGTTCAACCGCGAGGTGATGGACGAGGAGTCCGGCACGGCCTCGGCCAATTTGCTGCGGCTCTACATGGAGCGCCGCGCGGCTGCCCAGAAGAGCTATTTAGACAAGCTGCTCGGACAGTGCCAGGCTACGGAGGAGGATATCGCGAGGGCCCAGCAGCAGCTCCGCACCCGGCGAGCCGCCGGCGAAGCATTTCATGCGATTGATTTCGAACAGCTCCGGATTGAAAACCAGCAGTTCAACGAGCGCATCGAGAAGAAGAATCAGGAGCTGGTGGAGCTCAAGGGGACCTCGACCCGCACCGTGCAGATGCTCAACATGCTCATGGATCAGCTCAACTTCATGACCAATGAGCAGTTGCAGCTACGAAAGGAGTACAAGAGCCGCTGCGACTACCTCTCCAGATGTGAGAAGGAGGTGGTTATTGTGGAGAAGGAGGCGGGCAAGGCCGAGGGGAGGCACCATGCGCTCCGGGCGCAGCACGAGGCTGTCAAGGTACCCAAAATTGAGGAATATATTGGCCAAAAGGCAGAGCTGTTTGAGCTGGAGAAGGCCTGCAAGAACTGGCAGCGCAAGGTAGAGATTGCGGAGGGCCAGCGCCAGGTGCTCCGGCAGCAGCTCGCCCGCCTTCGAAAGCAACGCGACGCGGCCATTGAGTACTCACAGAACAAGAAGAAGCGCCTGCAGGAGAACCTGGGCAAGTGTCCGACCAAGCTTCCGGCGATCAACCATACCACCCCCAAGCTCTCCCCACCCCCAGGCGCCGTGCCGGAGGGCTTCGCGCCCGTGGACGAGGACGAGGCGCCGCGAGGGAACCGCAAAGGATTTAACAAGCCCAAGCTGGCGCCAAGGAAGGGGAGTCGGCAAGCCGCCGCCGCCAACAAGACCTCAGATAACAATCTCGGCGACGCTGGGGCCAGCAGGCGAACGAGCAGCAACGCCAACGCCGCAGCGGCGGGGTCGGCCACCACATCAGAACCTCATCCGCCCTCCTCGGTCCCGGAGGGGAAGGGGGCTGGCAACAGCACCGCCCCCACCGACCCGGGGACGACCCGGGAGGAGGAGGTGCCAGAAGCTGAAGCAGCGCCGGCGGTACAGCCAACAGAAGCGTGATAGAGGCGAGTCAATCGTCGTGGACGGGAGGACAAGCCCTGGAGGATAAGATAGATGGAAGAAGGGGAGAACTCATGAGGATTGTTTCTTTCGTTCACACCCAACGCTGTCACCGCCTCCTCCTTGAAATGGGATGACAGCAGAAGCCGCCGGGGGGGAGGAGAAGGCTGTGAGGGAGAAGGAAGTGGGCTCATGCGTCGTATGTAAGTACACAAAAAAGTATGTCGGAGGATGAGGGAGAGAGGGGGGAACCAAGGGAAAGAGCGGAACTTCTCAGCTAATTCTGGTGAAAGACAATAATAGCACATATACCCATGAGCAAACAGGGGAAGAAAAGAAAAGAAAAAAGAGAGAAAGGTAAAGAAAAGGAAAAGGAAGCCGCGGAGAAAAGAGGGACGGTTTCGTTTTTTATGTCTGTTGCTCTGTTCTTTGCCTTTCCTCCATTGTGCTCCTCCCATATGCTCTCTCTCTCGTTTATCCTCATCAAGACCCGATCAAACAAAATACAAAAAAAAAAAAAAAAATACTACTAATAATAAGAAGTGGAGATGCACCTTGGTGCAGTGGTACATATAGGGGGGGAGGGGAGGGGGGGGGTCCTACGTTTGTGCCAAGATGGCCGTTCTTTAAATTTCGCGATAGGGAATAGATCTATTGTTGCTGCTGTTGTTCTCCTCTTCTCGTTTGCTTTAATTATTTATTATTATTATTTCTACTCACCCGAACGCTTGTGTCTGTCAAAACACACAAGAAAGGTCGTCATCCGCTGCATATAACGCAAGGGTATAATATATATATATATATATCCGTTTATAGTGCGCGTGTTCTTCATCCGCGATCTTTTTTTTTTTACCGTCTCTTACCTCGGTTATTATTTTGCTCTCCTCCCTCTTTATTTCTTCCTTCTTTCTTGTACATTTTCAGAGGGATTTATTTTTGTTTGTTTTGTTGGATTCCTCTGTCCTTCTCTCTCTCTCTCTCTCTCGCACTTTCTGCCCATCGTGTGTGGACGATTGCACGCTGGGGTCCGGCCAGAAAGGTAGTGCACTGCCATTATTTATAACCACGTATTTATAACCACGTATCATCATAAATAGAGCTGGTATCATAGAACAGACGATTTGGAGAAGAGACGGTAAGAGAAACACAAACAAACAAACAAACAAAAAAGGAAAAGAATTCAAGAGGACCATTTAAAGAGGGTTCCCCTTTGGAGTATCCACTCATTTTTTTTTATTTATTATATTTTATTTTTACTGTTGCTGTTGTTGTTGTTGTTCATCAGTGCGCATAAAAGTAGAAAGGGGAGAGCCTATTCCTCGGCTTAGCTTACTGCTGTTTTCTCAGGTGGTTTCCTCAGGTGGAACACAATACACAAAACACACAGTGAAGTGTGTGGGGGGAAAAAAAGGGGGGGGATTATAGAAGAAATAGAAGAGAGATGTCGCGCATTCCCCCGCCGCGGAACCCGCCGCCACAGTCGATGGCACAGAAGAAGGCGATGCGAGCGCAACAGCGCCGTGAAATGGCTGAGCGGGCGGAAGACGTTGCCCTGCACAGCAAAGACCCCTCCCCCTCCTCGCCACAGGGTAACCGCCTGGCCCCGATCCCAGGCCTCGCCAAGGCCTACGATGACTACCCCCGTGAACGGCAAGACCGCCCCGCCACTGCAGCAGCTGATCGATCATGCCAAGCAGCAGCACCGAGGCATGGGCCCGGCAGGGCGCCGCCAACAACAACAACACCAGCAGCACTCTCCACCGAAAGCTGGGGCTCCAGGGGCGAGGCGACGGCAGAGCCTTGCTGGTCCGCAGATGGCGCCTCCGCCTGCGGATGTAGCCGCCTCCTCGTCTGGTATCGGAGAGGATGGACTCGAGTACGGCGGTGGGGAAGATTTGGTGCTCACCGGCACACGCCAGGTGCCACCACCGGGGTACAACTCCAACTTTCACAGAACTCCCCCGCGTGGTCATGCCGAGCCGCTGCCGCCCAAGCGCGGGGCGGGCGAGATGATGCTGCGTGCGTTGGACCGCCAGACGGCGGCGCACGCACCGCCGCGCCACGGTGGTGTGGAATACGAGGATGAAGCGCTCGCTTTGGGAAGCGACCGGCTGAAGAACGAGGTGGAGGTGGAGGTGGAGGTGGAGATCACGGGCTTGGAGACCCCGCCCGCACAGAAGCCGCCGGCCCAGAAGAATCTCCGCTCTCCAATGCCGCAGCGCTCCCCCGGGGTAACGTCATCACCGCAGCGAGGACTGCAGCAGCCGACGCCACAGGGCTCACGATGTCCAGTCTCCTCCTTCGACATCGCCAGCCCCAACAACAGCCATAGTGCGGGGGGGGCACTCGCTGGGAACAGCAACGTGTTCTCCCCCTCCTCCCCCGCTGCCGGGCACAGCAATACCTTCGGCAGCACCTTCAACGGCACGGGATCGGTTGGCGGCGCCGTCGCCGCGGGGAGTGATAACGGTATCACAGTCGCCGTCCGCATTCGGCCCTTCAACCGCAAGGAAGTTGCCGAACTCCTGGCGGAGCAGCAGCGGCGCAAGGCCAACCCTGTTCTGAACGCATCGGCCCGACTGGCCAGCACGGTAGGGCGGCACAAGGAGCGCCAGCCGTTTGGTCCAGGCCATGAGGACCTGCAGAACACACTCAACGGTACCACCAATGGCCTGGGCGGGGGGGGCGGCGCTGGTGGGGCGGCGGGTGGCACCGGCACTTTCACGCTCACCAGCAGTGGGGAGGTGGTGGCCAACCCATTGGAAAACTGCAACATGGATCTGCTCATGGACGACAACAATCACCCGGTGCCGGTGATGGAAGTGCAGGCGGACGGCAAGACGCTCGTGCTTCTCGACCCGCACGTGGATCGCTGCACCGAATTCACTTATGACCACGTTTTTAGCTCCTTTGCGCCGAGTATGGAGATTCAGGGGCTGATGGAGGCCCCGCTGAGCCACCAGGCGCCTCGCCTGGGCGACACCGTCGACTACGGCCCGGGGGGGAATGGAATGGGCCCCACCTCCACCTCCACCTCCCCCCCACTGCCCCCGCTCCCCTGCGGCCTGGAGGTGGACCTCACCCCGGAGCAGGAACAGCAGGCAGAGGCGGAGCAAGTTAGCATCTTCCAAACGCTCGGTATGCCGATTGTGGAGAGCGCGCTGGAGGGATATAACACGTGCATTTTCGCCTACGGCCAGACCAGTAGTGGCAAGACGTACACTATGATGGGGACGAAGCAACACCGCGGCCTGATCCCACGCCTGTGCCATGAACTTTTCCAGCGCATCGAAGCCATTCGCAGCTCGAATGGGCACGGCGCCGTCCAGGTGAAGCTCTCCTACATGGAGATCTACAACGACCAGATGCGGGATTTGTTGAAGCAGCGGCCCAAGAACGCTCTGCTGCACTACAACAGCCGGTTCGACACGAAGGATGTGGACTACAAGGAGTATGAGAAACCTAAAGTACGCGCGGACCCTAAAAAGGGTGTGTTCGTGACGGGCCTGACAACGGTGGAGGCCGAGGGCTGGAATGATTGCGTCAGGTACCTTCGCCAAGGCGATGCGCTGCGCACCCAGTGCAGCACCTCCATGAACGCGAGTTCCAGTCGCTCCCATGCCATCTTCCAGCTTCAGTTGATTCAGACGGATGGGGTGGTCAAGGGGCATGCCAAGACCCAGCCGGCAGCGCAGCGGTATAGCAAGGTCAATCTCGTCGATCTCGCGGGGTCGGAACGGAACTCCAAGACAGAATCGGTGGGAAAGCACCTCACGGAGGCCAACAGTATCAACAGCTCTCTCTCCGCCCTGCGCCGGGTGATCGAGGCGATCGTGACCAACAAGAAGGTCATCCCCCATCGGGAGAGTCTCCTGACCTACGTCCTCTCTGATAACTTCGGGGGGAATAGTCGTACTGTCATGTGTGCCAACGTATCCCCCCATGCGGTTAATTTTGCCGAGACGGAGTCCACCCTGCGCTACGCCACCATCGCAAAGAGCATTCGGAATCGGGCTAGGATCAACGAAAGTCCGTCCTCCAGACTCGTACGGGAGCTCACGGATCGTAACAAGGGTCTCCAGGAAGCGCTCACCCGCGCCCCCTCGGTAGAGGTGGTGCGAGGGCTGGAGAGTGAGGTCCAGCAGTGCCACCTGTCCATCCAAACCCTGCAGAAAAGCAATGAGGAGCTGCAGCGAGCGCTGGAGGAGAAACTGGAGCAGGAGCAAAAACTGTTGCGTGTGCTGCGCAAGGAGCAGACCCAAAAGGAGCACTGGAACAAGGAGGCGGAGCGCCACAAGCGCCAGAAGGAGAAACTCCGTAGTGTGGTGCGGTCCGTCGCCAAGACGCATCCAGATTTCCTGAAGGGTGTTCTCGTGAAAGAAGGCGAGGACGGTAGCAGTCTCAGTGGAAGTCCGCAACAGCACAACAGCAGCCTCCTCCTGCAGAGCAGCAGCCAATGCACGCGCGTGAAGGGCGAGAGTGGCAATGTTTTAAAGAACAGTGCCGGCGACGTCGAGCCGTTTGTTATGGACGGGAAAATAGAGCTGTTGGACGGAAAGAATAACGCGGATGTGGGCCGTGAGGAGCGCCGCCAGCTCCGCCTTCATCACTCCTCCGGCTCCATGACAGAACTTCGGAATGGGATCGACGGCGGGCCACAGCAACAGCGCGCCGTAGCGGCCGCCGCCAACGCCAGCACCACGCACAACAAACGACTGCCGCTGGAGGGGGGGGGCGGGCGGCGAGAGGAGCAGCCGGATGAAATTGGTGAAGTTAGCCGGCGCTCGCTGGTGGAAGTTGGTGCGCCACCCGGCGCCCGGAAGGAGCGCCGGTGCAGCAGCAGCAGCGCCAACAGCTCCACGCACTCCAAACATGTCCAGGCATTGCGGAGCCTGCAGAACTACAGGGGCATCGGGGCCCCACTTTCCCTCACCGCCCTGTACGCCACCGATGAGCTGGGGAAGGGCCGCCAGCCCTCACAGCATAGTGCGAGCAGTGGGAGTGGCAGTCTAAGCATCAGTGCGCTCCCGCGGCAGCGCAGCAGCAGGAGCGACGAGGACGCCCGCAGCAGTGAAGGAGAACATAAGCGAAAGAGCCACAGCGGGCCACTTGACCTCAAGCTGACCCCCATGCAGAAGGGCCGGCGTCCGTCTGGCACCGTCGCGGAGAGCAACAACAACAACAAGAAGAACAATAGCAACAGCAAGGGCTGCTATCACACAGAGGCGTTTCTAGGGGCCATCGAGAAGGTCGAACACTTGCAGCGGCGGCAGGCAC
Organism: Vickermania ingenoplastis; assembly: GCA_010157825.1. Classification (NCBI taxonomy): domain Eukaryota; phylum Euglenozoa; class Kinetoplastea; order Trypanosomatida; family Trypanosomatidae; genus Vickermania; species Vickermania ingenoplastis. The sequence continues at coordinate 214,296 of VFSE01000226.1, read as the reverse complement.
CGCACAGCGACCTTCCCTCGCTGGAGAACGACACGGAGGAGACTATTCCACGCGGTTTGGACGAATGCGAACGCGAGACCGAGGAAGAGATGCTTAAGTCGAGCAGGCCAACGCCCACCAAGGTTGTCGCGGCGGCCGGTGGTGGCGGCGATAGGCACCACCAGCGCCGCCACCACCGCCGGCGTCGCAGCAGCAGCAGCAGCAGTAGTAGTCCGCACAAGAACGTATCCCCCAGTGCTGTGCCGACGAGTCGAGTGGGAGGCGTTTCCCTCACCACCTCGGAGCCGACCCCGATGCCCTCGAACGCGTATGGCGGCGAGCAGGCAAGGCGGGCCAAATCCACCGGGAGTACGCTGCACAGTCCACACGAGCAGACCAGCAGCAACGGGCAGGAGGGAAATGGGGGAGAAGTTGGCAGCGCCTTTGTCTTCTCCCTCTCTCCTCAGCCCATTGAAGCCAGGTAGAAGAAGAACGAACCAAACACAAAAAAAGGGAGGGAGGGAGGAGTCTCTGTAGAAATTGTGGAAAACCAAAAAAAAAAGTTAATCCATGATGATGCAAACGGACGGATAAACACAAAAGAGAGAGAAGTAGACAGAAGTATGCATATGAACCCTAACCCTTTCCATGCAGAAGTTAAAGATAAAGAGAAGCATAGAAACGTCTTTGTCGTTGTTGTTTATATTATTGTAAATTCAAGTATTTGTTTTGTTTATGTTGTTGTTTTTTGTGCTCTATATCCATTAGCTCGTCACAGACACAACACCCCCACACACGCCTTCTCCTGGTCGGCAGAGCATAACTGGATCAAATGAGCAAAGGGTGGAGTCTGTAGCTCTCGGCGCATATGTAAACGTCAAGGAATGAAAAAGGAATCGAAGGCGTAGCGATCATGTATAGCCTTGCTAAAATGAATCTATCGTGTTGGAGCCTGTTGTTGTATTGGATGTCTGTGTCTGTGTATAGCACCGTGTTGGACTATTTGTCTCCATCTATGCACCCCTTTGAAGTGTTGTTTGGCTAGAGCAAGCAAGGAGAGCAGCGGTGATTATTTTTTAAAAGAAAAAAAGGGGGGGGGGGGGAGGGAAAGAAAAAGTATTCTTATCCTTCCACCCTATGAGGGCTGGCTGATTTCTCAGGGTGTCCATTGATGGAAAATGGAAGAAAAATAAGGTAAGGAAAGCCTGCGGTCCTCTCCATCTATCACTCTTTATTTATTGTTATTATTTCGGCCCACACACACATACACGCACGCACACCTTTGTGTTGTTGTTGTTGTTTTCGCTTTATCTCTCTTTCCTTTGCACTTATGGTACGGACTACACATGACAAGTACGCCTGGCAAAATGAATGATGAATGGCTTTCTCCTGGGCAAAAAAAAAAAAATGAGAGAGAAAAAAATATATTGCTGTTGTTTGTCAACTAATACCTTCTTCACCCCAATTTTGTAGCACACAAATACACACGCATGATCGCCTATAGATTAGCAATGGCGAGCCTGTGCGAATTCAGATGGCTGTACCTCAAGACGATGAACATCGAATGTTTGATGGATGATAACGATAAACTTCTCTTCTTTTTTCTCTTCTCTTCTTTAAAATATGTATAATACTTAATACTTATTATTATTATTATTATTATGACTCCTCAGTATCTAACTACTAGCTTCTCTAAATCTCTCTCGCGCGCGTACATCAAAAGGCAAAAGACGAGACAGACAATGAACTACTTCGTCACCCCGCTGCTCCAGCGCCTCTCCGAGGTGACGGACTTCAACTACATGTACGACTGGATGCTCAGCTCCTACTGGCTCCCCGTCGGCTTGGGCATCTTCTACTTGTCCTTCGTGCACGGCGGGCGCCGCATCGTCAAGACGCCGTACAACTTCAACACCTTCAACACGTGGTGGAATGTCGGGCTGGTCGTCTTCTCCTTCGTGGGGGCGTACCACTGCTGGCCTCGTCTGATTGAGCTTTTGATGGCCAAGGAGGTCTCTGACATCAACCCCAACACGGAGAACTACATCTACAAGAGCTACGCCAACAAGCTCAGCGATCCTTCCACGTGGAGCCCAGCCTTCAAGCGCAACGTATTCAAGAAGCCGGACGGCAGCTACGCACTGCAGGGTAGCTGGGACACCGCCACGTGTGTGTTCCACGAGGATGCCTACCGCCGCAACGCGATCGGGTACATCAACCTTCTCTTCGTTTTCAGCAAGATCCCGGAGCTGGTCGACACCTTCCTGCTGGTCCTTCAGCGCAAGAAAATCATCTTCCTTCACTGGTACCACCACACCTCCGTGCTGCTCTACTGCTGGCAGGCGTGGACGAGCCCCAACGCGACGCTGCTTTGGTTCTCGACCATCAATATGACTGTCCACACGGTGATGTACACGTACTACTTCCTCGCCTGCATTGGTATTCGCCCCGGTAAGATCGCCCCGTTCATCACCGGCTCTCAGATCATTCAAATGATCATTGGCTTTATCGCCAACGCCTACGCTCTGTACCACGACAAGTACAGCGGTAAGGGCTGCGATACCAACCTCACCCACAACTACCTCTTCATGATCATGTACGTCTCCTACGGCGTCCTCTTCTCTAACTTCTTCATCCGCCGGTACATCATGACCCCCCCACCCCGCACGGCGTCGGGCTCCAAGAAGGTGGACTGATCAATCCTCAGGAGAAGAAGAGAAACAAAAAGGAAATAGAGAGAGATTAGAAGACTTTGGAGAGTAAGAGAGAGTGTGTGTGTGTGTGTGTGTGTGTGTGTGTGTGTGTGTGTGTGTGTGCAGGTGCTAGGAGGGGGGGGGGGAGGTGGATGTGTCGCCCCCAAATCTGTCCCCTCCCGCCCCTCCCTAGAGAAGCAAAAGAAGCGCATAGACTTCACCTTCTCTCCGGGAGCGGCAGCATCTCAAAAAGCTCGGCACAGGTATACACACACAGAGAGAGAGAAAGAGAAGGACATATACATCGCACTCGAAGAGAAAAAGAAGCAGACTGACAAGCAGCACACCCAAAGGAACACAGGACCCCCTTCCCTCCCTCCATCCCCCATTGACACACTACTGGTGACTGGAATGTAAAGGAGAAGAGAGAGGGAGGTACGAGAGAAAAAGAAGAAAAGGAAAGCCGAAAGAACACTTTTTTCCCCAATTTTTTTTTTCTTCTCTCTGCTCATTAATGTTTTTGCTACTCCTCTGCACTTCACGCAAGTGTGGGGGGGGGTAGTGAAACATCACTGAGAAGCGTTACTCTTCAAATCATCTACGGTGTAGAGCGTGGCCCTTCCGAGTTAATGCTGTGTTTCTTTTTGTTGTTTGTTTATGTTTTGTTTTTGTTTTTAACTTGTTTTTTTTTTTTTTTAATGTGTTATTCGCTGTACTTCCTTTTTTTTTTGTTTTGTTTTGTTTTGTTTTGTTTCTTGTACTGTTTTGGTTGTTTAAGAAGTTTGTTAAAACATTTTCTATGGTCCACATGATTTTTTTTTTTTGGTTGTTGTTGTGCAGTGAATACACATGTGTATACGTTGTTGTTGTTTGTTTTGTTTTGTTTTTGTTTTGTTTTGTTTAACTGTGTGTGACTAGTAACGCGTGATGCTTGGAACATATGTTCACGTTCTTTTCTTGCTCCTTCTTCGGTCTTCCGCCGGTTTGGTTACCGTGAACTTAATCAAAGGAAGAGGAGAATATTTATTTTCAATGGTCATGATAAAGGAGGAAAGGAAAGGAAGGGAGAGAGAGAGAAACTCAAGATGGAAAAGAAGAGTGAAATGAATAGGGTGAAGGACAAGAACTAGCAGGTATAATCTACAATATTTGTTGAAGGCATGCACACACACAAAAGGAGAACAAAACAAAAAAAAATTAAATAAAAAAAAAACTGAACATAATGTACTTCATGGAAAGAAAGTGAAGTGGTGCTGGATGCTGTATCTTATTCAGTTCCGAGACAGAAAGAGAGGAGAGGAAGGAGGAAAGGAAGGAGGAAAGGAGGGAAGGTGGGGAGAAAAAGAAGGGCGCCAGCTTCTCTCTTTCTCTCCCCCTCTCTCTCTCTCTCTCTGTGTTTCTTCATCTTTCCATCTCCATCTATCTGTGTCATGAAAAGCTCCTAGTGTCCGACCAGGCTATAAGGGCTGTAATGTGCTTCATCATGTATTTATCAACTACCTCTGTCTTTTTGTTGTTGTTCTATTTCCTGAATGCCTTTTTAAACCCTTTAACATATCACACAAAATAATCATAATAATACGTCGATTCAACATCATCAGGTTCTTTTTTGTATTGTTTTTTTTGTTTGTTTGTTTCCCACATTTGTTTCCACCACACGAATCCCATCCCCATGGACACCTTCGTCAAGCCTTTTCTTCAGCAGCTTGCTGACAACAACGACTTCGAGGCGATCAGCGATTGGGTCGATAACAACTTCTGGCTCCCCATTGGTAGCGTCATCCTCTACGCAATCTTTGTTCACGGCGTGCCCAAGCTGATGAAGAACCGGGAGCCCTTCCAGATGAACACCCTCAACACCATCTGGAACCTGGGGCTGAGCATCTTCTCCATCATCGGCGCATGGTACTGCTGGCCACGTCTGATTGAGGTCGTGACCGCCTCTGAAATTTCAGGCCTGACACCCTCTAAGGGAAACTACTTCTACGAGTATAAGAACATGCTCACCGACGTGAACACGATGTCTCCAGCGATGAAGCGCAACGTCTTCCAGAAGCCCGATGGCACCTATGGTATTCGCGGTGGGTTCGATACTTCTGTGTGCGTGTACCGCGACGATATCTACCGCCGTGGTGTCGTTGGCTATCTTAATCAGGCCTTTCTGTTCTCCAAGTACTTTGAGCTCTTTGACACGGTGCTGCTGGTCCTCCAGAAGAAGCGGGTCATCTTTCTTCACTGGTACCACCACGTGACGGTGCTGCTCTACTGCGCCCACGCCTGGGTGAGCCCCGCTCCGGGGGGTATCTGGTTCGCTACCGTCAATCTTACGGTACACTCTGTCATGTACTTCTACTACTTCCTGGCCTCCCTCAATTTCCGCAAGCTCATCGCCCCGTTCGCCTCGTTTATCACCATCTTCCAGATTACGCAGATGGTCATGGGCAGCGCCATCGCCGTGTACGTTATGTACCACGACCAATTCTCCGGAAAAGGTTGCGATACCTCCAAGGTGCACTCGCACGCCACCATCATCATGTACATCTCGTATCTCATCCTCTTCTCGAACTTCTTCATCCAGCGCTACATCGTCAAGAAGCCGCGCCGCGCTCCCGGCCAGAAGCCCAAGAGCGGGTAAGCACCAGGCTGGAGGAGTAACACACAAGACAAGAGAGAGAGAGAGAGAGAGAGAGAGAAAAAATGATCTATCGTGTCGCCAGAAAAGACCATGGCGATCGATCGAGATGGACAACGATTGAGGCGTTGAACTTTCTAGAGAGAAGGAGTCAGCGAGTGAATGCACACGGGAGAGGGAGAGGGATACGAGAGGAAAAAAAAAAAAAACGTGAAGAGGGAGAAATAGAAAAATATATATATAAGGAACAAGAAAAAAGAAGGGGGAAAAAAGAAGACGGAAAATAGAATACAGCACAAGCCCGAGGCCCAAAAGGGGGCGTCTAGACTTCCTTTTTCCAAAAAAAAAACGCCTAGCCGCACCCTAACGCCCTTTTACAGAACTCTCGGTAGATGGATTAGCAAGTCTTCCCGTGTGGTCCAGGAAACCCGAATACAGCAGTTTCATCCGTATCATCATACGAATGGCGCGATGTGTGTGCGAGTGAGAAGAAGGGCAGGGAAGGGGTAGATGTATAGAACTTGGAGTATGCCGCTCACCGCATTCTATTATCACCCAGGCGTTCGGGACGGGTTGGATCCGATTGTGTATCCCCTTCAGCGCTGCAGCATTCGCTCTGAGGGGACCTTGCATTCGTATTCGGGTGTGGATCAGGGCTTGTGTTTGTGTTATTCAAGAAGTTATATGAATACGTCGAATTGTTTATCTTTTTTTTTTGTTTTTGTTTGTTTGTTTGTTTTTTGTGTAAGGACCCATAGCGCAGAACGTTTACAGCTCTTCCTAGTCACGTCGTATAAAAGAACAAAAACAAAAGAGGACGAAGATACCTACCACCTATAGGTTCTATTGCGGCTCGCTCCCTCTCACGCTCCCTTTCTTTCTTTCACCGGTGCACGTTAACGGGAAAGATGAAGAGGTGTATCAGGGGGGGACGCGTGTTGTGAAGAATCCACCACCTAACCGTTAGGTGCTGGCATACGCACACACAAATTCTCTCAAGAATAAAGAGAAATTCAAATGGAAAAAGGAAGGAGAAGATAGTATAGTGAAGGATAGTGTGGAAGAGGAAAGACAACGAGATCGGAATTTTCTCTCTCTCTTCTCTTTTTCTTAGTTTTATTGTGTGTTGTTGTTTCTTTTCTTCTCTGTTCTTGCGTTTTGTACGGGTTTCGGTTCTTTTGTTAATTTGGATTTCATTGACTAACTTTTTTTTTTCTTCTTCTTCTTGTTTGTTTCTTTCTTTCTTTGCTCTCTTGGTGGCTTAGCGTTTTCTTTCCCACATCTCCTTCTCTCTCTCTCTCTTTTTTTTTTTTCTGTTTCTGAAGGGAGGGGGGATGATCAACAACATGATGTTGGAGTATATCGCACAACGATAGCCAAAGTGCCATGCGCCAATGCATACAGTGCGTGCAGAGATGGTGGAGTGGGAGGAGCAGTCAGGTCGTTTTACAACCCAATATTTCACGCTGTACAACAGAAAATACTTTGAGAGAGAGAGAGAATATTTCCCTTCTCTTTGTTTTTCTCTCTCTCTATTATGTTTTCTTTCTTTTTTTTTTAAGAAACAGAAGAATAAATAACAAATTAGTTTTTTAAAGTTGTTTAATTGATCAAATATCAGATGTCCTCCAGCCATCACAGGTGTTTGGCGGCTCTCTTTAGTTGAGACACACACACACGAGTTAACATTCTGTTGTTGTTCTGTTTGTGTATATCGCTCCGTTTGTGTATTTTTTCTGCGCTTATGCTCTTTTTTTTGTTGTTTGTTTGTTTGTTTGTTGTAGTTGTTCTTTTCCTCCCCTTCCCGGTTGAGAGCTCCTACGCCAATGGACCTCTTTCTCACCCCCTTCCTCCAGCAGCTGGCGGATCGCGTCGACTTCGAGGCGATGGACAACTGGGTAGACAACCACTATGAAATACCCTTCATCTCCGTCGGTGTCTACCTCCTCATGGTCCACCTCGGCCCAAGTCTTGTGAAGACCCCACTCAACTTCAAGTTGTTCAACTCCGTGTGGAACCTTTCCATCGCCACCTTCTCGTTCGTCGGGGCGTGGTACTCCGCCATCCGCCTCTATCAGCTCCTCACGGCGGACGAGGTGCCAAACTTGAGCCAAACCGCTTCCAACCACCTCTACCACTATGGCAACCAGTTCACGAGCCCCTCCACCTGGAGCCCGGCCTTCAAGCGCAACGTTTACACCAAGGCGGACGGTACGCTGGCCCTCCGCGGTGGGTGGGACACGGCTGTTTGCGTGTATCGTGATGACAACTACCGCCGTGGTGTGGTCGGTCTCTTGAACTTGGCCTTCATGCTGAGCAAGATCCCGGAGCTGATCGACACCTTCCTGCTGGTGGTGCACAAGAAGCCCATCATCTTCCTCCACTGGTTCCATCACACCACCGTGCTGCTCTTCTGCTGGCATGGCTGGACCCAGCCGAGTATGACCCTGCTCTGGACGGCGGTGATCAACTTCTCGGTCCACGCCCTCATGTACTTCTACTACTTCCTGGCTAGCATCAATGTGCGGATCCTCCAGCCCATCGCCCCGTTCATCACCCTCTCTCAGATTATCCAAATGATCATCGGCGTCATCTACGTCGGCTATGCCATCTACCACGACCAGATCAGCGGGAAGGGGTGCGATACCCAGTTCCTCCACGCCCAGCTGTTCCTCTGGATGTTTATTTCCTACGGCATTCTCTTCTCAAACTTCTTCCTTCAGCGCTACATCTACAAGAAGCCGAAGAAGATGCCAGGTCAGGGAAAGAAGATCAACTAAACCCCCCCCCCTGAGCAGCAAAGAGTCGTCTGGTGTGGTCCACCAGCTGAGGGGGGGAGGGGTGCATATTGGCTCCATCGGCTTCATTGCGGTGCTGCGTTCACTCTTGCGCTCGCTCTCTTGCTCTCTCGTCATCATTAGCATAGGAGGACGAGTAAGGAGGAGGAAGGCACGTGGAATGGGGGACATCCGTGGCACAGCCTGATTGTTTCTCTTTTTTTTTCTTTTCTTTTTTTTTTCACCTTCTATTGGAGTTGGGGAAAGAAAGTATTTTCATACACGCCACACACAGAAAACAGAAAAAGAAAAAAAGAAAAAAAAAGGAAACGAGCGCATCGAGAGCGGTGCACCATCAATTTGTCGTTGTAAGTGAGAAGAGAAAATATATATATATTTTCTATTATTATGGTTTGTTGTTTTGTTCTTTGTTTTTCGTGTGGCGAATGGGCGGCTTTGACACGTACACAGTCGCCACTAGTTGGGCGCCACGCTATAATATATATACTATTTACTCTTCCTTGACAAATAAATATAAAAAGAAAACAAAAAGACAAATATTTATTTATTTATTTATTTGTTTGTTTTTTTTTTTTTTTTTTTAAGCTATCCTTGTGCACCACATATCAATCCGTCGCTGTAAGCCTTGAGGCATTTACCTCTTCGGTTCTGGAGAGAGAAGAACGAGGGTAGAACCAGACTAAATGTTCATTTTTGTTGTTGTTTATTAACAAAAAAAAGAAAATAATAAAAAAAAAGAATAGGACGAAAGAAGATCAGGAAACGAAAGACGGATAAGGGAAGAGAGAGCGAGGGAGATGGATGAGAGGTGGCGCCCCTTCCATACACATACGCATCGTGCGTTATAACTCTCTTTTGTTACTCATCCTATGCATTCATGTCATGATCATATCAAATTATCATCATATCAAAAAAAAAAAACGAATGATACGTTGAGAGAGTGAAGGATCTTCACGGCTGTGATGTGGCGGTGTGTGGGCTGCCTTGTCTTTTCTTTGCTTAATTCCCATGAGTGTTGTTATGGTTGCCACTTCTACACTCCTTTTCCTCTCTCTTTTCTTTTTTTGTTTGTTGGCATACATCCCAGCTTTTCCTTTTTTCTTAAAAGGTTTGGCTTTATTTTTTTTATTTATTTATTTATTTTTTTAATAATCATTGTTCGATCTTATTATTATTATTATTATTTATCCTTTTCCGTTTGTTCGTTGTCCTTTCGGTTGTTGTTTAGTCGTGTTTTGTTCGCTCTCTGCGCACCTACGGACTGTTGAGTGCACTCGGATTGCCACCCGTTCACATTCATTGGTGGGTGGGTGTGCGTCGCCTCTCGGCCTGTTGCTCTCCCTCGCTCTCCTAAAGGGGAACAAGCAGGAGTGGCAGAGCTCAGAGCGAGAGGGGGAGAGAGGGATTTAAAAAAAAAAAAAGAAAAGAAAAAAGCGTATCATTTCTACCATTGTTTTGTTGTTGTTGTTTTTTCTTCTTTCAGTTTTGTTTGGTGGTACGTATACAGCTAGGGCGCGGCACCTGCTTTCACGCAACAGCAATAGTGGCAGCATCTTTCTTCGCTCTTTTTTCTATTTATTTATTTTCCTCCCTTTTGACTACTTCTCCTTCTTGTGTGTCTGTGGTAGATTTTTTTGTTTTGATTTTGTGTGTGTGTGTGTTTTGTTTTTTTTTTTTTTTGTTTGTTTGTTTCTTGTTGTTATTCGCCTTTCTCATTTTTGTTGTTTGTATAAATATTATTTACCAACTCGTTTCAATTGTTCCAGTACCCACCCTACTTTTGTTTGTTTGTTTGTTTGTTTGGTATTTTCAACTGAATTATTTTCTTACTGACATATTCGTTGTTATATATAACAACAGAGAGAGAGATAGATAGATCTGTAGAGATACAATACTAATTACATTATATTATATTATCGTGTTGCTCTGTTTTCCTGCTTGGCAAACCCGACCCGTGAAGAGGGACAGGCACGTCGCAGAGATCAACAAAAGTTATTTTTTTTTTTAGAGAAAAGATATTATATATATATATATATTCCCTGTGTGAACAAGGACGAGCGTCTCGCATTATACGGCGAGGCTCTACTCCTTTTTTCATTTCCATTTTTTTTTTTAGTTTTTTGTTGTTTATTTTGTATCTATCCTCAACTCCTTACTCCCCCACACACAAACAAGTCGCCTCTCCGTCTCTCTATTCTTTTTCTTTTTTTATTATTATCTATTACAGAGTTGGAGCAGTCGCAAGCAGGGTTACACCTCTTTCACCAGCAAAATTCATTTGTTTCACTGCGCTTCTTCTGTTTCTTCGTCTCTCTTTTGGAAAGAAGTCGCGTTTTTATTTTTATTATTCGATTGATATATTTTTATTTTTATTATTTTTTTATTTTTCCTTTATTAGTGGTTCGTTACCATACTCTCTTGTGTTGTTTCTGTTTTCTCATATATATATATATATATATATATATATATATATATATATATATATATATATTGCTTGTTCTCTCTCCCGTTTCTCTATTCTGCGCAAACGAACCAACAAACACATATCATTTCCTTTCCCCGCCCTGTCTACGGATAGTGTCCGTCGCCTCGTTAGCATCATCTCTCTGGCGGGCACACTTCAACAATTGTTATCTGGCGCGTACGTCGGCATATATATTGATTTTTTTATTTCAAAAAATTCGTCTGTCTTGCCTTTCAGTGGGTGAGGTTGTTGAAGGTCGTTTTTGTTTTTTGTTTTTTTGTGGATTCGATACGGCGGCGTTGTTGTTGTTGTGTTGTTGTGTGTTGTGTGTTGTTGTTGGTTGCACGCACAAACAAACACACTTTTCTTTCGGTGCCAAATTTTTGTGTTCAGGAAACATGATGCCGGCGTACACAAACACCACAGCCCCCATATCATCCTCCTCACCCTCATCCTCATCATCATCTACCTTTTCTGTGTGCCACCATGCGGTGGAACTCACCAACGCCAGCCCCTGCACGAGTAGCAGCACGCACTGCTCCTCTATGCCAGGCGCTGGTGTCCCACAACATCAAAACCCTTGCTCCCTCGCCGTCTTCCCCGTTCCAGTGCGTGGCGGTCAACACGTTGTTCCGGATGATCCACACGAGCAGCGTGAGACCGCCCCGGTCCTACACGAGAAGGGGGTGGTCGTAAACTTGATTTCCCCACCAACGCAGCGGCCCACAGAGACGCCTCTGAGCCTCGACAGCACCAAGTGCACCGCCACGGATCATCGCAGCGGTGGGGAGGCTCCAGGGGCCAGTTTCGTCAGCAGCGCGGTGAGCCAGCGCAGCAACGCTAGTCCACTCACGCCCAGCGCTCCATCTGTCCCTCCATCCCCGCACAGCGGCACCTCTTTGAAGCTCTCCACCCTCACTCGCTGCCACCACCACCAGCACCACACTCAAGACCCGGTGGAAGACGATCGGTACGCACAAGACGCGCTGCATAAAGTTCCCAGCGGCAGTGTTCTGTTGAAGGTGAACAGCGGTAGCAGCAGCAGCTGCTCCAGCTCTAGAGCGTCGTCGCGGACGCCACGCGACCACTGCTGCGCACACCATACTCGCAACTGTCATGGGCATTCACAGCTGGGGGTGGGGCCCCTGCGGCCGCGAAGAGCTGCACTCATCACCGCCCCTGTCGACGCGGCTAGTACGGACCCAGGTGCAGCACTCCCCGTGTCCCGGCATGGCCCCGAGCCCCCCAGCCAGCCCACGCACTCGCAGCGCCGCCGCGGTCCACCGCAGGCCATCAAACCTTCCCCGGCGGCCCTCGACCCTATTCAGACGGACGAGAGGGGCGGCCACACATCGCTGCCGCGGTACAAGGCGGCACAGCTTCACCTCACGCCAATACACACCACAGGGAACCCTGTGGGGGTGGATGTGGGCGGCGGCCCCTCGGTAGAAACCGACCAGCATCCTTCACCGGTCTCTCCTGTGAAGCCGCTGGGCACACCCGTGGCGTCCTTTGAGGGTGGCAAGGCCGAAGAAAAAGACGATAAGGAGGCAGAGGCGGTGCCCCGTACGAGTGGCGCCGCCCTCTTCAAGCCGGAGATAGAGTGGGGCCTCCTCAGTCCCTTCTTTCCCGCCCCGCATTGTTGTAGCAGCTGCCGTGCGAGCAGCCCCCTGCCCTTGGCTTTAGCCTCCTTTGGGCCGCCCCACCCCAGCGGCACCGCCGTGGACAAGGAAGCCGCAGACGTAGGGGTGGCTGTGCTGTCGCCTCTGGTGCAGCCCGCCACGAAGAAGAGCAACAGCACGTCCGGGGCGGTCGATTCAGACGTGGTGGCGTATGGAGGGTCGACGACAGGGAGCCCATGGCCTGCTGCTGCGGAAGCTGCGCAGGTGCAGGTGCAGGTGCTTGGGCTTCTGTTTGTTGCCCTCCTGAAGGATGAAGACGAGGCCAGAGATGTGCTGCGTCGGGAGGAGCTGAAGGGCCGCGATCGGCTCGCGCGCCAATTAAAATTCCTCCAGGTCCACCACGACAACGTCGCGCTGCGGAACCAGATGCTGCAGAACTACTTTACGCTCTTCGCCCACACCGTCGCACGCCGCTTTCCCGTCGCCCCGCCCAAGCCACGAGATTTATCTTTTGTCAACGGGTTAGTGCAGGTTGGGGAGTACAAGATTCGAAGGGCGTTGGAACGATTATCTGCTGCCACCATTAACAACAACAACAACAACAAGAGCCAAACGAATACAACGTCTAGTCGAAGGGGAATCCATACGGGCCCTCCCCAGGGTGACCCTCATGAGGGAAGCCCCTCCTCCTCGTACCGAACCCGAACCACGACCACCACCATACCCTCCTCCACCGCCGCCTCGAGCGCTGCCACCGTCGCGGCCATGATGATGGACCTCCCAGCAGCTCCCGGCAGGCGGCACCACAGAGAGCCCGGTTCCGTACGGTCATCGCGAGGGCATCACCGCCATCCTCAGCACCAGTACCAGCACCAGCATCGTACCTCCTTCCATCATCCCTCGGGGGAGTTCCAACAGCCCCAGCAGCAGCAGCAGCAGCATCACGTCTCTCCTGCGGGTTTGGGTGGTGCTGGAGCAGGAGGGTGATACCCCTCCATCCACCCACACAGCAGTGGTGGTGAGTGAAGAGGGAAGGCGCTGTTTTTTTTATTATTATTTATTTCTATATCCCTCTAGGTAGATATTTAGGCCCAGCCCTAGGGGTTGGTAGGCTCAGGCTGAGGCTTCGGGGGGCGGGGAGAGTACCGTAGATCTCACTGTAACGGAAACACACAACAACAGCAAAAAAAAAAACTGTCTTGCCCCCGGTGAGGGTTGACAGGACTGTTGTTTGTGGCGTGTGTGCGCTACGTAGAGAAAATACGTGCAACAATAATAAAGATAATCGTAACACCAGCGACAACAATCAAAAGGAGAAAGGGAAAAGATCTAGTAGCGTATGCACAAGAGAGAGAGAGAGAGAGAGAGAGAAAAACGAGAAGAAAAAAAAATCGTTTTAAAGGGTACCCTTTATCCTTAACCCTAACCCTACTCCTCATATGTTTTATTTTGTAATAAGAACTATTTTTCTCTGTTCGGTTGTTGTTGTTGTTTGTTTGTTTCTTTCCCCCCCCTTTTTTTTTGTTTGTTTCTCTACGTGCGGCCCTTACGTGCTACTGGTTGTCTTGAAGTGTATTTCTTTCTATGTTGTTTCCGTTCCTGCCCTCCCCTGGCGGGTGTGACAGCAGCAGATGAGAGCTCTGAAACGCGCCATAGACACAACTTTGCTGACTGAAAAACAATAATAAGAATAATAAAAATAATAAAAAAATGTTGGAAAATTCAATCCAAACTACTTTATTGTTTTATGTTTTTTGTTTGTTTTAGTTCTTTTTTTTAGCATTAGCTCTCGGTCTCATACTGAATTTATTTTTTTCTCTGTTGTTTGATTCGTTTTTTGTTGGACAGAATCCGGATTCTGGCTTGACTAATACTTCTTTACCTTTTTTTTTCCCCCTTTTCAGAACACTTTTTGTTAAACCCACCTAGAACCGTTGAGGCGTGTGCGTTGAAGAAAGAAGTCCTGAATTTTATATAGACATCGCTACGAAGCGAAAGAAAAAAGAGAAAAGGAAAAAAAAAAGAGGATGATGCAGCGCATGTGTGCTATCTTTTCCTTTTCTTTTTCCTTTTCCTTCTCTGCAGGATGTTGTTTTACTTTTAAATTCTTGGTTAGCGTTTATGTCTCCGAACTTTTGTGTCCTTCGGCACTTTTTTAACAAAAAAAAAAGAAAGAAAAAAAAACTTGTGCATCTCTCTGTGTATAATTGTATGGGGTTTTAACGTTGTTGTTCTTGCTCTTCATCTTTCAAAAAGCGACGCACGGATTTCATTTATCTTGTTGTGGATTGATGAAGTGATTGATGGTCGGTCAGCACTTTGCAACCGGAGAAGAAGAAGAAAAAAAAAAGCCTACAACGGTGATTGGTAAGGTGGTTCGGAGAGGGGGGCCTTTACAGGGTACCCTAACACCACTTTCCCCCCAGAAAACATACTTTATGCATCCCCGCACACGGAGAAGGCGGAGAAAAGATTTTGTGGAACGACGGGCGATTGGGTGTTTTAATTGCTGTCACCGCTCACTCAGAGCTTTCATTTTCTGTTTGTGTATGTGCGGGCAGAAACACGTCTTTTTAAAGGGTGTGGGTATGTGTAAGGACTAGAAGAATGGCCTGTGGTTTGTTGAATTATTATTATTATTATTATTATTTATTATTATCTTTGAAAAGCAAACTTAAGATTAAAAGAAGAAGAAAAGGTTGAAGAGAGAGAGAGAGAGAGAGAAATCACTTTTTGTTTTTCTTTGTTTTGTTTGTGAATACTATATACTTCTTATACTTTCTTATAAAAAAAAACCTTTTACATATCTGTCCCTCCGCTAGCCTTACATGCCAAAAATAATGGGAAAGGCCTCTTTCCCCCCACTGCCGCACCTTGAAATTGTTCATTTAACTTCTTTTTTTTTTCTTTTTCTTTTTTTTTTTTTTTGTAACGCTTCTACCTCTTTGTTCTTTCTGTTCATCTTTTACGTCGTCCTCGCCTTCTTCGGATCTATTCTTGTTATGATGATCATCATTATATCACAGATGATGTGTTGGACCCCCCCCCCCCCCCCCTTCCCCCTCCCCCCGGGATGGAAATATGGCCTCCAACCTCACTCATCATATTATATCGCAGATATTCTAATGATGATCCACTATTATTACTATTACTATTATTATTATTACTATTATGATGATGCTTATATGAAACTATTTGCCCTGATACGGCCCGGTATTAACGCCTCCACCCCCACCACCACCTCTCTCCTCTCTCCTCTCTCCTCTCTCCTCTCCTCTTTCTTCTTTCTTTTTAGTGACATGGGAAGTTTGAGCAGCAACCATAGAAAGAAAATTCCAAATGTCAACAACAAAATGATATAATAATAAACGTTTCATGGATTTCATGGAGATAGGAAATACGGCGATTATAACTCAACGACACCATTATCGGCACTCACCATTCCGGATTATAGACGCACAGATATATCTATATAGATATATATGGTATATGTATATATGTATATATATGTATATATGTATATATGGTGCATTATGCCGTCTGGAATCATGCGTCATGGTCTCTCGCCTTCAATCAACTCTTTCTCTCTCTCTCTCTCTCTCTTTTCTTTTCTTGTTTGTTTCCTCTCTATTTCTGTGCAGTGAGATACACGTCATCCAGCCCCCCCCCCCCTAACCTCTCACCCACAGCCCTCGTCTATGGACCTCGACGCCCTGTTGGACAAGAAAGCAAAGAAGTCCAAGAAGATTAAGACCAAGAAGGAAGGCCTCGCCGGCCAGGACCCCGACGCCCAGCGCCTCCTCCACCAGATCGATGATCTCGGTGACATCGTCCCCGTGAGCATCCCCCTGGAGCAGATCGCCACCGAGTCGGAGTCGGTGGTTATCCTCCCGCCCCCCGCCGGCAGCGGATCAAAGAAAACAAGCGCAAACGCCTCGCCGGCTCCGGCGGCGGCGGCTGAAGATGGCGCCGAGGCCACCTCCCCCATTCAGCAGTACGCTGACCCTTTGGCCACCATCGCCGCGGTGGCCGCTTCCACGTCGAAGGTGACCAAGACGTGGACGGACGTAAAGAAGGAGATGGAGGAGAAGGCGGCCGCCGCAACGGGGAAGAGCGGGGCGGGCTCCCCCAACGGGGACGAAAGCCCTGTCAGCCCGAGCAGCCCGCCACCCGAGGCCAGCGCCCCCAAGAAGTTCGTCGCCCGCGGCAAAGGAGAGTCCACCGGTGCGCTGCGGGCCCCCGCCGGCGCCAAGGGCCCGCTCGGCCCCGCGGTGGATCGCAACGACCTCCCCACCCTGGACGACGTCTTCGCGCCAAAGAAAAAGAATAAGCCGCCGACGCAGGCAAAAAGCAGTGCGTCTTTAGAGGAGCAGCAGTCGTCCCCCGACGCTCCCTCCTCCCCGGCCCCCGAGACGGACAGCAAAACCTACAAGCCGCCCAGCAGCAGCTCCACGGGGGCGTATAGGCCGCCTACCTCCTCCACAGGGGCCTACAAGCCCCCGGGGGCTCGTGGAGAAGGCTCTCCCACCTCCTCTGGTGCGGCGGCGGGCGGCAGCAGCGCCGGGGCGTACAAGCCGCCAGCACCACGTGAGCAAACCTCTCGCAGCCCTGAAGGCAACCAGGAGACGGCCGCCCCAGCACCGGCCTCCACAGGGGCCTACAAGCCGCCCAGCAGCAGCTCCACAGGGGCGTATAGGCCGCCTACCTCTTCGACGGGGGCCTACAAGCCCCCGGGGGCTCGTGACGCTGCAAGCAGCAGTCCTACTAGCCCAGACGCTGCTGTGGGAACCACCGCTGCGGCACCAGCACCGGCCTCCACAGGGGCCTACAAGCCGCCCAGCAGCAGCTCCACGGGGGCGTATAGGCCGCCTACCTCCTCCACAGGGGCCTACAAGCCCCCGGGGGCTCGTGGAGAAGGCTCCCCCACCTCCTCTGGCGCGGCGGCGGGCGGCAGCAGCGCCGGGGCGTACAAGCCGCCCAGCAGCAGCTCCACGGGGGCGTATAGGCCGCCTACCGGTAATTCCACGGGGGCCTACCGCCCTCCCGGCAAGCGGGACTAGACGGCCACGCGCGCGCAAGAGAGAGAGACAGAGAGAGAGACAGAGAGACAGAGAGAGTTGGTGAGTGAGGTGATAGGGAGGAGGGGGGGGGTATGTCTGCTTGGCCGGTGCGTATAAGTTTCGTACCCCAGCAATCCACCATCCTATGGCCCTCCTTCCTTCTCCCGCACACTCTCCTCCACTCGGGAGAGAGAGGCGAAGGAAGCGCGCGCACTAGAAGAGCTACAGCTGCTGCTGTGTGTTGTACACTTCAATGAAAGCACGATCTAAAGTGTTGTTTGTAATCCTTAAGTTGTTTTTTTGTTTGTTTTTAAGAAGAAAAGGAAAAAAAAAGAGGAAAGAAAAAGAAAAAACAGAAAACTAGCATCATTTATATATAAAAGCTTTATTTTTGTTTCATTTCTTTTTTTCTCCCTTCAAACAAAACCAAAAAAAAAATCATTCCTTTATTAGAAGTTCAGCAGTTGTGTCATTATGTTGCAGGCCGCGTAGGCACCCCCCCTCCTCCTCCTCCTCCTCCGCCGCCCTCTGGTGAAGGATTGTCCCCGATGAGGCATGGGAATGAGGATTCAGGGGGGGGGGGGAATAATAATAATAATAATAAAGGTAAAGAAGAGCGGAGCACAACATCGGTAGGAGAACAACAGCTGCTCCCTACTTTATATAGGGGAATGGAAAGAGATACATAATGCAATGTTAAATGATCAGTATAAGCACTAATCTTAAAACATTTTTGTTTAAAAATAAAGGTAAGGAAGAAGGAGAAGGGTGGTACAGGTTGATTAGAGTGACGGCGCTGCAGGAGACCGTGTGTGTATTTACATATGTGTGTTTATGTGCAGAGTTTTTTTTTTATGCTTTCTCTCTCACTCACTCTGTCTCTCTCTCTCTCTATTATTATTATTATTATATTCAACATCTTCATTTATTTTTTCTCGTTATGTTTTACTATGTTTTCTCCTTCTACGCAGTTTCAAGGTAAACAGACACGCCCCGCCGCGGGGCACTTGGCTTTCTACGCTTCCACCTCTTAAGGGCGGTACTTACTACTAGACAAATAAAAAAATAATTAAAAAAAGGGAAAAAAAGAGAAAATTTAACAAAAATAAAAGAAGGAGGTGTTGCAGTGTCTCCGTTGGCCGGAAGCGCCTCCATTCACCATAGATCGAACATCAGCACGTACGTCGTCGAGTGAAAAGGAAAAAGGGAAACGAAGTGGATACCGAGACAGAAACCAGACTGAGTGTGTGCTGTGTAACCTCCCCCATCGCGTCCCAATCCAAAAAAAAAAAAATCATCGATAGAGAGAAAGAGTGAAAGTTTGTGTTTTTGAAACCCGGCAAACGATAATTTAGGTAGCAAGAAAAGGAAAAGGAAAGCGCCGCCCCTTCTCACTCTTCCGCTGCTGCGCGCGGATCATATCAACTTTTATTTTTATTTTTTTATATTTTTATTGTTATTTTCTTAACGCTTTGGTTTTGGGTTTGGGGTTTTGTTTTTTTGTTTTGTTTGTAAATTTTTGTGTGTCTATTTATTTATTTCTGTGTTGTTTGTTTTTGTTTTGTTCGTTGTATTATTGTTGGCTGTTAGAGTTAACTTTCTATAATCGACGATTGAGAAAGAAAAAAAAAAGAAGGGAAAGACATCGATTTGAAGGTGAGAGGAGCAGAACAACAGTGCAAATAAAATAAATTATCTCATACGGGCGGTGTGATCGGGACGACGGCGTATCGGTTTTTCATATAAACAAATCGGCTCGGCGGAGTCGACGCATACACAACGGTCATACATACACGTCATACTACTTTGTTTTGTTTTGTTTTGTTTTGTTTTTTCTGCGCAGAAGAAGAAGAAGGAGTCAAAGACATCGAACGAAAAAAAAAAAAAAGAATAGGTGAAATAAATAAAAAGAATCATCATAATATAGTGCCATCGCTCCAGGGCAGAAACTGTGTGGCGGTAGAAAATGAAAAAGAAGAGCAACGTGGTCAGCGAACCCGCAGCGGTTCCCTCGGCTAGAGACGCCCCACCCACACCGCCCCCAGTGCCTGAACTCGTGGATGGCCCTGCGGCTGCGGATGTAGAGCTGCCGAAGGACATCCCGCCCCTCACTCGCCTCTTCCTATCCCACTTCACACAGCCCCGAGCCCGTCGGGCGAAGGAACCCCCGGACGGAGACACAGCGCGTGACGGCCCCCAAGAGGGTCTGGTGGATGGCGCCGCACCGCACGAGGAGCTGCTGGAGCCGCTCACCACCTCCACCTTGCGGCATCTGCTGCAGCACCCGGACCGGGTCCTGCATGGCGCGCTGCTGCAGCTCCGGCTCCGGCCCGCCGCGTGGCCGGCAGCGCCTGAGCTGGATGAGCGCATTCGCCTTGGCGTCCCTCCCAAGTCTTTGCTCCCGCTCCCTGTGGACGAAAAAGATAGCCCCGTGACAGAAGAGGAGGCCTCGGTGGCGAGCCACACAGCGGAGCCGCACAGCCATCACCCCTTCCTTCCCTCGCGGCGAGCGCCACGCAGCATAAAGCGCAAGCGGTGTGGCATGAAGGACAAGGGCCCAGTCACAGACAAGACGGGAGCACCCGACGCGGTACGCAAGGAGGCAATTGGCGTGGCCTCCGCGCTGGATCAGGATCATGGTAGTGATGGCCCGTGGCGAGCGAAGAGACCGTCTCCCCTTCCGCCGCCCCTGCTGGCGGATTCAGATAGCGAAGAACACCGAAGCAGCAGCAGCGGCGCCGTGGAGAAGCACCGCGCTGGGGCCGCAGCGGAACCATTGGAGCTGGACATATCCGCTGTGGCGAAGCGGCTGTTTGAGGGCGATGCCACGCCGGAGAAGGATGCCACGCCGGGGAAGGATGCCACGCCTATGCGGATGGGGGGCCTATCGCTACTCCCCCTAGGCTCTGGCAGTAGGGAGGCCGCCGCGGTGGTCACGCCTCCGCCGACAGGGGCTCTGTTGCTGGGCTCCCCGCCCGGTACCTCCTCCTCTTCCCCACCACCAGCAGCAGCAGCAGCCACCCCGTCGCCGTTCCGTGCGGTGAGCGATGAGGCCACGGCGCTCCACTGCTCCACCGAGCACGAGAAGGAGGAGGAGAAGGAAGACGGCGGCGATGATGATGCGGACGGCGATGGTCACCGCTCTCTGTGGGGAGAACCGGAGGCGGTGGGGCTTCACGGCATCAACTGCCCTACGGCGGCAGCCTTGCATCTTATCCGAGACTTCAATCGCCGCCGGCTCGGGGCGGCAGGCGAGGTCGTGGTGCAAGAAACAGCGGTGTTGCGGCTGCCGTCCTCGCGGCGGTCAACCGAGGCGCCAGCATTCGTTCCCTGTGGAAGAGCGGACGCTCTCGGTGGCCGCCACAACCCTGACGAACGAGCGTCCAGCACCCATCGCGCCACCAGGCGGGGCAGCCGTGGAGGCTGTTTGGGGAAGGGGTCACTCGGCATGGGCCACGAGCCCAACAGCGACAGCTCCTTCTTTACGAACTCCTCCTCCTCCTCCTCCTCGTCCTCGTTTTCTTCCCCCATGGAGGCGCACCAACGGGGCGATAAGAACCGGGCGACATCCCTTCCTGCGCCTTCCGCACCGCTCCCGCCGTCGCGGGCGTCGTGGTGCGATGTTGTGTTTGAGCACGCGGCCCTGCACCTCTCCATCGCCGCAGCAGCGACGGCGCTGAATGCGGTGCAGGAGAGGCAGGGGGTCGTGTCTTCTCCTCCATCCCAGCATCAGCACGGTGATGCGTCTCGTTATCATTCGCTGCGCCTCCAGAAGCTCCTCTTCCCCTCCGCCTCCCACCCCGGTACACCTCCTCGACAGCGCGGCGGCACTATGTTTGGGGTGGGTATTTCTGCAGCCTTGCAGTCATCTGTGCTGTATCCCCCATCCGACCCATGGGTGGACGAGATTTTGAGTCCCGCGGCACAGCGCCAGCTCGGTCTCCCCCCAGCGGCCCTCGAGGAGGCCCAGCCCCCCACCCGGCCAGGCGGGCCGCTCGCCTTTCAGCGCGAGGGCCTCTTGGCGGACTCGCTGGAGGGGTGCGTTGGATCGCCTCGGGACGTCTTGGCGTTGCTGCGAGAACGAATCTGGAGCACACCCTACTGGTGGTGAAGAGGGGGGGAGAAGGGGCGAGGTGCGGCGGATGAGGAGGGGGAGGAGGATGTACGCCGCTCGGAGGCCCCGGCCCCAGCCCCCACCTCCTATGCCATGCTCCTCCCCTCCATGCTGCAGCTCTTTGGGGGCACCGTCCTGGATACGCAGCAAGATCACCGCAACGGGAGCAGCACCAGCAGGAGAAGGCAGAGCAAACCATACGCTCGACGCTCTTCCAAAGTAAACGAAGATGATGACGATGATGAAGGGCAGCAGGCGATTCAACTGGTGCACCGCTGGCTGGTCGCCGCCACCCGTACGCTGCAAGCCTACGACGAGGCGCTCCAGGCCCGTGCGGGCACGAAGCCCCGCTGCGATCGTCGCCGCATCAAGAGCAGCCGTCGTTCATGTCACGGCTCTGTGGGGGATGGGAGAGCCGCAGCAGGGCGGCCCGATTCGCCTGCGAGGACGGTAGAGCCACCTGCGGTGGCCGCCGCCCCCGGCCCTGCCGTGGACGCCTCCCCTGGAGGAGACTTGCTGACGCCGCCTGGGGCGGTCTCCACGGAGTTTCTAGAGGAGGGCAGCGGCAGTGTCGGCACCCACGCGGTGGGCACGCCGCAGGACCCTGCAGCAGCAAACCTGATGATGGACTCCCCCGAACCGATGAGCTGGACGCAGGAGCACCGCCTTGTAACGCGCCACAAGGAGGAGGACGGCCAGGCAGAAGAGCGGGACTTGGAGGCGATGGAGAGCAGCGGTAGAGAAGAAGGGGAGGAGGGGGAGGAACCGCCAAGGGTTGTGGCAGCGCTGCTCAAGGCCACCCCGCCACATCCAGGAGAAGGGCAAGGGGGGCCGTTGTCGTCGGCATCCTCCGAGTCCTCGTCGGCATCCTCCTCCTCCTCGCCGGTGACGCCCTTTTCGTGTGATGGCGTGGAGGTGGTGGTGGGCGACACGGGGCTGGCGCTGCTCAACCGCCTGGCGACCTCTCTCCTGCAAGAACTTGGTCTTCCTCCGCTCCTCCACCACCACGGCTGCGTAGACGCGAGCAGCACCGCGTCAGGTGGTCCCCCCCCCAACATCAACACAAAGATACCGCATTCAAAGGAGAAGCAGCAAAACAACTCATCATCACGCAGCAATGCCCAGCAGCCATCCGTAGCGAAGAATGTCGTACACGCAGCACGCGAGACGAAGACGAGGCGTCGCCATGGCGTGGCATCCGGCGGCCAGTTCCCGCCCCACCAACACGAGCAAGCCGCTGTCTCGCTCCCTGTGGACGCCACGCCGCTCGTCGTCGGGGTCCTCCGGCGGTACGAACCACCAGAGACCGAGCGTCCAGTCGCCTCCATGTTGGCGCAGCGCTGCCGCTGCCGCTGCCGCCGACGCCGTGTGCCTCTCACCCTTCGGCTCGTTCCGGCAGCAGAGCTCGTGGTGCCCCGCAGCGTGCCGGAGGCGGCTGAAGCGGCGCCCAGCTCTCCCCTTCCAGATAGCGGTGCGACGGTGAAATCCCCTGCAGTGGTAAGGCTGAGCGAGCAGCGCGAGGAGGTGGCGACCAAGCCGTCCAGAGAGGACACAGAGAAGCCCCTCGGTACCGCCTCCGCCACGCCGGTGACAGACGCCGGAGCAGCAGCATCTGGCCCTCTTTCACCTCCTGCGTGTGCTGCGGCGGCGCAGAAGGAGGTGCCTGCCAGCAGCTCCACAGCCATCGCCCACGCGATTGTCATTGAAGTTCGTGGGGATGATGTTCTCGATGACTGTAACCAAGACGAAGAGGAGGAAGAGGAAGAGGAAGAAGAAGATGGGATCAAGGACGGGGTGGCTGGCGATGAGGGGCTGGCAAGGGTCCCTCCAACGCGTCGCTCCGCCTCCTCATCGACCTCAGTCCGGCCTCCCGTGCCGGTGGAGGAGCAGGAGTCGGTCGAGCACACAGAAGCTCCTCGAGTGGTCTCCACGGCAGCACCAAAGAAAGCAAAGGGGACGGAGCCCTCTCTGGCGCACCATCACAACAACAACAACAACAGCGCCGACCCTGATGAGGGCACGACCATCTTCGAAGGGACCTCACGGCAGTTGTGGGCGCTGCTGCTCCCTCTCGCCAGTTTCGTGCATGTCGCGGGTACGCGTGAGGAAGTCCTTCGCACTGCCCACGTCGTCGCGGAGGTCTTAAAGGAGCAGAGGGAGGTGTCAAAGCATGGAGGTGGTGCATCGCAACAACAACAGCAGCAGCAGGGTGTTCGTACGAGAGCCACTTCGCCCCCGGATGTCAAGCCGAGCGCTCCCGGCACGCCCCGCCCCCACCCCCCAGTGGCATCCTCGTCGGTCTTCGCGGAGGCCCTGGCGAACACTCCCAGCGGTGTGGCCCTCACCGATGTGGGCCCCCTCGGCACTCCCTCTCTCTCTCTCTCGGCGGGTGCAGCAGCGGGTGCAGCCCGAGTCGGAGCCACTGCTGCTGGAGGAGGAAACGGGGGGAAGGCGGTGGCGGAGGCGCACAGCATGTTTTCAACCCCAACGTTTGTGTTCCCGTTCTTCTTCACGGTGATCACCTACGAGCCGCCGGAGCAGCAGATGGAAGACGGAGGGGGGGAAGCCCCAAGTTGGACGCCATCATCGACGCCACGAGTAGATCCGTTAGAGAAAACGGGGAAGAATGAAGAGGAAGAAGAACTGGAAGAGGAGTGGGCCTGTCGCACGGTGATACCGGCATTCATTGGGGTGGCGTACGAGACCTCCGCCATCTCCCTCCGCGGGGCCCGTCGAGAGACCCCAAAGATCAAGAAGAAGCGTACCACCGTACTGCTCAGTCGCGTGCAGCATATATCCCCCCTCTTCTTTGCAGTGGGTCCCGAGGAGAGGGAGGACTGCTACTACCCGCACGGCGCTACGAGTACGCATCCTCCACCGTCGACGCGTCTGTGTGAGGGTGCTGCGGCGAAGGGGTGGGCCGAGGCCGGGAGCCCCGTCGTGGCCGCGTCGTGTCAGGACGGCTCACCGCTGCTCCTCTTCGACAGCACCACCGCCACTGCAGCAGCAGCAGCAGCAGCAACCGACGTCGACTCCCTTGGTGTTTCTCCATCCGCCTACGCTTCCCCCTCGCCCGTCTCCTCCTTCTCCGCCGCCTCGGTGGCCTCCCTGGAGCGACACCACCACCAGCAGCAGCAGCAAGAGAGGAACACCCACGCGGCCTTCCCTGATCCATTGCATAAATACATTGCCGTGGAGGAAACGGCAGAAGGCCGCGGCCGGCCGCCGGCGGTGGCGAGGTACGTCGACTCCCGTGAGGCGATGCGGTTCAACTCCTCGCAAGGCACGGACACGTGTGGGGAGGCGCCGCACGAGGGCGAGCCCGCCATTGGGGATCCTGCGGGGCCGCAGCGGCCCAGACGGCGCGTCTATACCTCCGTCATCCCGCTGCCCCCGCCGCCGCCTCCCACTCTGATGGTACTGGGGAGAGACCCTGCGGCAACGCGGTGTCGTGGCGGTATCTACGAAGGCCTAGGTCGGTTTGATGGGGTAGAGGGGGGGGCGCGCAGCCGCCAGAAAGAGGCGGACCCGGCCTCGTGCGTGACCATCTCCACAGCCACAACGGTCTGCACGCTGCGACGACGGGCGCCGCCCCCTCGGCACCACGATGGCCCCACTGCGGCGCGAGATACCCGGAGGCCGCCGCCGAGGCGGGCCATGACGGTTCCGTGGACGGATGCGGAGCTCGTTCAATATATTTTACTGAAACAGCTCTTCTTTTCTCCCCGTCCAGCGAGCGCGACGTCATTGGGGGCGGATAAGGAAGCGAGGGCCACCACGGACGTCAGCGGGTCACGGCACACCAAGGTGCGCTTTGTGCTTCCCACCGCAGAACAACCGGAGAATGATCGTGTAGAGGAGATGGAGGAGATGGAGGAGGAGGTGGAGGAGGTCGATGGCTTCGACGACAGCGACGACGCCTCCTCTGCTACGTCTTCCATCCGCCGCGGCGCCACCACCACCGCACACGGGCTGCGGCCGAAAGCAAAGCATCGCCCCAGCAGGGGTACGAGCAGCTGTGGAAGCGCGGCTCGTCGCCGCAAGGACCGCCGAGGCCGGCCCCTCCCCTCCTCGAGCGTCGGAACGTCATCTCCGCGGGCCGCCGGCAGCAGTCCGAGCAGCGCTGCGATGCTCTCGGCCTCGCCCTCGTCGTGGCTTCCCCTTCTTTACAAGAGTGCACTGCAGCAGCAGCAGCAGCAGCAGGCAGGGAGTACATCCTCCGCCGCCTCGCCGTCGGTCTCGCTCTGCACCCTGCTCACCTCCTGCTCCATCGCAGCGCAGGCAGCAGCAGCAGCAGCAGCCGAGCAGCAGCAGCAACAGCAGCAAGAAGAAGAAGAAGAAGGAGGAGAGCGTGAGAGGCAGAGGCAGAGGCAGCCGCCCTCCCCGCGCCGCCGGTTTCTCCACCGGGCGCACGTCTACATTCCTCACACGTGTCTGCATCCTCCGGGCCGCCACGCCGCAAGGGGGGCGGGGGGGGACTCACTGGCAGCGAGCCCGCCCCTCTCCCGCCGCCAGCTCCTCCAGCGCAGCGCGGCTCTGCTCTTCGCCTCGGCGTACCACCACCCGCACGTCTCCCGCGCCGCCGCTGCCGCCGCTGCGATACCGCCGCGAAGTATTCTGAAGACGGCGAAGCGGTTGCAGCGCTGGCGCCTGCTGCGGAGCTGCGCCCCGCCCTCGTCGGTGACGCCCTTCTCTGGCCTGGTAGCGTGGCGCTGCGCCTTGGCCAGGGCGGTGATGGACACCCAGCAGCACGAGGTCGAGGCCGTGCAGGCATCCATTGCCCAGCAGGCCCGAGTAGCAGCGGAGGGTGATCTCGCGGTACCATCGCCCCCTCAAGGGCGGCAGAGGAGGCGGATGGCGCCTGGGAATGGGGCTGATGGTGCCCCAACCCCACTCCCAGGTGTACTCGGTCACCTCCATTTCCTGTCGGTTCCCGTAGTGTCCGCCGCGCTGTACCTGCGCCACGCCACGGCCCTCGCCACCCACTTGGCGGAGGACGTTGGCCTCCTCCTGCTCCTCGCCTACGCGAACGCCCGCCAGTCACAGGCACCTCAAAGCCGTCGTGGTACACTGGATGGCAGCGAGAAGGAAGAACTGCAAACGGCAGGGGAGAACAACAAGGAGGAGGAGGAGGATGAAGAGGAGGAGGAGGAGGCAGCAGCGGTCTTTTCTGTACTTCGTGTGGAGCATCTCATGGCCCTAGCGCAGTGCATCAGCCGCCACGTTATGGCCGAGGCGCTGCATCCGCTGCTCGCTCACGCCCAGTCCACCCTCCCAGCAGCAGCAGCAGCAGGAGGAGGAGGAGGGGGAGCGGCATCTCCAGCCGGCTCCACTGTCTTGGTCCCGTCCTCACCACAACCAGCTCTCGTACTGCCGAGCAGCCTGGAGGGTGTGTCTGGCCATGTCCTGCGATACCGGCGGGCGGTGCTGCGGCTGTGGGTGCAGCAGCTGGAGCTCACACTCCCCCCACGCCTCGCCTATGGGCTGCGGCACTTCTCTCAGGCCTATGAGGGGGCGGTGGGTCGCTCTCTCCTCTTCCAGCGGCTGCAGGGCCTCGAGGCGAGCATGCTAGGCTGTGTGCCGCGGCTGGAAGGAGTGGTCCAAGCCTGCCAGGAGGTCGCCGCCACAACAACGGCCACAAGAGCCTCTCCGCCACAGGAGAAGGAGAAGGAAGGAGACGGTGTTTCAACAGCTCCAGAGGGGCCCCTGTCCGCTCCGGATCATCCTAAAACAGAAGAAGAGGTAAAAGGAAAGGAGGCGTCCGCTGGCCCGCAGCAGCTGCTCCTGCATCAGGCGCTCACACCCGTCGGGCTGGCGGCTGCAGTCGCACAGTGGTGCACCGCCTTCACCGCCGCTGTCGAGCCGGACGGCCTCGCAGCGATGGGCCATCACCCGTGGTGGATGGGCAGCTACAACAACAGCAGTCCGAGCCCGCCTTCCCATGCGTCTCCCCCATTGCTGGGGTGGGAAGACCAGCAATGGGGGAGAGAGTGTCACCACACGGTCGACGGAGACGCGCCTATACCTGGCGGGGCTGCAGGGGAGAGCGGGGGGCGCGGCACGGCTTCCGCCACCACCACGGCTCTACCCGGCCAGCAGCAGCATCACGTCCCCAGCAACGAGGCAGTGGATGAGCAGCGAGAGGAAGATGAAGGCTTGCAGCTCCCTGCGGGGTCCCCTGCCTTGCATCGCCCAGGGGCGGTGGCGCAGGGGAGATCGGATACCGGCGAGCACGTGGGGGCGTTCGTTAGCCCCAAGGCCGCGACGGCTCGTTCCCTACAACAAGGAGGTGGCCGTGTGGTTCGCAGCAGTCTTGCCCGCGCCATGAGCGCAGAGTCCGCTGGGTGCGACTTCCTTGGCGCCGCCCAGCTGGGGAGCTACTCTGTCAGCAGTGTCCCCCGTGGGGCCGGACACCGCGGCCAGCTTCTCTACCCTCCCCCGATCCACACTTGCGATCCAGCGGCCACCGGGAACGGGGGAGGAGGTGGGAGTCGCCGCTCTTCTCCGCGGCAAGGGCTAGAGGGGGCCGCACCCAGTTCGGCCTCCACCACCATGTCGACAAATGGCGGCCCACCCTCCTCAGGGGCGATGGAGTCCGGCTCCTGCCCCCCTCCGCCCTCCCATCGGTACCACCAGGCGCCGGTGAGGTGGCGCAGTGCCTTGGCGACGTTCTCGGCCGCGTCCCCCGTCCCTGCCGTGGCGCTCTCCCGCCAAGCCGCCGCAGAGGCCCACAGCCACGCGCTGCGCGTCTTCACTGCCCCCTTCTCGTCCTCCTTCTCCCTCGCCACCCCGCAGGCCTCCCCTGGTCTCCTCCCCTGCAGCCCGGCCGGCTCACCGCTGCCCATGTTCCCAGGGTCGGGAGGGGGAGATAGTAGCCGGCGCAGCAGCGGCACACAGAACCAGAATCCGCCCAACGCCCCGCCGCCACCGCATTCTGGCGAGCGCGAAGACGCTGAGGAACTCTCCAGTGCCGGTGGGGCGGAGGCGAGCGTGCAGCAGCGCCTGCGCTACTTCTCCTCGTCCGGAGTGCAGAGCGGTAGTGGTGGTGGTGGCCTCCCCCGCTCGGTGCGACTGAGCTGGAGCTGCTACCGCAACTCCGCTTCCCACGGCTTCGCGCTGCCCATGTTCTGCGCCCTCGACGGCTCCTACCGGCCTGCCACAGACGAGGAGCACCTCGCCGCTGCTGAGGTCGCCGCCCAGCGCCAGGGGCAGACGTCGAGCAGCTCAAGTCGAAGGGCAAAGGCGGATGAGAAGGCACGGCTGCCTCGTCAAGGTGGTCGGCGTGCGGCGAGGGCAGCGATTCAAATGCACCTGGACGAGCTTCAATACGCGTCCGGCCACCCTCGTGCGGCAGGAGCCGACCGCCGCATGGCAATCGACGACGACGACGAGGAGGAGGAGGAGGAAGACGAGGAGGAGGTGGAACACACCAGTCTCCCGCGTTTCAGCAGCGAAGTGGATTCCGATAGCGCGAGTGAGGCTGGATCAGAAGAAGAAGGGGAGGGAGATGGAAAGGATGGCGGTGACACAGCGCCGACTCGTATGAGTTTGCGGAGCGCGAAGAAAACGAAGAAACCAAAAAAGAAAAAAAAGAAGGAGGTGGAGGGCAAACCGAATGGCGCTGCCGATGGGCTCGTACAAGAGCGGAGCGGCTCGCCCTCCACCTCCGTCCTGCCGTCAAGAGGAGGCGTATCGCCTTTGTATCTTCGCCGCGCACCAGCACATCACCGGTCTACCACCCAGCGCCACCGTGGCACACGCATGAAAGCAGCGTCGGACCTGCCCGCGCCGGCGGTCATGCTCTTCGTGTCGGCGCCATTGCAATGGGGTTCTCTGCCACCGCTGCCCACCACCCCTACCCCGCGACGAGCAGTGTCAGCACCAGCAGGGGTAGTAGCGGTGGAGGATGCTGCGGCCCTCCCTGCACAGCCACACGTACCCCCTTCTCCATCGCCTTCACTGCAGCAGCAGAAGCAACCGCCGCACCACCAACAACTATTTCTGGTGCCCGTCTCCTCGAGTTCATACTGGAGCGAGGAAGATGATGGCGCTAGGGACGGGGCGGTGCGGCGCTGCAGTAGTCGCGCCGCACCGCTCACGGCCAAGTCCACCGCCATCTATCCCAACTCCCCCTGTCTAGCCCCCGATCTCCCAGGCTGCGGCACGAGTACTACAGCGGCAGCGGCAGCGGCGGCGGCGGACGTCGGGTTCGGGGTTGGGGCAACAGGAGCGGAGCACCGTGAGGAAGGTACTGGGCTAGCAGCAGCAGAAGGAGCGCCTTGCGCCTCGCCGTCCATGCTGATGCGATGTCTGGCGCCGCTGCCCACGCTGGCCGGCGTGCTGTCGTCTAGCCCCGTCAGCCAGGGGCAGGGCCTGTGCAGCCCTTCGGAGTCTGTCCTCCCCGAGGAGGTACCAATCTACCACCACCAGCAGCAGCAGCAGCGTGTAGGCACTCGGGATACGGAGGCTTTTTCTTCCCCATCCCTTCTGGCCGCTCAGCAGAGCTTGCTGATCCCGCTGCTGCACGCATGGTTTATGCCGTCCTTGGTGCGGCTCATCACGATGCATCTTGATCTCTACGAGCATACGTATCCAGTGGCGCTGTTCCTTGAAGCAGAAGCAGTGAATGCGGCGGCAGGGGTAGACAGAACGATTGATTCACAGCAGAAGGGTGTCAGCTCCACGGCGGAAGCATCCCTAGTGGATGGTGGTGGTGGTGCGAGGCGCCGTAGCCAAGCGGCACCCTACAGCAGCAGCAGCAGCAGCAAAGGCGCCGTACGGAAACACAACGGTATGAGGAAGTTATGGCGCCCAGCACAGCAGCTAGGGAGGGAGCGGGCGCGGCGGAAGCGGTGGCGCCGCGAGAACGGGGAGGCGGACGTTCTCCGCGTGGGCCCGACCACCTCGACCATGACCACTACCACCACCAGTAGTAGTACTAGTAATAAACAAACGATAAACAACACGGCCAAGAAGAGAGGAGACAAGACGATTTGCAGCGTCTCCTGTCATGGGTCCTCTTCATCAAGTTCGGTGTCGTCGTCGTGCTCGGGCGGGTCGTCGGTGGTCTCTTCATCCTCGTCGCAAGAGACGGCGCCACGTCCCCCGCCACCCCTCGCCTTACAGCAGCGCCGGCACACCTACTCCTTTGCCCGCCCCTCCCCCCCACCGCCTCCCGAAGCAGCAGCAGCAGGATCGAAGCGGGTTCCCTCGTTCATTCTCTCCCCGCCGTTGCTGGCACAGCCGTCCTCTCCGCCGCGCCACGACAGCACCGAGGCGGAGACCGTCCTTGGCTCCGCCTCGCCAGCGGACCCCAGTCCGAGCAGAACCCCACGGCGCGAGGGGAACAAGGGCAGCCGCGAGGCAGCGCCAGGAGGAGGAGACGGAGACGGGAGGACCGTTCTGTCGACTCGCCGGCGCTTCAGTGCGGGCGATGTGGTCGGACTCCCACCGGCCACCGTTGCGGCCGGGGCGAGGGATCGCGAAGATAGAGGCGTGGGCAAAGGGCGCCACTCGAAGGGTGAGGGGCACCGCCACCATCATCAACGCCACCACCACCATCATATCAACGAGAACAACAGCCAGCAGCAGCAGCAGCAGCCATCATCCGATACGTCTCTGCCGTGCTCGGCGTCGCCACCCCTCCGTCCTTTGCCGATCGCAGCGCCGCAGCCCCTTCTTCTCCCCGCTTCCACCGCTCTAGCGGCATCATCTCCCCCGCCAGGGCAGTCGCCGGTCACTACCTTCGCCCTGCACTCCCCGTCATCCCAGTCGCTGGTGCCTTCCGTGCCGCATCCGCATCAGGCACAACTGAACGCTCTCTTGCACTCCCTCCAGGAAACGTGTGAGCAGCTGAAGCAAGTGACCCTGGAGACGTACAACAACCACCACCTCCATCCCCGCCGCTGTAAGCTTTACGATCCTCCGCGCAGCCCGGACTCGCGGCGCTCGCCCGTGTCGTCCAGGGGGAGGGGAGACGGTAGTCGGAGTCGGCCCCAGCAGGCCGGAGACGAGCACAGCGGGTCGGGAGCGGGTGGTGAAGAGGAGGGAGGCCCAGGAAGCGCCACGGCCTCCTCTCCACGTTCTCTGGTCAACACAAGCAGTACGCGGCGGCATCCGCCGCCCCCGGTCCCGCCGCACCAGCAGCAGGCGCAGGAGGGGCTGTGTACCCCTGAGCTGCCGGACGACCCCCGAGAGCAGAATGCCTCGCCACACAATCATGCGGAGGCGGAGGCCATCGAGAAGGCTACCAAAGAGACACGTGGAGGAGGAGGAGAAGAGGAAGAAGCCGTTGCGGGCACTGGGGATGCACCGAGCTCCAGCACCGCGCAGCAGAAGAAGTTGTCTATTCAACGGGAGGACGAAGAACACGCCGCAGAGGAGATGGAGCCCGTGCAGCAGCAGCAGCAGTCCCCGCCAGCGCCTTGTCATGGGGAAGATGAAGATGATGAAGATGATGATGATCGCCCGGCACCTGCCCCGGCCTCCCCCGAGTGCCGGCGTCCAGGAAAGACAAACAGGGGCAGCGAGGTTCCGGCGTCCTCCCCAGCACTTTCCCCGCAGCAGGAGCACCGGCCCTCTTCCCGCCCACCAATACGCCCTCCCATCCCTACGCGCACCTCTCCTCCTACGCTACCGGCTTCGCAGCAGCGGCACGACAGTGCGGGCAGCAGCAGCAGCAGAGCCGGTAGTCCTCGCCATCCCTCCCCGCAGCCGCAGCAGCAGCAGCAGCCCGCGCTGAAGACGAATCACAGTCTCAGTAGTGGGAACAGCAGCACGCCGCGTGGGGTGGCGAGTCCGGCACCGCCGTCCGCACCAGAGGCGTATCAACTTGTGGAGAAGGCAATGAAACTTACTACATATGCCCTTCAGCTCCTGGGTGCCACGGCGCAGGAAGGCAAATGGGCCGTGCGCAGCCCGGGTGTGCTGGGCAGCAACAACAATCCCACGATGTCTCTCAGCCCAATCTTTCCTCTGGCCTCCCCTGTGAACGCCAACGCTGGCCCCGGCGGCCTGCAGCCGGCCCACCAACACCAGCGCGGGGCATTCCCAACCATCGCTGGGGACAGCAAGGCGGAGGTGCGTAGTGGTGCGAGTGGGTCCGCCTTTGTGGCCTATCTCCCGCCTCCGCCATACCCCGCTGCAAGCCACTGCTACGCGCCGGGCGTGTCGCCGCCGCCGTGGTTCTCCCCACCCCCCGCCCTGAAGCAGCAGCCCCAGAGCAACTCCGACCAGAGCAACAACAACAGCGGCAGCAGTAACATTCGAAATTTTCTCGCCGCCACGGTGAACTACCAAAGTGCGAACCCAAAAGAAGGCGCAGGAGGTGGTAGCGGGGCCCCACACTCTACCGACAACGGCAATCCGCTGGTCGTGGTCCACCCGTCTCAGCACCAGCCCAACAAAAGCACCATGAGCAGCAGCGGGGTCACCCCCTTTTGTTTGCCGCACACAGCAACCGTCATCGCGCCGCAGAATTCCTTTCCCGCCTTTGTGGGCAGCTGCAGCCCCACCATGGGGGGGTCCACCGGGGGGGGCAAGCACCTACGCGAGGGCAGCAGCGGCAGCGGCAACGATGACGAAGATGGTGGCGGCCTACAGCGGCAGGACCGGGGCACAGGAGGAGGCGGGCGCGCCACAGTGCCGCCCTTCACAGCGATGGCCGGGGCGGCGTGGTTACCGAGCCGCCACGGAGCCAAGCCCGTGAGTCCAGTGCACTCGCTTTCGCAGGTGTGGTACGATCCGACCAGCGTGACCCCCGCCAACGAAACGGGTCTGGCGCCCGGCCGGCGCAACAGCTCGGATGCGATTCACCGAGCCTCGCAAATGAGCAGAACGGGCCTGGGCGGGTGCGGGGGGCGGTCCAATCCTCGCCACCGGCGGCGCGCCTCTAGTGTTGCTTCCATGAACCCTTTCGCCTCTGACTCGTATCATCCCTTTCCGTTGATGCTCGCGACGAATGCGAGCCAGGGGATGGAGCTGATGTCTCTCCGTAGCTCCTTCGGGATCGGCGGCGGGCCATCACCGGGCGCGGCGCTCACCCTCGGCGGGCCAAGCTTCTCTTCCGTCGCCCCCCCGCAGCAGCCATCCCCTCTCCACGTCGCATCGGCCCCAGCCCCCGGCGGCCAGCAGAGCACCGCCCTCCCTGCCTTCGCAGCCGTTGGGGCGTCCAGTGTGATGGCCACCTCGGTGGGGGGCTTTCAGCCCGCAGCGGCAGGCGCCTTCAACGCAAATAACAACAGCACCGCCTTCTCCTTCTTCTCCGGGTCGGCGATGCCCGTCGCAGCACCGGCCACGGCAGGCCCTCCTCAGAGTGGCCATAGCAGTGGTGGTAGTGGCGGTCAGCCGCCGTCTGGCCAGCAGTGCCAGCACTATCACGCGCAGCCGTCCATTCTCGGGACGTCCGTGCACCGCAAGCACCACGAGATGATGCACAACACCAGCAGCAGCCAGGAGCAGCACCAGGCGCCCAACGCCCCTCGCGCGTCAGGGGCTGTCCTGTACGCTGTCCCTACGCGGGGGAGCGGCAGCCCCGTGGCCAACGCGCCGCCCGTCGGTGGGTGGCCCGTCCCTGCAGCCCAACGTATGGCCGCTCCCTCCGCCGGAGGAGTTGGAGGAGGAGGAGGTGCTGGGCCGCGTGCCGTTACCTCCAATCGCAGTGCATCAGAAAGTGGGGTTCTGCTGGACCCCAGCGCGGGGGTGTTCGAGATGCACAGCGGCGGCAGTGCTGCCGTCTCCCCCTCTTCCATTGCTCAGCTGCAGCTCGCGGCCAGCCCGCCGAGCAGGGCTGCCCTCGGCCTGACGCCCATCAGCCCTAGCAACAGCCACAAGGCCCAGCAGCCGTCGGAAGTCGCCCATCAGCACCCCTCCGCTCATTTGCTCTCCGACGCCACACCCGTGGCGAACGTCTCGTCCCCCTTCCCCCCACAGGCGGCGTCACAGGTCGACCCCCTCCACATGGCATCGGTCGCGCAGCAGCACGTCGCTGCAGGGCAGCAGCCCGCGCTCTACCTCGACTCCGAACTTACGGTCGTCCCGCGGGACCCGTCCATGCCGTTCTTTCAATACGCCAGCCTGAACCCGTCCAACTCCTTCAGCGAGACCAGTTCCGGCGCAGGGGCCGGGGCGGGCACTATCCGAACGACCACGGGCGAACGAACGATCGACCCCAGCGGCCTTCATAAGCACACCAGCAGCGACAAGTCTGCAGGGGATGCAGGAGGGGCTCTCTCCGCCGCCGGCCAGCAGCAGCAGCAGCCGCCTCGCCAAGCTTCTCCCTTCAGTGGCGGCGGCGGCAGCAGCGGTACGTCGCTTCCGCCTCGTCTGCCTTCTCCTGCTAGTGACGGTAGCGGCCATCCAAACAACACGACGACCACCACTCGTAGTCCTGCGGTCCCCTTGACCATTGCGGTCGAAGCGCCCCCGGAGGAGGGGGAGGGGGGGGATGGCGGCGGCAGGGGGAGAGGGAAGGCCTCCCGCACTGAATCTCCCGGGGGCGGAGGAGCCCCCCCATCGCGGCAGCAACTCAGCATTCAAACCCGGTACGACGTCTCGGCCTGCCCCAGTACGGTCGATTCCCTGTGCCCGACACCCACCAAGGCACTCAATCCCGTCGCTCCCTTCCCCACTGGGGCGGCGAGCGGCAGCGCCCGGCACAGCCCACCTCAGGTGCAACCCCCCGGCACACCACCGGCAACAACGACGAGTACGACGACTGTGGACCTCAGCATTGCACACACAGCTGGTCCGCCACTCTATCAGGCCACCGCGGCCGGGCTGCTGATCCCCACCTCCGCCCTCAACACGCCCATGTCTGCCAAGCCACCTACGACCGTCGCGTCGGCCGCCGCCGATCCAGGAGGGGCGGCGGCCATCTCTGCCTGGGCGGCCGCCAGCAGCGCCAGCGGTCCTTCCTTTCCACCGCCGCTGCGGCCCCGGGCGGTGCCCGGCAGTGGTAGCGGGAGCAGTGGCAGCCCCTCCACTCCGCTGCCCCCTTCCAGCGGCGCCGTCATCTCGCTGCTGCAAGGGGAGTCGGCCATGGTGGCGGCCGCCGTCGAGGCGCAGCTGGAGCAGGTGCAGAGGCAGTTCTTTGCCCAGCAGCAGGCGTATCAAACGGAGATGCAGCGCCAGCTGCGGGAGAAGGAGTGTCACATCGCCGACCTGCAAGCCACGCTGGAGCAAGTCCTTATTGAAATGGCTGCCATCCGCTCCGCCGCCGCCCCCGTCCCTGGTCCATCGAGCAGCCTGCAGCAGATATCGCGCCAGCTCCTGGACCCCTCTCCCCCACACGGCCAGTCCTCGTCGCACATTCCTCTCCCCCTCTCCTCCGTGCAGAGCCAGGACAGCAGCCAGGTGGTCAAGAACCTCCAAATCTTCTCCGTCTCGGCCAGCTCCCCCCTGCTGCCCTCGCCGCCCTCCACCCCGCCTATCCCCGGCAGCCAAGCTCAGGGGGAGAAGAACTCTGATCCCCCCCATCATCAGCATCCTGTCCACCATATGCAGGAGCGGGAGAGCGGCAGGGCGGTGGACCATCCCATAACCAGCGGCGGTGGCGTAGAGAGAACACGACAGCGCCACAAGGTCGGCGGGCACAAGGGTGCAGCGATGGGTGGGGGTTCCGGTGGCGGAGGTGGTGGGGATGATGGTAGTGATGATGGAGAAGGGAAGAGAACGGGGCCCGGGCAGGGCAACAAAAGGGTGTCGAGCTCCACTTCGACTTCGACTTCCCGTTCCCATTCCTCTTCAAGTTTGTCTTTGTTCGATTACGGCTATCGTGTGCCGCCGTCCTCCCCGCAGATGTTGGAGCGCAACGGGCAGCAAGCGGTGGGGTATCCCCCATTCGACGCGGATGTCGTCCCGGCAGCAGCAGGGGAGGCGGAGCCCTCGCGCCGCCGCCAGCACCGCCCGCCAGCGCTGACCTCCACCTCCCACGGCGGTGTCGAGGAGGGGTCGCACCTGCACTCCCCTGCAGCCGCTCGCTACTACCGGCGTAGCCCACAAAAGCATCGCCCCGCACAGCAGCAGAGCCATGGTCACGCCGCTGCCGTGTCGGGGTCGCCGTTTGCATTTCATATTGCCCTGGGCCCGGGACATCCTTTCTGGGCCGGCAGCACCTCCCCCTCCCCCTCCCCGGCCCCCTCCTCCTCGGCCAGCTGTTCGCAGCAGCACCAAATGTCAATCCCCGAGGAGGGCGGAGGCGGTGGAGACAGCAACACCATCCACAACAATACTAGCCGCTGCGCCCCGCCGAGCACCTCTCTGGGTGGGGAGCCGCAGCGCACCGCCGTGGCCTGCACCGGAGAAGGAAGTCGTCATCGGGTCAATGGTTACGGCACGATGCGCCGCACGCGTGCGGATGTTGATGGATCCGGCGTCAGGTGTGTCGAGCGAGATCCTTTCAAGCTCCACCACGGCGGCAGCACAGGTAGGGGGGAGCAGCTATCCCCGCACTTTGTCTTCTCCTCCCCCTCGCTAGAGATGGTGGCCCTGTCGCGCTCCGGGGGTGCCGGCGGGACCCAGCGCAGTCGCAGCACCACAGAAGTCGAAGGGACCCCGAGTCGGCACCAAACAGAGCCCCGCTCCGCCTCCGCCACCGCCACCGCCACCGCGTATTCCACTTCTTCTGCGCATCACCGTCATCGGCATAGCTCCAACCCACATGCCCAGCCGCTGCCCCCCCACCACAGCATGGCCTTCACCCCAACGTCATGGAACCCGAACGCCATCGGCGGGGCTTCACTGCCATCCCATCCTCAGCGCGGCAGCTCCCTCCAAGCCTCCAACGACATGTATGCCGCGGCCATGATGAGCCTCAGCTCCATCACCATTGCCGCCGCTGCCAACCCCAACGGCATCGGGAGCCCAGGCGTCGCAGGCGGTGGGTTCACTCCCGTCTCCTTCATGGCCAGAACCGGCTCGCACACCGCCACGCCCGCTGCAGGCCACGGCGAAATGATTGGCGGCGGCAGCAGCTCCGCCTTCTTTCCTCCCCACAGGTCCGGCGCCACGTCCCACCGCCATCAGCTCCACCCTCCGGCCCCAGCCACGCCCTCGGCGCCACCAATTACAGGCGCGGTGACGAGCCCCGCCCTCACCTCCCCGCAGCAGCAGCACCACCAAAACTTTCTACGCAGCACCGTGCAGCAGTACCTGCACGTCCAGGCACAGATCTCCTCGACATCGATAGCGGCGGCCTCGTCCTCGGATACGAGCTGCACCACCGCCACCACATCGCAGCAGCAAAGCACTGCCTCTCACCCGATCCAGCAGCAGCAGCCGTTGGTGTGTGGGAACCCGCAGGGGACACTCCTTATCCCCGGTATCAGCACTACGAGTTGCAGCGCTGGGGCCCGCCAGTGCCAGCCGGTGCAGATGGTGGACAAGGCCACCTCCACAGCGACAACCCTGGTGGCACTGCCGCATCGCCCACAACAGGACGACTCAAACCCCAACGCCATCGCGAACGACGACAGAGAGGTCGTGACAACAACGGCCATCGAGGCCATTTGCGCTGCATTACCGTCCATAGACACCGCTGAAGAGGCCGTGGGGATGACTGGCGAAGCTGTTGTGCAGTCGATCCACGGAGGAGGAGGAGAAGAAGGAGGAAGGGGGGAGGGAGAGGTGGAGGTGGAGGTCCTGGCCTCCACCGACCGCCCGGCCACCGCTCCCCCACCCCCACCCCCCACAGAGCTGGAGAACAGGGAGAACAGGGTGGGTTTGGATTTGGTCCATGGTAGTCCCTGCAGCAGTGAGCCGACGACCAGCACCAGCACCATCGCCGCCGCAGCTGCTGCTTTGGGTGCCACCGGTAGTAGTGGTGGTGGGCTGCACGACGGTCGTCTGCTGCCTCCACCCGCTGCTGCCGATGGGTCGGCCTCCGCGGCCTCGCTCTCGCCAGATCCAACGCTGCAGCGCAGCAGCAGCCGAGAGGAGGAGGAGGAGGAGGGCAGCGGCCCGGCAGATACTTGCATCGCCACACGCGAGCCCCTCCCGCTTGTCGCTGCTCGGTACGCCACGCTGCCACCACCCCCGCCAGCAGCGGCGCTGACGCTCTCCCGGCGTTTCACCTTGCAATGCCGTGGCGAGGCAGAGGAAGAGCAGCCGCAGCAACCAGTACAACAAGGAGGAGGAGGAGGAGGAGGGGGGGGGGAAGGCGGGCGCTCACCACCAGCGGGTGGCGTATCCCCTATGAACCAGGAGAAGACGTGCTCTGCTGCGGCCCGACGTGTGACGGTCGGCTGGTCCCCGCCTCCGCCAGA
Source organism: Vickermania ingenoplastis (assembly GCA_010157825.1). Classification (NCBI taxonomy): domain Eukaryota; phylum Euglenozoa; class Kinetoplastea; order Trypanosomatida; family Trypanosomatidae; genus Vickermania; species Vickermania ingenoplastis. The sequence goes on along the minus strand of VFSE01000226.1, from coordinate 175,673 downwards.
CAGCCTGCAGGAGGCGGTGGTGGTCGTGGTCCAGGGGCAGCAGCCGAGGTCGTCTGGCTCGTCCTCGCCGCCAGTGCGGATGGATTTGGGTGGATCGCCTACCAGTTTGCACCACCTCGTGGATTCTACGCCAGAGGATAAGGGTAACCTGAACGCCACCGCCACCACTGCCCACACGGAGAGCAGCCGCAGCCGCAGCCGCAGTGCGCCGAGTCGTGTGCTGCTCCGCTCCTCCCTCTCTCGATATCGGCACCGCCGCCTCAGCAGCCATCACGGCCCATTTGCTAGCAGCCGTCGACCCGCCGCGTCTGTAGCAAATCGCTCGCCCTCCAGCAGCCCCGTGGGCCCGGCGCACTCGTACCGGCGCAGTGTCGCCCGAGCGGCCTCCGCCCCGACGTCGGTCTCGCCCACCCCGGAGGAGATCGACGTTCAGTTTCTCCAGAGCCAGCACATGTTTCAGCTTCAGGCGATGCTCACGCGGGCCCACTCGGAGCGCCACCTGCTGCACAACAAGCTCCGCCGCAGCCGACAGCGGCAGGGCAGGCAGCAGCAGCAGCAGCAGCGACGAGTGGTGGAGGCCCAGGTTGCCGCGCGAGAGCAACGCCAGCAGGTGGAATGCCTGGCGCAGGACGTTGAAATGCTGCAGCGCCGATTGCAGCGCGAGGAGCAGCGGCGGCGTGCAGCGGAGGAGACGCTGGCGGCGCTTCTGCAACGCGGGCCCGGGGAGGAAGCCGACTGCTACGGGTCCGGCCGAGGCCCCGTCGCCGCCGTCTCTCCCCTGCTCGAGCCGCCGCTGCTGTTGACCACGCAGGCCGCAGGGAGAGAGAAGGATGAGCGGGACCCATCCGCAACCCCTGGCGGAAAGAAGAAGGCGACACTGGGGGATCCGGCAACAGCGTCTTCCGCCAATACCACCCCGGCGCACCAGTCGGAGGCTGCCCAAAAGGAGTTCAGTAGCCACAGCACACCAGAAGATGATGAAGAACAAGGAGAACAAGGAGAAGGGGCAGAAGGGGCCTGTCATGTATCAGCCGGGGTGGCGCACGAGAAGAGCAAGCAGCAGCAGCAAGAGGAGAAGGAGAAGGAGGAGGAGGGGCGTGCGGGTAGCGGTGGGATGGCTTTACCTACTGGGATGACGGCGGCTCCACCGTCTCCCTTCGCCACGGCGGTGATGACAGAGCGGGCAGACGGTACGGTCGACTCTGTGCTCTTCTTTCCCTCCGACCGCAGCGAGACGACGACGGGTAGGCGCTCCTCCAACAGCGGGGTCGGCGGTCGACCCTCCTTGTCATTGCCACCTCGCTCTGCTACCCCTCTGCGACACGCCACCGCCACACACGAGCGCGGTGCGGGCAGCGACGGCATTGTTGGTCCTTCCGAAGAGGCAACGAGCACCAGCGAGGACGGCGGTGGCGCAGAACTAAAGGAGGAGGCAGACTTCATTTCCTTCTCAGCGCTGGCGCAGCGGGCGGCGCAGCTGCAGCTGCGAGAAGCAGCGCTAGAGGCGAAGATGGCGTCCTGTGAGCTCGAGGTGGAGAGTGTGCAGAGCGATCTCGCCAGGGAAGCCGAGCGGCGCCACGCGGCGGAGGAGGCGCTCGAGCGGCTCCAGGCAGAGCTTCGAGAGATGCAGCAGAGGGCCCAGGAGACGGCGCACCAGAGAACCAACACAAGAAGCACTGAGGCGGCGGACGCGGCCGTGCAGATAGGTGCGTCTCTGCCGGCAGGGGTGGTGTCGTCGGAACGCCAAGGCGGAGTCAATGGCGCCTGCCTCCCCTTCCCCCCAGAGCAGAAAGAAGAAGGTGCTGCAGGGGAGGAGGAGAAGGAGGAGGAGGAGGAGCACATAAAAAACACTCCTGTATCGGTTGCCTATGCGCCCTCCACACCCCTTCCCGGTCACGGACAGAGACAAGAGCCCCCGCACCTCCATGCAGAGGGAGAGGGCGAAGATTCTTCCCGGGAGGGGGGCGGTGCCCCGCCGTCGGGCCGATCAACGGATCAACGGCAGTCCAGCGGTACACCACCATCACTCGAACACCAGCAAGAGCAGCAGCCCGTGGCGCCATCCACGACGCCTCGTGGTCCTGCTCCTCCGTCTTCTTCGGCTTCGATGCCTCTTGTATCCCTGGATGTGCTGCAGCACGCTGAAGCAGCGGCGTATCAGCGCGGCCGTGAGGAGGAGCATGCCGCCGTCCGCCGCCTCCTCCACGAGGCCGAGGAGGCCCTCCTGGAGCTCCGCAGCGCTCACCAGCGGGAAGTGAGCGCCACCCTCGAGGCCGTCACGCAGGAGTACGAGGCGAAGATCAGCAATCTGGCCGTCGAGCAGCGCAGGGCGAGGGAAACGGCAGAGAAGGAGGCAGATCGGCTGCGGCGCCGGCTAAAGAAGGCCAAGAACGCTGCTGAAGCTGCCGCCCAAGCCAATCGCAGCGAGGCGTTCCCTAGCGGAGTCCAGCAGCCACCGCAACCGCAGCTGGCCCCGCGACAGGATCGCTGGCTCGTGGTGGATGACGCCCTCGCCTTAGAGGCCGAGTTGGAGCTGGTGACCGAGGAGCGGGACCGGCTGCGGCGCAAGGTGCGGGCCCTCCAGCAGCAGCAGCAGCAGCAGGACCGGAGCCAACTCCTCCTGAGCGCGTTGTCTCTCTCCTCTTCATTCGTTGAAGAAGGGGCGGGGGGGGAGCGGTATTCCTCGGAGGCCTCCTCCGTGCGCTACCGCAGCGGTAGCAGCAGACCGAAGAAGACCCGGAGCCGTAAGAAGAAGGAACAAGAACAAGAACAAGAACAAGAAGAAGTTCAACGAGAAAAGGCGTATGGCCCAGTGTACGAGAAGAGCGACCACAAGCACAGGACAAGGAAAGATCAGCGGGGTGCAGCGAAGGAGAGGCCAAAGAAGGATCGCTACCAGGAAAGTACGGGTCGAAAACACAAAACGAGTGATGTCTGCAGCGACGATCGCCCGTCAACACATCACCAGCAGCAGCAGCAGCAGCAGGAAGAAGAAGGAGGAGGAGGAGGAGGTGTGTTTGCTGCCGCTGCGCTGCCTTCCTCTATCCTGCGCTCCATCCCACCACCAACTCCTCTTTTCGCTCCCACGCGGGGCCTGGGCTCCACGTGGATGGGTGCGGCCGCTACAGGAAGAGCAGAAGAGTGTGGGGCAGCAGGCCCGGCATCCTCCTTTACTGTTCCGGGGGGGCCAGGAGGTGGAAGGAGCGCTGCAGACCGGTGGCCCCCGCCGCCTACGCTGGTCGTCCCTCCCCCCCCGCCCCCGCCGTCGCGTTTGATGCCTGCCGGCGCTTCTCCAGCAGCCTCCGGAGCACGGCGATGGTCGTAATATGAAAGAAGATGCGGGGTAAGCCCGCGCGCAGTGTAACATGCCTTAAAAAAAAAAAAAAAAGAAAAGAAAAAGTTTAAGTGAAAGTTGCCCACGGAAGGGAAGGCATATCTCGATACCACCCGGCTTTTTTGGAGGCTTCCGGTGTGCTTGATGCTGATAGTCCTTCACCAATAGAATACAAACCATCTCCTCTCTCTGTCATATCGTTTTTGTTGCTGGCGTTGGTGGATGTCTTTTTTTTTTTCTCTTTTTTTTTCGCCTCCTCAAAACAAAAAAAAAAATGTTCAAGAAAACTGAAAACTGAAAAAAAAAAAGGAAAGAAAAAGAGTAAAGGGGCACCGACGGAATCAGACGGTTCTTTCCAAACAAAAAAAAAAAAGATCATCTAATATAGAGAGAGACCTAATTGCTTGGATCGGAGCTGCAGGCACACACACACACACACACACACCACACAAGAGTAAATCAACAAAGCGGAGCGGATACGGCCATCGCCGTCATGCCACTATTTCCCTCGGGCTCTCTCCTTCGCTCTGGCGCCGCGGCCGCCTCAGAAAAAACGGCTGCGGCTGCGGCTGCGGCTGCTTCCCTCCCTGTCTCGCCGGCCACCTCTGCCCGGGCGCGGCAGCTGCTGCAGGCGTCGATCCATGACCACCTCCTCCAGGGCCCCAAGTTCGCCGTGGTGTACTGCGGCAACCATCAGTACAAGGTAACGCCAGGCGATATCATTCTGGTCCAGCGCCTGCGGGCAGAGATCGGGAGCCGCATCCGCCTGCGGAAGGTTCTCATGGTAGCAGGAGAGCGGTTCACGGCGGTGGGTCGTCCGCTGCTGGAGAACGCCGTTGTCACGGCGGATGTGGAGGAGCAGAAGCGGATGCGAAATGTAGTCTCGCTGTTCGCGACCCCTGGGCGGCGGCGGGTGCGGTGGGTGGACGCCCCGCACGCCGCGACGGTGCTCCGGGTGCGCTCCATCACCTACACCCCGGAGGTAGTGGGGGAGCTAGACAAGTACGATGGGGCCCTCCTGGATCTCTATCGAAGAGGGGCCGCCTCGGGGTCTCCCTCTGAGGCGCCGGCGCAACTGACGGCAGAGGAGGAGAAGGCACTGCGCACGACGGTGCTGGACACCGTCCCGAACCCTGTGTACAAACGCCTCACGGGGTTCCACATTTTCGAAAAGAGCAGCACTGCGCAGGTGGAGGCAGCGCAGCATATCCCCCAGTCCGTCCTCGGTCCGATGGAAGAACTGATGATGACGACGACGCAACAGCCTCCAGAGAACGATGCAGCTCAGGGAAGAGAGGAGGAATGAACCTCCGTCGCTAATTCAAGCAGTAAACAAGGAGGTGGAGCCATGGTAAGAATAAAGAGAAGGAAGGTTTCGATTTGTTTTTTTGTCGCTCAGAGGGGATGAATGCCGGTTGTCAAAAGCCCTTCGTGGCTTATGTGGGCCTCGAAGATTAGGCGCAGCACATCTCTCTCGGACCCCAGCACCCGTTGTTTACACAACCAACAAAAAAAAAAAGAAGCAGCGAGATCCCGTGCGCCCAGTGGATTCCGTCATTTGGATCCAAATGACGGGATATTTGGTTGTTATGCGTTGATATTTTTTGTGTCTTTTTTTTTTCTCTCATACTTTTTTTTTCTGCAACTAAGAAATAAAAAAGAGGAGGGCGTATTGAAATACATTCAAGAACGAAACAGACAGATTCAAGCGCAATTTCCCCTCCTAGGCACCTCATACATTAACTAGTTAAGACTCGATAAAAAACCTTTATCTTCAAGCCGAATTAAAGCAAAGAGAATTATAGAGAATTGGGTGTTCGCGGCCCTACATGTACCAGGCCCTTTCCCTGTCCGCTGTTGTCGCTCCATCTTCCGTTTACTCTCTTTTACGGGGGGGTCGGAATTGAATTATTATTTTTTTTTAATTTTTTTTTATCATTAGCAAGTGCACCTCATCCAACGCATTAGATTCCTGTGTAGAGAGCAGCTTGGGCACTTCTCTCGAGTCATAAAAGTTAAAGATCATTTTAACTCCGCAATAAATAAATAATAAAAGGTATTATTTTTTTTTCTTTTTCTTCTTTCTTTTTCCTTTTTTTGTTTGTGAAGGCCAACGCTGTTCGGTCGGCTGTGTGTGACCCTCCCTTCCTTCCTTCTCTGTGCGTGTGCCTGTGCGGATGCTAGGCCGTCTAACCCCTCTCTCACGGAATGCTCTCACGGAGCTGGAGGAGCTCTTCGAGGGCTTCCATCACCACCACCGTCATCTGCTGTTTCCGAGTCGTTCCGCCCATCAACGCCGGCCTACCCCCACTCCCACACCGCCACAGCCGCCGCCGCAGCGTGGTGCTGCCGTTTCTTCATTCCCCAGTGAGTCCCAGCAAACGACTGGTCCATCGTCCGCCCCGTTGCCTACCGCTGGCGCTACCCGTGGCGGCCCTGCCGCCTCTGTGCCCTTCACGCACCCGGACCCGAGCTCTCACCCGCTCGTCCACGGCCGCTACTTCGATGTCTTCAGAGATCCCTACACGCGGCGCTGCTGGCGGCATCACGAACAGATGCTCTATCTTGTCTGGTGGAGCTTCCGCCCGGCCAGCTGTACCGAGTGTGGCATGCAGGACGCGTGGTTTCCAAATCGTAATGGAGAATTTAAGTGCGCACAATGCGGGGTAGAGCTGGGCTCCACCAAGTCGAACAAGGTGGTCAAGGACTTCGACACCACTGCGACGTTCAATCCAATGGATAAAAATAGTATGATAAAAATGGGTCGGCTGGGCACCGGAGAAGCCGCGGGCGGGGCCAACGAGGAATCCGACGGCGAGGAGGAGACCAACGGACCAAGTGGCGGCGGAGGCGGCGATAGCGAAGAGGAAACAGATGTCATCACCCTCTACACCCTCCTGTACGCCTGGCTCCAGCACATCCCGCACCCGGAACCTTCCCTGCACCGTAGCACGCACACAGCAGGGGCAGCAGGAGAGGCCTCACCGACCAGCGCTGCCCCTGCTTCCCCTTCCTCCTGCTGTTTTGAACTCCCTTCTGGGGAAGCGCTGCCGGACATTCTGCGGGCGGCCCACGACCTGACGCAGCTGCTCACCATGCCGGCCGTCAGCAACGGGTCGGGGGCAGCGGACGCCACGAGCTCGGTCGTCCCACTAGCCTCTTCTCTGCGCCGCTTTCATCTCCCTGCGGGTGGGGGGCTCGCCTCCTCCGCCCCGCTGGCCAGGGCCTGCGCGCTGTACCTCGCCCTGCTCCTCCACCGCTTCCCCGTCCCTTTCCCGCTGTTTGTCCGAGGCGGCGCTGGGCAAGGGGGGGAGGAGGCAGACGCGCTGGCGGCGGACCCGATGAGTCCTCGCGGTGGGCGGTCGACCCCCCAGCCTTCTCCCACGGCAGGCAGCAGCAGCGCTCGGCAGGCACTTCTCCCTATGAACACCGTTGCCGTGGAGTGGGTGGACGTGGAAATGGCGGCCTTCTTGACGGGGGTGCCCCTCACAGACTTCTTTGATGGCCTGCAGCAGCAGCCGGCTCCCCCTGCCCCCCACCCGAAGCCCTCGGCGGCCCTTCACAACGAAAGTGGGGCTGCCGACGAGGATGCTGGGAACAGTGCCATAGCTGAGCGGTACTTGGAAAACGTTGTTTCTGTGGCGCAGGCCGCTGGGGCACGCATCCCTTCCCTTCTGTGGGACCTGCACCGCACCCCGGGCCACCGTCGATACCTTCAGGACGTCATCGCTGCGCGCCGGCCCGCACGACATCCACTGCTGCCACCATTCCCGACCCTCTCCCAGCAGCAGCCGGTCCGGGGGCCCGGCGGGGCCAGCAGCTTGCTGTCCCTCTCCCCTGAGCACACAGCAATGGCGGTGATGCTGTCCCTCGCCCGGCGCATCGACACGACCTCGATGTGGGCGCTCGGTGTGATGGCCGTGGCCGAGGCAGAGCGTGCGAAGGGGCGGTCCCACAAGGAGAAGAAGCATCGAAAGGGGATAGCCGGTGGGCAATGGAAGGAGACCGACGTACAACAACAGCAACAACAGCAGGATCATTCTACTCCTCCTCTCCCCTCCACGCCTCCCGTGGCGCCGTCCCCCGTCGCCGTGCCGTCACACGGGGAAAATGAAGGAGATGGAGGAGGAGGAGGAGAACAGCCGGCGCTAAAGAAGCGAGCTCGGAGCCGCACCCCACCCACCACCACCCCATCGTCCGCCGCCACGACACCGCAGCAGCGAATCAAAACGGAGCCGGGGCGGTCGGATGATGAATGCAAGGCGGTCCCACCACTTCGTGAAGTGGAGTTGGAGGAGGCAGCAGCCTTTGAGGTTGCAGAACGTCTCGTCCTGGGGGACCCGAAGCGTACGCGACGTGCGTGGGAGGTGGCCGCCCACTTTGCGCAGCGCATGTCGGAGTGGTACGGTGAGATGGCCGAACGGCCCCCGGAAGAGGGCCTAGGACTGGTGTACCTGGGGCAGCAGCAGGTCCTGCTGTACCCGACCCTCGCGAACTTTAACGGAGACATGGACGCCTTTCACGCGGCGCTGCGGATTCCGGTGGCGGAGCGGTTCGCTGCGTACTTGGCTTCCGCCGCCACGGCGAAGCCAACAGCAACCCCAAATCAGGCATCCGGGGAAGAAGGGGACCACGTCTACTTCACCGACAGCCCCTCCGCCAACGCCTTGCTGTTCCTCTTCACTAGGGTCTTCCTCCTCCCGTATCCAGCTCTCGATCTCGCGGACCTCGCCGTGAAGAGCGGCCTGTACCACGGCCCTCAGCGGTGTTATGCGTGCCTTCAGCAAGCCGCCATGAGGGGGAATTTCAGTTTACTCCCTCTGGCCCGGCGCCTCACCCCAGTGACATCCATGTGGCTGCCGGCGTACCTCGCGCTGCACTCCAGCGATCGGCTGCCCTTCTTGTCCACCATTCGGCTCCTCCACCACCCCCTCTTCGCCTCCGGGGCGCTGCAGGAGGCGGTCCTCCAGCAGCTCCACCAAGTGCTCAACAAGTACGGCGCCATCCGGTTCTTTCAGTTCAACTACGTGCTGCGGGTGACGGACGCGAAAGAAAAGAGCTTCAATGGCTACTACTTCCTTTCCGCCCTGCACGGAGAGCAGGGTGTGACGATCTTCACCTGCATGCGCTCCGGGCGTAAGACCATCGCCTTCAACGCCCACAACCACACCATTTCCCTCAATTACTTAAACGAACGGGAGCGGTTGGTGCCGTCGCTGGAGATGCACCTTCTCCCCTCTGGCCCCGTGATCGCGGGCGTCCAGGGCTCCACCGTGGGGCTGGTGCGGGACGTGTCCCTCCACTTTAGCAGCAACTTCAGCGGGAGTCCGACGCTGCAGGGGCAGTGGCAGCAGTGGGTCGCCGTCGTCCGCCTCATGGAGCAGCTGGCCCACCTCCGGCGGCGTATGCAGCAGCCAAATCAGGCCAGCCGTCTCGATGCCTTGGCGTCGATTCGGGAGTCCCTGCACGCCGCCCCGGCGCATCAGGAGGAGGGTGGTGCTACCGAGAGGAGTTGGAGGGCGGAGCGGCGGAGCCGTGCTGGTCCCTTCCCTGCTGGCTCCCACGCCGCCTCGGCAGTGTCCGGGGGCGGCGGTCGGCGCGGCGTGGACTGGGGAGGACCGTCCGAGTACGACATCATCCGCTCGCAGCCGTTCGATATCGCCCAGTGCCGCGAGGAGCTGCAGCGGGAGCTCCTTCCGCTGCGAGCCAACCCCCGTCTTCTCCTCGGCCTGCCCGACGCCCGCGTGGTCGACCTCTACGCGCTGGTGGTGGCCTTCCTGGAATTGATTGAGTACACCCAGCAAGACTATGCCCTCCTCCTTCTTCAGCAGCAGCAGCAGCAGCAAGGAGCGGATGCTGGGGACGAAGGCCGTCGGAGTGCGGGCGGGGAGCCACGCACGTCGCAGTCTCTGCTCCTCCCTCCTCCTCCACGCGCTACGCCCCCCATCTCTCCCGCCGTCCAGCAGGGGGCCGGGGGGCTCCCCCTCCACGTCTCTCCCCCACAGTACAAGAACAGCCCTCCAGGCGCGACGAAGAGGCCTACACCAACAACTGGGGAAAATCGTCGGGGGCAGCCGGGGTGGAGCTCCTCCGAAGTGCCGCCGGCGACGCTGCCGAACTGGGTGGAGGAGCTCCGCGACCACCCATCGCAGCAGCAGCAGCAGCAGCAGTTGGAGAGTCGATGGGAGGCCGAGGATGCCGAACAAATCCTCCATAGCAGCAGCAGCAGCAGTGATACCTCGAGTCGGAGCGATGATGACGTGGAGGAGGAGGGCGGCCGGTCGGCATCCTCCAGCTCTGCGGAGGAGGGGGAGGAGCCGCAGCGCCACCCGCCTCTTGCTCTTCACGCGCTAGCCCGGCGACGTCGCGTGGCGGCTCGCTGCCGCCTCACTCCTCGTATCGGGGTCTTGCCGGGCCCCACTCGTCTCAGCCCAAGGCCGCAGCAGCACCGGGCTGTGGGGGGCGGCCGCCTCCCCGCCCACCGCCCGGGGCGCGCTGCCCTCGCCCGCCGCCTCACCATGACCCCCATTCAGGCCGTGAAGAGCCCCACGCTGGAGAAGTTTGAGCCGCTGCCCCCACCGCTGGAGCTCCCGCCGAGCACAGGCGGCGGTGCCAAGTCCTCCGCCCTGGAGGAGGAGGGGGGGCAAGAGGGGATGACCCCCAGCAGCAGCAGCACCCGTCGCCCCGCCGCCTCCAGAACGAAGGGGGGGGAGGTGGGTGGCGGCTCGGCACGGCGGCGTGCCGTGCGGCACCCCGTTGGAGCCCGTGAGAGCGGAGAAGACGACGAGGGCGGCGCTGCAGAAACAGAAGAAGGTGGTGGCGGTGGCGGTGGGGTCCCCTCCATTCGAGCGCTGGATCGAGTGCGGCAGTTGAAGGCAACCCTCCGATCCTTTCGTAAGCACATCTGCTACGCCTACCTCTCTGCCATTCCCCGCTTTCAGGATGTGATGGGCGACCCCGCCGCCGGGGGGGAGGAGGCGGGCCACGGTCTTCAGGCGCTGCAGTCACTCCGCGAGCAACTCGTGCAGCAAGCCGCCGCCGCGCAGGAGGCACTGCTGCAGTCGAGGCGGTGCCCCGGCCCCGCTGTTAGCCCAAGGGAGAGACCTCCCCAACAAGCGCAGCCGCAGTTGTTCTTTCCTTCCCTTCCTTCTCCGCCGGTGTCGTCAGCGGCTCCTCTGCGTGGCTCCTCGCCCTTCCTCCCCGTGGCGTTAGAGCCCTTCACCCTCTTCGACGCCCCACGCTGCCGGGACCGGTTGGACCGCCTGCTGCGCTTCGTTCAGGCCTATATCGCCTTCAAGGAGGAGCTGCTCCACGTGCATCTCCCCGTCCTCGCCGCCGCATACAGGCGCGGTCTCCAGCAGCAGCTGTCAGAAGATGAAGAGCGAGGCCCGAAGCCGGCGGCAGGAAACAGCCCCCCGTCCCGGTCCAGTGCAGCCCCTGTCGACCTTCCAGAGCCCTTGTCCCTGCCCCCCAGCACCCAGCACCAGCACCAGCACCAGCAGCCGTCCAAGCGGCGGCGGCTGGGCAGCAGCTCGAGTTCTTTGAGCTCCGCCGCCTCGGGGGAGGACGAAGCGGAGGAGCGGCAGCCGCAGCCGTATGTCCGGAGCAACAGAGAAACCGGGCGAAAGCGACGACGACGACGACAGCAGCAGCAGCAGCAGCAGCAGCAGGAGTAGGCCCCAAGCGAACAGCGCTCCAGCTCTGATGACAGTGATAGACGGGGGGGGGGGGGGGGTCTGACGGCTCCTCTGCATTCATTTCTATTGTTGTTGTTCGTGTTGGTGTTGGTGTTGGTGGTGGTGGTGGTACTCGAACCGAACTACATGGGGGATCAGAACCGCGTAAGATGGCTGCATTTGACACATAAAAATTGTTCTTAAGCAAAAAAAAAAAAAAAGAGAGAGAGAGAGAGAGTCGCGGCTCTGCTCCCTATCCTGGTGGAATCGATCTCGTGTTGTTTGTTTCTTGTTGTTGTTGTTTAAAGGGTGGTATGAACTAAAGTACTGTTTTTTTCAAAAAGAACTACTATGGTTGCTCCTTCTTTCTTTTTTTTTTTGGTTTTGTGTTTCCTGGTCCATTGTATCGGCATTCTCTCTCAAATAATAACATACTTATAATAATAATAAGTAATTATTTGTGTATCTCAGCTCTCCACCGAACTGTAGTCTAACGGCGGCCCATTACTTATTCGAGAAGTGATCGGTTTTTTTGTTTGTTTGTTTGTTTAAAAAAAAAAACAAGAAACAGTTTGGACAGTCTAGCCCCTTTTAAACTGTACGGCCTCCCAAAAACTCGTTCTTCGTTTAAGAGAACGTTTAAAAATATCTTTGACATACATTTTCTAACTAAAAATTCTCAAAGGAACAACCCCGAAACCTTAACCAAAAAAAAAAAAATGGATGACCTCCTCAACAAGTTGTACTATTTCTATGAGCTCGTGTTCACAGAGCGCAGCCAGTTCCAGGGGGGGCCGGTGCGGCAGTTCATGATCGACTACGCCCCCTTCTTCTACATCACGGCGGTTCTCTACCTCCTGATGGTGCATGTCGGCCCCAAGTTCATCAAGAAGCCCATGAAGCTCAAGCCGTGGTTCATCGCTTGGAACTTATTTTTGGCTGTCTTCTCCATGTTCGGCGCCTACTACTCACTTCCGTGTCTCCTCGATATGATCTTTGGCGGGTTTTCCGAGCCCTCCCCGCAGAATCCGTTGTATAAAGATGGCCGCACCCCCAACCTCTACACGGCCATGTGCTGGTGGAACCCCGATGTGTTCTTCAACCGCCGCGAGGGCTTGTGGCTGTGGGTCTTCACGATGAGCAAGATCCCGGAGATGATCGACACGCTCTTTCTCGTCCTCCAGAAGAAGCGGGTCATCTTTCTTCACTGGTACCACCACGCGACGGTGATGCTCTACTGCTGGCACTGCTTCACCTTCATTACCCCTGCCGGGTTGGTCTTCTCCACGATGAACTACTGCGTGCACAGTATTATGTACTCCTATTACTTCGTCTGTGCCTGCGGGTACCGCCATGTGGTCCGTCCCTTCGCATTTCTCATCACGAGCCTCCAAATCGCCCAGATGGTTGTCGGCATGGGCATCGAGTCCTACCTCTTCTACCAGGTGTTCATCTCCGACAACCGCTGCGACGCAGACCCCAGCAATGTGCTCTGGGGCTTCGGCATGTACCTTAGCTACTTCATTCTCTTCTCTCAGCTGTACTACAACAGCTACCTCAAGAAGACCCCCCGCCCGGTGGCCGCCGCCGCCGCCGCTGCGGCCGGTGCCGGAACCATCACACCCACACCCGTCCCCCAGCTCGCCCGCAAGAAGAAAGACTAGATGGTGAGTAGAAGGGGGAAATAGAGAACATGAAAAAAGAAGAAGAAGGCGAAGGAGTCATAAATATATTCTCCTCCACCTTCCTCTTAACTACCTTTTTCTTTTTCTTTCGTTTTTTGCCCCCCTCCCTCTCCTCTATTACTAGTACTCTCTTTCCATACCCAGCTTTTCCTTATCTCTGTATCTGCATGTCGGTATCTACATGAATGGATAGATACGTGTGTGTGTGTGTGAAGTTTTCTGTGTTTGGTTCTCAATGTACATGAGGGACCAGTTTACGTACAACGTACTGCGTATACGTATAACGTAACTCATTGTTCTATGAACACCTGGGGATCGCCACCTCTTTGCTTAATTTTTTTTTTTTTTTTAGAATAGTAGAGAGTTCAAAAGATGAAAGTAGAAGAAGAAAAATGTCTAAGAGAGAGAGAGAGGCAACCGGAAAGGGGGGGAGGCAGTCGAGCCATCTCTGTCGGGGGCCCACAAGCAGGTGGTGGTGATAAACGCTTTCCTGTTCGTGTGGGCCTTCGTTGCCTGCTATCCTCCCTCAATCCCTGAGGAGGACCTGGGTGGGGAGAGAGGTGATGGGGTGTTGTTATTTATTTATTTATTGTTGTTGTACGTTTGGTGTTGTACGTTTTGTTTGTTGCCTTTCCCCTTCTTCCGCTGTCTCTCTTTCATGGCGGTGAGTTCATTGTTGTAGTTGTTTGTTTGTTTGTTTCCTCTTTTTTTTTCGTTGTAGTTGTTTGTTTGTATTTTCCTGTTTCTTCTTTGGTTTCCCCCTCTCCCTTCCACCGCTCTTCTTCTTATTCGTCTCTGCTGTGCTGTGCTGTGCTCCACTATCTCTCGCCCTCTGTCTCTCATGCCTCGCGGATACGCGGAGGGCGCCGTGTCGGCTCACCAACCGGGTGGATCGCGCGCTGAAACAACGCAGCGGGCGGGGTACGGCGGAGACCATTCAGGATCCTCCATTGTTTGTTCATGTTGTTCTTTTTTTATATTTTTATTTTCTCTGCAGCCCTCTGTTTTGGAGGGATGGTGCTCAGCGCAGTGGAAGGGAGTGTTGAGGGACGAAGAAGACCAGACATGAAGCAGTGGCGGAGAGAGAGGGAGGGGGAGAAGAAAGGATCCGCAGCACTTCGTATGTTGCGTATTTTTTTATTATTTTTTCCCAATGGCCACCCAGGTATGCCTCAAGAGGAAGCAGGGCAGGGTTGTACGTACCTACCTAGGGCACGATGGCTTCACACCAGCGGGGGGGTATCGCTCTGCTCTTGAACAACGAAAGAAGAGAAATAATGAAAAAGTGCGCATGCTGATGGAAGACAACGAAGTAACGAATAATAAAAAAAAAGTAACTTGATAACATGGAGAAGCATGAAATTCGACGGGGACAGTGCGCATCATCAACGGAGAGGACGAGCTGCATATTAAGGATAAAAGGAAGGATATATTAGCGCTTCCTTTGTTTTATTTGTTTTTACGCTTAAAGAAATACAAATATATACTGACTTGTCATGGGTGCGCGTAGCCGACTGGTCGTGCCGGTGCTTCTTTCTTTTCTTTTTTCTTTTTCCCTTAGCACAGCATAAGAACAGAGAAAGAGAGAGAGAGAGAGAGAAGAGGGGGGGGAGAAAACAAAAAGAACCAGAAGAAGAAAAGGAAGGGAAAACGAATCGATGTTGTTTGCGTGTCGCTCACATGGTTTCATTTCTTACCTCCCATTTATCTTATCGTAATCATTACCCTTTCCGTAAGAAAAAACAAACAAAAAAATAATGAAGTCTACAGTTTCCCTACTCAACGGTCGCTCCATCTGCTTCTTGCTGCTTAACGCACGTTGGAGGTGCAGTGAACTTCTCTTTTTTAATGCTCTCTCTTGATTTCCTTCCTTATTTTAAAATGCTTTTTGTTTGTTTGTTTGTTTTTGTTTTCTTTTGGATCTTCTTGTTGTGCTTCTGTGCTCCTCCTCTTACTTGCCCACCGCTTCGCATTCGATCCGGAACAGCTGCCATTGATCATAGCGCCGCCGTCTGTGTGTGTGTGTGTGTGTGTGTGTGTCGTACCTGTGTCTCACTCATTGGCCCAACCCCCAGAGTCTATAGTAGGAGGCAGAGCGGCTCTTGCGAGCGTAAAAAAAAAAAAAAAAAACACACAGAGTCGTGAACGGGAGTTGTTGGAGCAGCGCGATTCGGATCATTTATTGCAGAGAGTACGCGTTCCCTGCGTTCAAGGAGCTTCCCTCTAGTGTTGGCCTAATTTTTCTGTTGGGCTTAAATTCAACTTTTATTTGGAAGAAAATACAAATATATATATATTTATATTTATATTTATATTTATATTTATATTTAAGCAAAAAAAAAAAGGAGAAAAGGTGTAGTATCTTCGGGTCCGCCGTATCATTATTTATTTATTTATTTAGTCATAGAGAGAGAGAGAGAGAGAGAATCAAAGAAGGAAAACGAACAAAAAAAAAAGAAGGTCTAGGCAAGCCCCACACACACGCACGCACAGCACTAACCAATGCTCATGGCAGAGCTGGTCTGTCAGGGGTGCCACCGCATCCTGTGCCACCCCTACGGCGCGGTGAGTTGCCGCTGTCGCCACTGCAACGGGATTACACCGGCTCAGTACGTGACGTTCCCATGCGGCGGATGCCATTATAACGTCGTTGTACCCCTCAACACCACCTGTGCTCTGTGCCCCGTGTGCACCACGGTGACCGACATCCCCGAGCAGTACCTCCCCATCTTCACCACAGGCACCGCTAAGGGGTGTGGGGGCGGTGCCTTGCCGCTCTTGGGCAGTCATCCCGATGATGATGACCCCAACGGTGATGTGGCCGGTAAGACCATGTATGTGTCGTACGAAATGGCCAAGCGGAAGAAGGGGGCCCAGCAGGAAGGCAATGCAAACCCGCTGGGCGGGCGCAGCAGCAGCGCTATAAATGAGCCAGTGCCTGCAAGGCACCCCGTTATGTTGATTGGAAAGCGCATCATATAGCCGTCTGTGTCCTTCTTTTGGTTTTTCTCTTTTATTATTATTATTATTATTATTATTATTCATGGGTTTTTTGTTTAGAAATCTGTATGAATGCATTGCTGTATGTGTTATGTGCATGGCAGCCGACCCATATTCCGTATAAGCCCCTGTGAGGGCTTAAGCGAGCACTCCACCTCGTTGTCGTATGTAGGTAGACGTACCGTTTTTGGTAGGTGTTGTGGGTGAGGAGCGTAGCGATTCCAACCATACGCTCGTATCCAAAGAAGATAAGGAAAACAAAAAAAAAAAAGACGAAAAGAAACGAATACAAGAAGAAGAATGTCAACTCTAATGAAGAGCCCATATATGTGGAGCCAGGAGAAGGAGTCATCAGGTCACCCAGCCAGCGAAAGAGAGAAAGAAAGAGAGAGAGAGGGATGATATAGACTTTTTCTTTCTTTCTTTACGCTACATGTATTCTTCAATGGTTCAGGTAGTGTATATTGCGTTCTAATCGAGGTTTTGTATTGCTGATAATACATATTGGCGCTGCTTGTTGTTCTTTATATATATATATATATATATATTGTTTTTCATGGTTCATTGTGTACATGTGTGTGTGTGTAGAGCTATGCTGTATGTGATCGGTGCTGACCAACCACAGATCCCGTCCCCTATATTGTGCCTTCTCAATCTCTATCCCACAACAGAAACACGAACACACACAAAAAAAAGCTCAAATCAACCCCGCTTAAGAACGTACTTACTGGCTATAGTAGTGTCCAAATATGCCACACCCCTGGATCCCACCTTCCTGCAGGATATACAACGGTATGTGTGTGCTCTAGACTAGACTCGTGTTGAGCATGTCCAAGGCCCCTTCACACTTACTTGCCGTCGTTTGTACAGGAAGGGAAGGGAAGGGGGGGGAGCAATCGATCCCCTCACACAAAAGCCAAAACCAGGTCAGGTGCAGAAAAAACGAACGAGTTCGTCTGTCTTTCCAAATTGCAGTTGGAAAAGTTAATCCACATGTCGTTTGTTCTCTGAATATTGAACTATTATTTATATTGCGGGGATCTATATATGTAATGATAATCTATACTATAATATATTCTAATTCGATATATTCATGGTGTTTCTCTTAGAGTTTGTATAATTTAACGGATCTATTTGTTCTTCTTTTTCTTCCCGCTACCAGTTATCCCTATTGGTTTCTTTTCTTCTTCTTTTTTTTTTCCCACCGTTGCGTTTTAAATTGGTGGTGGCCCCTGCTCTCCCTCACGTGAGGGTGGACGTCGGGATGCCGATGACGAATTGAGCTGGATGTGGATCTAGTTTGCGCTTATTAGTCCGGCTCTCCCCACCTGACACACACACACATCTACCCCCTTTTTTGTTAGCTCCCCAGGAAACGACGTCGGCGTCGCAGCAGTTCATGAATAATAGTTGAGTCGAGGGAAGGAGAAGGAGGGAGTCGGGGGGGGTATTATTTTTTATTTGGACGAATTTGTGTGAACAACAAGGAAATAACACGCGGTCTCCAAAAAGCAAGTCACTCCAGCTGTGAAGTGGGGTGGGGGGGGCGGAGAACAGATCTTGTCTTTCTCCAGATTGCCTTGCCTGTGCTCCTTGCCTTTACATCCCTCGCCCTTCTTTGTTCCTCTGCGGAGTGATCCTTCTATTCCGCTTGATATCTTTTTTTGCTTTTTTTCTTTTTCCCCCTTAAACTTCCTTAAAAGACAAACTATTTAAGTTTCTTCTTTCTGAACAAAGAAGAGGAAGAAGAGCCAGGCAAAATATAAATAAAAAATAAATAAAAACGCGACACAGCCACCATGAAGGGTCCCTCCTCCCTCCAGCGCGCCATGGCGACCGTCTCGATCAGGCGGGCGTGGGCCCACGCCCCCACCGCCCTCCTCGCCATACGCAGGGCCGTAGCGACGAGCACCAGCGGTGGTAGTAGTAGCGGCAGTGTTCACCGCACCAGCACCGCCCCGGGCTCTCCTTGGTCGCAGCACTCCGCCGCCTCGCCTTCGGCCCAGCGGCAGCAGCAGAAGGAGTTGGAGGAGGACAAGCTGCTCGAGGAGGAGGAGTTCGCGGCACTCCATCAGATGCTCGGCACGGAGGAGGAGGAGGGAGGAGAGGACGAGGCGGCCCTGGGCCGGGGCGGTGGATGGGTAGCGGACTACGTCACAGCTCTCCCCCGGCGGCGGCGGCAGCGCGCCAGAGCGCTGGAGATGGAGCGTGGACGCCTGCGTTGGGCCCTCTTTGAGCGCCGCCAGCTCCTTGCCAGTCTTCACGCTGCCTCCGTTTTGATGCGCCCCCCACATATGGCTGCTGTCCTCAAAAAGATTCAGAGCAGTCCACAACAGCAAGGCGAAGGTGCCCCTTCCATGTCGGAGCTGTACGCCCGCACTGCTGCCAGTTCGTATCTGCACTGGAAAGGGTCTTCTTCTGTGCTGGTCCACTGGTGGGGGCGGTTGCGGGGCCGATTCGAGGCCCCTCCAGCCAACGCGGGCAAGGCAGGGGGGGAGAGCCCCCCGTCCGCCCTAACGACCCTCACGGCGGATCTCGAGTACCTCCGCCAGCACCGCGCGCTCCACCTTCTCTCCTATCATCGCCGGTTGAATCTCACTCCAAAGCGAAATCTCTGGCACGCCATCTTCCACATGTGCTGGAACGTGTACATTAGCGTGGCCAATGCCGTGGCGTCGGTCTTCAGCTACCCCTTTCTCCCGCCCTCCGCCTCCCCCGCTCCCTCCGCGCCGGGGCAGAGCGGCCGCACGGGCAGGGTGCCTCCCCCCTGTGTGGCCCTGTCCCCGCTCTCTATGGGAGTTGGTCTCGCCAAGGGGGTATGGGTGGGGGCATCTTTCCTATGGTACGGCCTCGTCGTCTCGCCGCTGATTCACCTTCCCGCCGGGGCCTGCAACAGTGTGCTCGGGACGTACAACTTCCTCACAGGGAAGCTCATGTTCGACGCCATCTCCGGTCGCTGGATGCGCTGCACCGTGCTGGACACCCACATGCTCCGGCTCGAGCTGCAGCGAGAGAAGCGGTTGATCCGTTCGATTGGGCGGATGGAGTTTAAGCGCAGTAAGATGAAGTCGGAGGACAAGTGGAAGCAGCGCATGGCCTCGCTTGGCTTCTCCATGGATAACCTGCAGGAGCAGATGATGGGCGGCGGGAACAAAAAAACGAAGGCGGGTAAGGTGCAGAGCAAGCGGGTGTTCAACCCATATGATGCCTTGAATGTGAAGCGCAGCGCGACACAGGCGGTGATCAAGGCGCAGTACAAGAAACTGGCGATGGTATTCCACCCGGATGTCGCTCAAGGCCGCGGCGGGGGGGCGCTGACCGATGCGGAGCGCCGCCACGCCCAGGAGAAGTTCGAGGAGATCTCCAAGGCGTATCAGATCCTTTCCAATGCAGAGAAGCGCAAGGCGTACGATATGGGCGGGGAGAGCGGTCTGGCGATGCATGACAGTAAGTACGGGAGCTTTCTCTCTCGCACCCCAGAGGAAGTCGTTCAGAGTTTGTTCGGTGGCGAAGCGTTCCGTCGGCTGCTCGTGGGGGAGCTGCTGCGGTCGCACTGGGCGCTACGGTATGAGGCGCAGGTGAGCATTTCTCTGCATGAATTGGAGGAGCTGCAGTCGATTCGAGTCCGGCAGATGGCGATGGAGTTGGCGCAGATGGCAGATGTGCATGCGATGGGGGCTCCTTCTACAGGCCCCTCCACGGCAGCGGCCCACAGCCGATCCGCTGCAGCCAGCCGAGGCGGCGGTCGCGGCGCAGGTGGTGTGCCATCGACCTCCAAGAAGCAGCAGCAGCAGCAGCCCCACCAAGGCCAACCGAAGCAGCAGCAGCAGCAGCAGCTGGTCCCTGGCAGCCACGAAGATGCCGACTTCTCCCAGCAGTTTATGGACCGCTGTGAGGCGTTTGTGCAGCGCATGAGTGAAGCGTGCTTTGGACGGGAATTGCTACACGAGATCGGCCTCTCCTACGTCGCGGGTGCGCAGCGCTTCCTTGGCCTCACGCGTTTTTATGCCCCCAAGGCCCTGGTGACCCGGAAGATTTTTACGGGCATCGACCGCGTCTACTACGCCTTCAAGGACGCCAAGTCCCCCACACGCGACGATCCCCATGCGAAGCAGCTGGTCGCTCGCAAGGTAATGATCGAGTACTTCAACATGGAGTACGACAACGTCGTGGCGGATCTGCACATTTGCCTGCGCTTCGCCGTGCAGATAGTGCTGCAGGATGTTAGTGTGAGCGAGGCAGTGCGGCGCCGGCGCTGCTACGCCGTCTGGTATATTGGGCAGAAAATGCTGGAGAAGGGTTTGCTCTTTGGTACGTCCCGCAAGGAGGAGGATGGAGAAATGCTGGCGTACATCCAGCAGGCGGCGACATCAGCGGCCACCACCGCCAAGCCAAAACCTTTTTAATACAGAAGCGGAAAGGAAGAAAAAATATATCTACTCTCGACACACAAGGTGAAGGAAATGCATACATACACAACGGCCGTCGTCGTCTATCATTTTCCTTGCTTTCGCATTCCCCCCCCCCCCCTCCCCCCTGGCCAGCAGCATTAACGAAGAACCGAAGAGCAAAGTGGGTTCCACTAACATCAACGTTTTCTACTAAAAATTCTAATGACAAATCTTTACAGAATCATCTAACCTCCTCCTCCTCACATGCGTTGTTCAGAGCCAATATTGATAGGCACATACATCTATCATCACTACCACAAAAAAAAAACGACCAGCTTGTTGTTCCTTTTGATAAACCTGTTGCTGTTCTCGGGTCCTTGTCTGGGCCCTTACTCCAGAGAAGCGTCCGTACCATGATGCTGGGCCAGTCCTCTGTTACGGTTCGAATGCGCTGTGTTGCGTTCTTCTCTTCTCATTTACTATTTTTTTTCTCTCTGGTGTTTCATTAACACACACACACACACATACCTCCATTCGAAAAAGCAAACATAATCAGAAGCACACAAACAAGAAATCCGAACAGAGACGTATCAGCGGCTCAACAACAATAAGAAAAGTTGTCTTTAAAAAAAGAAATCCGACAAGTCCCGCAGCACCGTACGTCGTGTCCAGAGCAACGGGCTCCACAGCTGTGAATTGCAAATGTCAGTGCTGCGTCCCGGGGGCCAGCCGTCGCACGTGGAGGGGGATATCGATCTCGACGCTGCCATGAAGGATTTGGATGACATGGTCGATGACATGGTCTCATCTTTTGATCAGACCCGCGCTCTTGGTGCCCTCCCTCTCCCGCTAGAGGAGACCGGAAGGCCTGGAGGAGCGCAGGAAGGGGGGGAGGCCTTCCGCGGCCGGGCACCGGGCTCGATAAATAGTAAAACAGCGCCGCCGCCGCCCTCCTCTACACGGCAGCTGGAGGACAACTCTGTAGAGGAGGCTATGCTCTTCGAACCCCACCCGCGACCGCAGCGCACGTCGGAAGGAGTGAAGTTTGACCGCATGGCCACCGCGACGCCGTCCGACAGCCTCCGGCCCTCCGCCCACGATGGTAGGGCGATGCTGGGCCACCACCGCCCAGAGGCGGCGGCCGACGATGTCTGGATTGATGATTGCATTCGGGAGGTGGAGGAGGTCCTTCTGGGCGACTCGGCCGCCTCTCCGGAGGGAGACGGAGAAGAGGAGGAGCTGGACCTCAGCGAGAATGGAGCAGCCCGCACACGAAGAAGGCGGGGTATGTTTTCGTATGGCGCCCCTGCAGCAGGTGTGGTGGAGAAGGAGGTGGAGATGGAGGCCACGTTCTTTCCGCGTCGTGGCGGCTACCCGGAGCAGCAGCAGCAACCGCCGCGGCGCTCCGGAGCCTTCAGCACGGATCAAGGTGTGGGCTCTTCTGCTCGTCCCAGGCCGCGCAGCAGCACGGCGGATACGACAACTCTCAGCGGTACGTCTTCTCACCTCCACCTCTACGACCGAATGGCGTTGTGGGAGGAGCGAAGAGAAATGAAGCGCATGCTGGGGCTGTACAACAAACTCGTGGCCGAGCAGTCGAACTGCACGTTTCGGCCCGCTATTAATCAGACCTGCATCTCTCCGAGGGCGTCCACCACCACTAGCCCCAGTCGACGGAGTCCCCGACCCTCCAACGATGCGCCTCGTGCAGATCCATATGGTCAGCACCGGGAGGAGGAGGACGAGGAGGACGACGCTGTTCCCCGGCCCCCCGTGAAGGGCATGGAGGCGTTCGTCGACCGTCTAGCCTACGCCCGGGCCGTAAGGGAGGAGCCGCAGCGGAAGGAAGCGGAACGCCTGGCACGGTATCGAGATCCGGCCACCTTTGACCGCCGCCCCACCACCCCGGAGCCCTTTCGTCTCTCTACTCCTCCGCCTTCGCATCCCCCCACCTCCGCCGCGCCTGTCATCCCGCCCGCCTCGCACCCCATTTATCCGCAGCGCAGCAGGTCTACCTTGCGGTCTCCACGGCCGTCCCCTCATCCCAGCAGCACGACGACTGCGCAAAGAGGCGCCAGTCGTACGGCTACCGCCCCCTCGCCTTCTCCCCGGCCTACGACATCAACAACCCCTGCAGCACCAGCATCAGGTGGGGGTGGAGGTCTGCACAGCCACCCGGTGTTGCGCTTCCCACCGCCACCCTCCGCCCTCCTGCAGCGTGGCCGCAGCCCTCCTGGTGCCCAGCCGGCGGGGGTGCCGCCCATTCCCACCCGGATGCGGGATAGTTTGCCGCGGCACCCTTCCCCCAGCACCGCTCCGCCGCCTGCCCTGAAGCCCAAGCCACGCCCATCGCCGGCGGCGGATTTGTTTCGTACGGTGGGGGCGAAGCTCCGCCGCGAGATATTGTTCGGCGAGGATCTCAACCAGCAGCTCCAGGAGCGGGAGCAGCGATTCCGCGATCTCGCCGCCGCCCCCGTCACCTCAGCAGTGGAAGCCTAAGCCGAGCAAGAGAGAAGCACAGAGCTATTCATCTCCATTCCCCAACCCCCTGTAACAAGCACGGGCTCCTTTTGTACAACATTGTGTACAGCGAGAGGTCCAAGGAGTCTATGCCCTCACTATAGTGCTTGGTATTATTCATTAGATCTATCCAATTTATTTTTTATTTTCGCTTCACCCACGGATACATTAAAACGCTCTCCTTGTACATTGCACTGATTTATTTATTTAATTCTTGTTGTAGGATGAGTTGTTGCTGAGTGCGTTGGCAACCCCCCCACCCCCTCTTGTGTTTGCATTTGGGGCAGGTGACGAGATATTGCTTCTTGCTGTTGTTGCGGGTACTGAATAAAATGCCATTGCGAGCGTCACATCACTATCCTCTATCCCTTTTTTTCTTTTGTTTTTTCTTTCTTGTGCTGTTGCTGGATGGATCTCCTGTGTGTAGACAAAAAGAGAAACGGACCACCGTCCAGCACGGCATGCGAGTTCCGTCCACCGGCGCTGTGTGTGGCTCTGCTGGGGCCGCAGGTCTGAAGGCGTGGCACCTCCCACCCCCCACCCCGAGGGGGGCCTCTCTCCAGCCGCCTAAGGGCCCCAGTCCGGCGTCAGTCCTGGCCGCATTACCCTCCTCCAAATGGATTTCTCTCCAGAGCTCATCCCCCCGCAGCACTGCAATGGTGTCCCCTACTGCTCTGTCTCTGTGGCGATGGAGCCCGTCGGCCTTTGGGGGCGTGAAGGTTGGTGTTTGTGGTGTCGGCGGTCCGCTGGGCGGCGCGGCACTGCGTGTCGCCAGTCGGCTGCTTTCCACCACCACCCCGCTAGATGATCTCCACGATGCCACAAACGCGGAGGCAGCCCCGCCATCTGAAGACCTTCCACGTGGCAATGACGGGAAGCTGGGCGACGACACAGGAGCAGCAAGCGAAGGGGGGCCGTCGACTTCACCTCCATCATCTGGTGGGTCTTCGCGGCCGTTCCGAGTGCTTCGACTGCACAATCTGCCCCGGAACTGGCTCCATGAGGAGGTGGTGGAGTTTATTGACCAGGTCGCCGAGAACGCAGGGATTGCACCGCCTTCTCCACCAGAACAATCTGCTGCCGCTGCTCCCGGAAGGGAAGACAAAGAGGGTGTGGACCGCAGCTCTGTCGATGAAGACGCTGCGGACGAGATGGACACGGAGGCCCCCGCCACCGCCTCGCACCTCCCTCTCGCTACTTCCCCGTTTATCTACCACTTAACGATTTATTTCGGCCGCCGCACCGGCGTGGTCTTTGGCTCCCCGCGCCTCGTTCTGACCAGCTCAGCGCTCTGCGACGTGCTGCTGAAGGGGGTCCCATTGGAGGAGGACGACTACAGGGCACGCATCTACTTCACCGAGGAAGTTCCAAAGGCAGCAGCAGGTGGTGGTGAGGCGACCTCCGCGGCCTCCTTTCTGTCGGTTGCGGAAGCCACGGCCAGCAGCAGTAAAAGTGGGGCTGTGGGGTCCGGTGCGGCTCTCTCCCCCTTCTGTGCGCTAGAGGCGATGGAGGAGTCGCTGGAGCAGCAGCAGCGCGCCGCCCTCGAGTCCCTGGAGTTGGACCGCTATCTTTTCGCCCCGGACCTGCTGTACGACCTGGAGCGGCTCCAGCAGCGCCGCCTCATCACCTCCAGGGAGGCGGTTCTCCTCGACTCCTTCGCGGATGGCGAGGAGGACGAGGTGGAGGGAGGTGGTGGCGCGGCGACGAAGAAGAAGAGCGGCGATTCTGAGGAGGACGGTGAAGAAGAAGAGGAACTAAAGAGGGCAGGCGCCAGCACCCGACGGAAGTCCAAAAAAACAAAGAACGGCGGGCGGCGGCGCAAGTGGATACGGCGCCTGGCCGGGGATCAGAAACATCTAGGCAGGGGATCGGCCATCAACACGCACATTCCCAAGCCTTACGTCCAGGGCCGGCGCGTTTAAGAAGAAGAGAGCGCCGTGCATTGATTTATAGATTGCTGGTCTTATTTGTTTGGTTGTGATCCTCCTAAATAGCTCTGCCCATCCCACACGGTTCCCAGAGAGCATTTTCCTGCACAGAGAGAGAGGAAAGGCATACAGACATTCGAGTAAACACCGTAGATAGAATACAAGGAATGACAGAAGAGGGGGTGGGGGTGGAGGGCGTCACGCTCATCAAATCCTGTTCAGTTCTCGTACAACCGTGATCCGTGCAGCATTGCAGCATTCTTAAAGAATCCTCCTCGTCTCGGTCCTTTCTCATCTGAAACACCATCGCCGAAGCAAGGAAAAAAAAAAAAAAAAACAGAGGGGAGAATACATTTGTAAGGTGATCTAGCAGGACTCGCTTGAATCCTACATTCTTGTTCGTTCATTACGGCCGTGCGAATCGAATCCCTTAGTACACCCACACGCACGCACACACACACATTCATCATCAACACGCATGGTTCGATCCACCGCTTGGGGCCAACGAGTGGCCTGGGCGAAGCAATTTTTTGACATGATTCCTCCACCCCACGCCGAGTCCACCAGCAGCAGTTCGTCTCCCTCTACGGCCGCCTCCTCGTCTGCTGGTCCCACGGCTCTACCGCCAGGGAAGATGTCCGACAAGGCCAAGGCCAAGCAGCTCAAGAAGCTCGAGTACGATCCATTGACGGCCTGGCGGTGCCGGCGCTGTGGGTGGATGGAGGAAGACGATCAGCACGGGGCGGCAAGGAAAGGAGCCTTGCCCCGCAACCCCGCCACGGGCCGGCCCGCCTTCACACGCCTTGCCGATCACCTCGAGTGGGTGGCCATCGCAGACTCGGAGCAGCAGGCCAATCCAGTTACAGGGAGCCCGTCTTCCTCTTGCGGACCACCACCTCCACCGTGTTGTACGGCTGGGCGATTGGCGTACGACAGGGCAGCGCACACATCCCCAGATGGGGCGGTTTCGACCTCTTCTGGTTTGAGTTCTACTGCCGACGAGCCCCTGGAAGGACCTACCCCTGCGGGGGTGACGCCGGGGCACGAATCTGCCTCCTCGCCTGATCCCGCTTCCGCTACCAGAGCCTTGTTGCAGGGGTTCATGAACCCTATCGACAATCATCCACCGAAGTCCAACGGCGCTGCACCGGGTACCCCAGAATCGGTGGTGGCGGCGCGGATGCGGGATCCCGCTCGGGTGATCCTTGTGTTGGACAACCCGAAGACCCCCCGCAACATTGGCAGCATCCTCCGTGCGCTGGGCTGCTTCGCGTACGCTGCGGGCTCCGCAAGCAGTAGTGCGATAGACACGGCGGCGCCCCATTGCATGATCCTCTTTACAGGACAGCGGCTGCTGACGGCGCTGCGCTACAACCCGCTGGCCAAGGCTGGCACCGACACGCAGGGCATTCGCGATGCTGTGGGGCTGTATCACCTCCGTGATTACAACCTCCTGTGGGAGATCATCGACGAGTTGCGGCAGACGCAAGGGAAGCAGCGCACAGCTGCCCGAGTGCACGTCACAGCGGTGGATCTCATCGCTGGCGCTTACGATTTATCCTTGTACGTTCACCCCTTCCTATCCTCCTCCGTCCCTGCTTCTCCGGCGAAAGGGGGGGCGGAACGAGCCCCCACGTCCACGGTGGTGTATATTCTGGGGCCGGAGGACGGGACCCTCCCCGCCGCGTGTCTGCCGCAC
Organism: Vickermania ingenoplastis; assembly: GCA_010157825.1. NCBI lineage: Eukaryota > Euglenozoa > Kinetoplastea > Trypanosomatida > Trypanosomatidae > Vickermania > Vickermania ingenoplastis. The sequence continues at coordinate 149,440 of VFSE01000226.1, read as the reverse complement.
TGCGACGACGCCGTCTACATTCCCACCGTCGGCAGCCTGAACCTCTCTGCTGCGATCACCGTGCTGCTCTACGACCGAACAGCGAAGCGGCTGCAGCTGTCGCAGCAAGGAGAACGACAAAGCAGGAGGAGGAGCCGATCTGACGGTGAATGGGTGGGAGGGGGTTCTACTTCAGTGGCCGGCCGTGAAAAGGAGCGGCAGCGTGAGGAGGAAATGGAGCCGTCATGCGGTACAGGCAGGCACCGAAAGCAAGCGCGGCTCGGCGCTCCCTCGTCACTGGAACTGGAGCAGGCCGTCATGCAGCTGCGCAATCCCAACAACAAGCTCGAATGGAGCTCCTCAGCGGGACAGACGTGCGGGCCGCAGCAGCCCGCGGACCGTTCGAGGGAAGCCCGTTAGTGGAGGAAGAACACACACGATTAAGAAACAGACAGGATGAAGTAGGGCTTATCACTGACATTATTTTTCTATGCAGTGGTCCTCGTAGCGTCCTCCTAGTCTTAATGATAGTCTGGCTATAGACGTGTGTGTTTACGGTGTGGCACCACCTTCTTTTCTTTTCTCTCTCCATCTCTCTATCAGAAAGTACAAATAAACTAGCAGGGACCCCAGGAAGTGGTGAAGCCTACGCCCCTTCGAGTTCGATGTTCCGCCGTGCGCCTCTCGCCCTCAAATGGTTTCGGGAGGGGCGTCCGGATTACGGCCGCGCCAAGCAGCGTCGCGAAGTATTGGAGCGTCACCGTCTAGAGTCGAGCGCTGTCCCACCCCCTGTGGAGCCGACGCCCGCCGCCGCCGCCCTCTTGTACCGCCAGCTGCTTCGCAAGGGCTATCAGGACCTCATCGTGACGGACAAGGAGTACTTCCGTCGCATGGTGCGGCAGGAATTTGAAGTCACCGCTCGGCGCACCAGCGCTAGGGTCCGTGGAATCATGTTCGAGAAGGGCCAGTGGCTTCTGGAGAACAAACTGGGAGGATTGGTATAAGGGTAGAGAGAAAAAGGTGGTATCCTCAGCTCTCCTGCTGCTAAGCAAGAAAAGAACGTCTCTAGTCCGAGTCGAACCCGCACAACAAGCTCTTTCGCTCCACAAATCTCACACACGACACAAGACAAGAAAATGGCCTTGAAGAGCGGTCAATCGCGCTAAATCAATCGCGCGAATCTTTAGCGAGCGTCGTTTCCGCCATTTGGCGGCTTGAATAAGTTTCACTGCTGGCCGCCGTGGCTGCTTAGCTCAATGGCAGAGCGCCGTCCTAGTAAGACGGAGGTCAGGGGTTCGATCCCCCTAGCGGCCTAGTTTTTCGTACCTCTCATCAGGGACAACCTGCATTTTCTAAGGGCCAGAAAATGGTTCTGTTGTGAAGATAGAGAGGTTATCTGTGTGAGAACGCACAACCAGAAAGGGGCGAGAAGGTATGTGGATCATGATGTGCATCGCGACTTGCCTTTGATAGTGCCTCAATTGCTCCTTTTTTTTCCCCAAAATGTTCTTTGTGTTCTCTCCAAATGTCTTCTCTCTTCTGCCAACGTGGGTCTGGTTGGTTGGTTAATCAGGGTACGACAGTGCTATACATTTCTCGTTGTTTTTTTCTTTTTAAGAAAGGAAAACAAAAGAAAGTAAGGAATAGTTGTGATATCATCGCTGTCTCACGCATCTCACCATGGTGGGTAAGACCTATCTCCGCTACGTTGTTGGCCCGCAGGGCGGCACCGTGGTCAGCAACGAGGCGCTGGGTGTCAGCGGTGCCCTCGGCCGCCCCCAGTACGTTAATCCTCAGCTACACGCCGTTGGTGGAGGATTTCGTGGAGGTGCTGGTAGAGGAAGGGGAGGCGGTCGAGGGGGCCGGGGCATGCCCCAGCGCCTTCACGCCCCATCTCTCTCCTCTCTGCTGTTCCTTCCTTCCCTCGAGGCCGTGCGGGTGTATTCTGTAAAGAGCGGAGCCGTTCTTCACACCCTCATCCCCGCAGAGCTCAAGATGCCTGTGGAGGTGTCTGCGCTGCAGGTCATCCCTCTGCAGCACGTCCACTCGCAGCAGCAGCAGCAGGACGCGATGGGCACTGTTCCAGTCCTTCAGAACGGCTGGATGCTGCTGGTGGGGTACAACAATGGGTATGTGGCCGTCTTCTCCTGCACCGCCACCAACAACTACGGTAAGCCCGTCTGCCTCTTCTATGCTCTGGGCCACAAGATCGATACCAAAGTTCTCGCCCTTGCTGCGGATGCGAACCCGGAGACCAAAACCCTCCTCTGCAGCGCCGGGCAGGACACGGACGTCACCGTGTGGGACCTCATCGGCATGGAGCCCGCTTTCCGGCTCCGCGGCCACCGCGGCGGTGTCACTGGTATGGCCTTCGTCCCCCCAAAGCACGGCGGTCGGGCACTCACGCAGATCGACCGCCCCGCCGCACAACAGCAGAGTGGCGGCGCCCTGCCTTCCGTGGCGGGAAGTGCAGCCAGTACGCAGTGGCACAGTGGTGTGGGCGTACAGGTCCTCGTCACCGCCGGTGCCGATGGTTGGATCAAGGTGTGGGACCTGCACCTCCGCCAGTGCCTGCAGACCCTCGTCGCCTGCGACACCCAGGTGACCGCCTTGTACATGGACCCTGTCGGCGCTCGTTTGTACTGCGGACTGCGAGAGAACGTCATCAAGGTGTACAACATGGAGGCGCTGAGTGCGGTGGTGGGCAACGGGGCGGCGACGATGGCCGCCACTGGGGGTGCCCCCCCATCCCTTTCCGCCACCTCCGGCGAGAACAGTGCCCTGCTGGAGACCCTGGAGCACGGTATCGTCCCCCACGGCGACGTCGCGCGACGCCACCACAAGCCCATTACCTTCATGTCCGCCACCGCCAACGGACTCTACCTCCTCGCCTGCACCAGCAACACAGTGGAGGTGTTCCGCATGAACACCGTCGAGGAGGTGCGGAAAAAAATTCAGCGCAAGAAGAAGAGAAAGCAGCACGGGAAAAAGAACCAGGTGGACGAGGAGGAGGAAGAGCACAATGATGAGGACCAGCAGAGCACCAAGAAGAAGCAGCGCCGTACCGAAGACGGCAGCACACAAGAGGGAGCGGGAGCGGAAGATGCCCACCAAGGCCGTCCCGCTAACGCCCAGGGCGGAGCAGCAGCTGCAGTGGAGCGCACTGCTAGCGAAGAGGTGACCCTTCTCCGCACCTTTTTTCTTGCGGAGAAGGTCCGCAGTGCCTGCTTCCTCCCCGGTGCCGGTGCTGGTGCCGCCGCTGCCCTGGAGGATATGAGCGAGGAGGAGCTCCACATCGCCATCACTTTTCGTAACAACGACGTTCGCACCTACACCTCGGCGGTGACCACCTCCACCCTTGAGGGCGCGCTGAACTATCGCCTCACGGATCTCAAGCCCAAGTTCTCCCTCACTGCGCAGGGCCATCAGAACGATGTTCGCGGCCTGCGCTTCGTGGACACCGATACAGGGCTCATCTCCATGAGCAAGGAGAAGCTCATGCTATGGACCGTGAGCATCCGCCACGACCGCCTCACAGAGGACTGGCGCGGCTCCGTGGGCGCTGCAGAGGCCTCCCACGACTTCTACGATGAGAAGGAGGCCAACCTGATGCGCGTGGAGGAGCAGGGCACTCTCGTCCCCGTCGGGCAGGTGGCGGTGGAGGAGGCGACGGCCATGGATGCGCTGCACTCGGCCCTGTGCTGTGTCGGGCAGGCGGACGGGGCGCTGCTGCTGGTGGACGTGGCGGCAGCGCTGGTGCTCTTCACGGAGCCCAACGCCCACATGGGTGGAGTGAAGCACGTGACGAGAACACCGGATCGAGCCGGCTTCATTTCCGTTGGCGACGACCGCCGCATGCTGTCGTGGACCATTGGCGTGGCCGCCGCCCCTCCCACGGAGGCCACTGAAAGGGCTGAAGACGACGACGAAGAGGAGGTGAGCCCCCCCAAGACCACGGCGCCGAAGCAGGAACAGCCCACGCTGCTACTCGCCCACGAAGTAGAGCTCACGGAGCTTCCTCTTTTTGTGGAGTGCAGCGACGACCAGCGCTACCTTGGTGTTGGCCTGCAGAACAACACGATACAGCTCTTCTTCGCGGACTCCCTCAAGCCATACCTTTCCCTCTTTGGGCACAAGCTCCCCCCCACGGCGATGAGCTTCTCCACCGACGGCACCCTGGTGGCCTCTGTGGGAATGGACAAGTCCCTGCGCTTCTGGGGTACCGACTTTGGTGACTGCCACCGGGCCATCCATGCGCACGACGAGTACGTCACGGATGTGGCCTTTCTCCAGGACACGCACTACGTCTTCACCGTCTCCATGGACGGCTCGGTGAAGCAGTGGGATGGCGACCGCTTCACCATGATCCAGCTCTTTCGGCAGCATCAGCGCGGTTTGTGGTCGGTGGCGGCAACGGTGAACGGTACGTGTGTGGTGGCGGCCGGGGCGGATAAGTGCCTGCGGGCATTCCTTCGCACGGATGGGATCGTCTTCCCGGACGAGGAGGAGGAGCGACTGGCCCATGAGGCGATGGAAGAGGAGGCGGCGAAGCAGGCGGCCAGGGCCCGGCTCGACGGCTCCGGGGACGCGGAAGTCGGGGTCGCGGGGCACGCTACGGCGACCACTGCGGAGGCGGCCGAGAGGCTCATGTCCGCCCTCGATCTGGTGAGTGTGGAGCAGCAGCGCCAGCAGAACCCGGACGACCTTTCTCCTCGTCACCCCCTCCTGGCGAACAAGACGGAGTGGGAGTACCTTTGGAGCGTGATCCAGTCCATCCGCCCCAGCGACCTGCGCCACGCCCTCAACGGCCTCACCAGCCTCCACGTCGACGCGCTCCTCAATGCCCTCCTGAAGATGACGGAGTGTGGGGTGGTGCTCAACTACGAGATCGCCGCGCGTATTCTTCTCGGCCTCGTGATGCCCGCCCCGGGGATGAGCAGCACCGGCACCGGTGCCTTTCGCTTCATTGCCATTGCGGGAGACGCTGCAGGCCCAGCGGCCACCAGCAGCAGCACCAACGGGAAGACGGCGCGCAGCGGTGAGGAGAAGGGTGAGGACGAGGGGACCCCGAGGGGTCTGCAGCGCCTGGAGATCCTCCGCCGGCGCATCTCCACCGGGCTCGATCAGGCTGTCTCCCGGCTGGATTACAGCACCGCGGGGCTGCAGGCGGTGCGACACGCCCTGGAGGAGAAGGAGAAGATTCGGTTCTTTGACCTGAGCAAGATCCAGGGGCACAAGAAAAAGTACCACAGCCAGGCGTTGTAGAGGAAGCAAAAGAAAAAAAAAAGAAAAAAAAAGGCTACGGGTGTTATCCCCCACTCTCTTTTCCCTTTTTTTAAACAATCGAGTAAACCAAAAACAGTCTCTGATATTTTTTCCTCTCTCTCTCTCTCTTTCTGGGGGTCGTAAGGAGGAGCAGAGGAAGGAAAAATGGAGGAGGAGCACACAGGGGAAGCAGAGCATACACACAAGACTGTGCGTGAGCCCTGAGCGAGACTGATTTATTTATTTAAAAAAAAAAGCACGTTAAATAATCCGGCGAACGCCACGAAAAAGAAAACGAACTAACAGCGACTTGTCGTCTAGGGCCTTCTCCGGGGCCCGTGGGCCTGAGCGTTGATTGCCTCTCCAGCACGCGTGCCTAACGTTTCATACCGTTTCTTTCTTTACTTATTTCTTTATTGCTGGTTTCCTCTTCTCGCATTTTTTCTGATTCTGTATTGTCTGATGAACTCCTTCCCACGTTAACTAAAATACGTGGCTGGCAGGCACAAGAAAAAGAAAAAAAAATACGTTTATAGCAACACCTCGCTAGAGATAAAGTCCCTAGGCCCAAAAGAGAGGCGCAAAGTGCAGAAGGGCCTAAGAGAGAGATCTTCGTCCGCCCCTCGTCGCCTTGTGGATTCCCAGCTCCCAGCTCCCCTCACCTCCCGTTCCTTCTCCCTCTCCTCTCTGTCTAGGCTAAAGGGGGGAGTGGGGGACTGTTTTATCCCGTTGTTGCTGTCGTATGCATCAAGGCCCCGCATACCCCCCTACGCATGGCATCCTTCTTCCCCTTGGGTGAGCTGGCGGGTGAGGCGCCGCTGTTCCCAACAGACTCCTCGTCACCTCCCTCCAGCGGCTCCTCAACATCTTCATCTGGCCGCTCTTCGTCTTTCTTTGAACACTTTTTCCGGGAAGAACCGCAGCGGGAGGGGGTGAGGCCCAGCGAGGGGGTGGAGGTCTCACCACCCACCACATACCACAGCGAAACCGGAGTGCCGCAAGGGAGGAGGAGCAGTAGTAGGAGTGGCAAGCATAAGCGCCGGCGTTGGAGCCGGAGTCCGGTCGCACCCAAGGGTGGTGATCCCCCAGAGGAGGGCCGAGAAGGAGAGAGGGGGGAGCAACCTGCGCCCCCGTCGGGTCAGGAGGTCGTTCAGCCGTGTACGAAGCGAAGGAGGGTGGACGACGCAGCAGATGTCTCGGTACCGATGCCCACCACCCCGACCAAAATGTTTTGCTACTCCCGTGCCTTCACCCAGGAGCACCTCGTGCCACAAGAAGAGGAGGGGGAAGAGCAGCTGGAGGGTGGACGGGCGCCGGGCCCTTCACTCCTGGGCCTGGCGGGGGCGGCCAGGGATGAAGAGGGCATCTTGTTGACGCCTCCTCCTGAAGTGGTCCCCGGCACGTTTGCCTTCTCCCAGTATCGCGACCAGCAGTACCGATCACAGCAGAAGCTCCGCCACCGGTCCCCAGGGAGACGGGCAGCACACCAGAAAAGTGGGGATGGCCCCCCCGCCCCTCCGTCTCCCTCCGTCTCGCACGCCCTCTCTGGAGCCGAGGAAGACGAAGAGAAAATAGAGGCGATCGTGAAGGAAGCGCTGGAGACGAGGGAGAAGGAAAAGGTGCACCCGTCACCTCCTCCTCCGCAAGCGGACGCAGGGGGGTGGCCCTCTCCATCGGTTGCTGGTTCCCCCATCCCTCCCTCGTCTATTCCTTCGGTGGGCGACCCCTCTCCCCTGGCCCACGCCGCGCTCCAGCTCCGTCACACGGCCCTCGCGTGGTGCCCCTGGCCCTCCTTCACCGATGCCCCGACCACGCTCTCTGGCTGGGGCCTTCCTCCGCAAGTGGTGCAGCAGTGGGCTACCTCTGGGCTCCACCGTCTCCACCCCTGGCAGCGCGCCTGTCTGTTCGAGTTCTGTGAGCATGTCGCAAAGGGCCTGCGACGCTGCGCCGCGACACTGGAGAAGGCGCACACAAGCGGAACTCCAGACCCGGTGCGCCACCCCCCGGCTGGGCGAGTGGCCGGCCCGCCGCCGCCCAGTGCGGACTCCGCCGCCTCCTCCACCACCTCTGTTCGGCTTTCCTACCCCTCCCGCAATCTCGTCTACGCCGCCCCAACGAGCGGCGGCAAGGCGCTGGTCAGCGATGTTCTCGTGCTCCGCACTCTCCTTGGGGCGGTCCACCACATGGATAGCACGCCGCAGGTAGACCCGAGTCGCGGGCCCTCGTCGCCCAGTGGGCCCACCCCCGCTGGCGGAAGTGGGGGAGGTGGGTTCATTCCTTTCCTGGGCTCCGCGTTTCTGTGCGGGGCTGCGACTGGGGGGCCGTCTATGGTGGGGGGAGGTCATGCCACGCAGGCAGCGGTGGGAGGCGGGGCGTATGCGAGCCGGACAATCGCCATTTATGCGCTTCCCTTCGTCGCCTTGGCGGAGGAGAGGGCCCGGCAGCTGGAGCACCTCTGTGCTGGTCTCCCGCAGGTGAATGTGGTCTGCCTCGCCGGCGGGGCCCCGCTCCTCCTCCTCGAGGACCGGCTCAGCCACCACCGCCACCTGGTGTACGTGTGTACCAACGAGAAGGCCCACGCCCTCTGGCGCGAGCTAGAGTGCCGGCAGCGCCTCGCCGAGGTGGTCGTGGTGGTCGTGGACGAGGTCCATTACCTCTGCGACAAGAGCCGGGGGTACGTCTTGGAGCTTTTCCTGACCGGTGTGTTGCGCTACGCCTCCGCTTCTGGTTCCTGCCTCTCCACTCTCTCGCTGGGGAGTGGCGGTGGGGGGTCAACGGGGTCCGGGTCTGGGCAAACCTCCGCGGCTGCAGACCGGCTACTGGCGGTGCACCATGAGCAGTGCGGGCGCCTCCAGCTGCTCGTCACCTCCGCGACCATCGCCAACCCTCAGACGCTGGCGAAGTGGTGCGGCAACGCGTTTCTGTTTCTCACGGACCATCGCCCCGTGCCGCTCCAGTGCTACGCCGTCGTGCAGAGGCAGGTCTACGATGCCCAGCAGCGCGTCGTTCGCGATCTTTCCGAGACCCTTCAAACGGAAATCGATCAGCAGCAGAGGGAAAAGGGGGCGGTGCCTTCTCGCTGTGCCACCACGCTGCAGCCAGGGAATGCTAGTGGGGATGTACAGCTCGACCCCCTTGCTCTCAACCCTCGCGGCGAGGAGGAGCACGTGGCGCTGCTCCTTGCCACGGAGGGTCTATCGCAAGGATTTCAGGTCCTCCTCTTCACCCCAACCCGCCGCGAGGCGGAGCTCACCGCACGGCGTCTGGCCACCGCTGTCGCCCGCCACCGCTATGCCCTCCGCGCGTGTGGTGGTGCAAAGGAGGGTGGAGAAGCCGTGCCAACCGTAACTGGTCCCCCCGGCGTATCCCAGGCCGATGCAGGCCAGCTCCTCGAGTTCCGTGATTCCCCCCCAGCGGTGAAGGACACCCTGGGCTTCACGTGCCGCCACGGCCGCGTAGGCTTCCACCACGCTGGGCTAGGGGGGAAGGACCGGGGCCAGTTGGAGCACGCCTACCGCCAGGGGACCCTGTGGGCCCTGTGCTGCACCACCACCCTCTCCACAGGAATGAACTTACCCTGCCGCCGCGTCATCTTCACGGCGCCTCGGATCGGCGTCGCCCCCCTCGATACCCTCACCTTCCTGCAGGCGGCGGGCCGTGCGGGCAGGGTCGGGCTGGACCCGTACGGGGAGGGTTTCGTGCTGGGAAAGCCCAACGAGCGCTCGCTGCTCCGGCAGCTGGCGGCCAGTCAGCTGCCCCCTATGGAGTCGCGCTTCGCACCAGGGCAGCGCGGCGTGGCGCGGGTGCTGCTGGATGGCATGGCGAGCTACGCCGCCGCCGCCGCCGACCCCTCCTATGCTTCCCGCGGAAGGCTGTTGTCGGGTCATGGGGAGGGGGGGGCAGCGAGGATGGGGGGGCCGTCCTCCTGCTGTGGCCTCGGGCCTCGGGAGGTGCATCGTGTCCTACTCGGGACCCTCTATGCCGTGGTGGAGCAGGAAAAGGCTCTGCCCGACAGTGAGTACGCCTATTACTACCAGACCTGCCAAGGGGTAGCCCCTCCGCCGTCGCCACCCAGTACTGCCGCTAGCTCCACACTGGCGCCTGGGTCTTTTGCCTTCTCTCCGGCCTTATTCGAGGCGACCAAGGCGGCGCTCATTCTGCTCGAGTCGAACCGCTTCATTTCCTTCCACTCGCCGAGCTCTAGCTTCTCCCTCACCCCTCTCGGCCTCGCCACGGCGGCTTCCCTCTTCTCTCCTGAAGACGCGCTCCTTGTTCTGCAGGACCTGCAGCGCAGCACACGGCAGTTCTGCCTCGCCGATGATCTGCACCTCTTGTACCACTGCACCCCGCTCCAGCACGACCTGGAGCCGGACTGGCACAGTTTCTATCACTGCTGGGGGCCGCAGATCTTTCAGGGCCCCACCGCCCCACTCATCGCACAGGTGGTGGAAGTGGAGGAGCGGACCCTGGCCGGGTTCGCCATGGCGCCCCCGTCGCGTAACTCGAAGCACCCTGTGGTGATGCGCTGCCGCCGCCTCTTCGGGGCTCTGGTGCTCTCCGGCGCCGTCCGGGAGCAGGCCCCGGGCGATGTGGCGCTGCGGTTCGGTATCTACGGCGGTGCGGTGGAGGTCCAGCGCCTGATGGAGGCTGCCGCGCTCTTTGCTGGCAGCCTCGCTCGGTTTGCGTACACGCTGAACTGGTGGTACCTGCCGCCGTTGTTTAACATTATGGCGGTGCGCCTGCGCCGCGGCGTGGCGTCGGACCTGCTGCCCCTGATGGACATTGAGGGGCTGTCGCCATGGCGGGCACGAATTCTGTTTGACAAGGGCTACCGCACGGTACGCAGTATCGTCGGGGCGACGCCGGCGGAGTTGGAAGCCGTCTTTTCCAAGCACTCCCTCCAGGGTTTTGAGCTAGCGGTTCACGAGAGAGAAGCGGGGGGGAATGGGATGCAGGACATGCCAGAGGACCTTTTGGGTGAGCCTGGGGAAGGAGGCGGAGAGCAAGGTAACTGGTGCCAGGGCGGCAACTACAAGGAGATTGTCCGGCAGCTGCAGCATCGCGCCAAGCTGGTTCTCTGGCGCGAAGCAAAGGATCTGGAGGCCCTGCTGGCCGCCCCGGCACTCGCCTCAGCACCTGCTCCTGCGGAAGTTGTGGCAAGAACAGATGATCTTCCTTGCCCCCCGCTTGAAGCAAGCTCTGTTGCACCTCTGCCTGATGGTCCCCGTGAGAGGGAAAACAGCGGCAAGGACCAGGAGAGGGGCCCGAAGCGGCAGCGGGAGGAGGGTGGTCGTGCTCCAGTCAGCTCCACAGGACTCCCTTCATCCACCCTTGACAATCCCACCAGCTCCGAACCAAAGAGGTGTGGCACATATCTTTCTCTCCCTGCGCTCCTTCTTCTTCCTCGTAGCCGTCGAGTCGAGGCAGAGGGAGTCGGGGCAGAAGGCGGTGATACCCGGCCTCCCCACCATGCTGCCGACAGAGTGGTGGTGTGTTTGGTGGAGGCCGATGACCCAAAGCAAGTCGCGGGCTTCGAATCTTGTTTCAATGATCTGGTCCTGTCGGTGACCGCTGCGGCAGGAGCCACCGGAGGACAGCGGAGGCGCCGGGAGCTGTTTGTGTCCATTCGTGCCGTGCCCGACGAAGATGTGGCGGCAACTCCATCCAAAGCCGGTGCCGCGCCTCGCTCCTTCACCCTTCTTATTGGGTGCTACGCATGCAACGGCCACAGCGGGTCTCTCGCGGAGGGCAAGCCCCCCTGTCTTTCCCTAGCCAATGAAGAGCAGCAGGTGGTCCGAGACGGTGACCCCGCACCTACTGGGTTACCCACCGCAGCCACGTTTGCTTCAGCAGAGACGGGTGGTGTCGTCTTCGCCCTGCATCACTGCCCCTGTAACGTCCAGGACGGCCCCGGCACGCAGGGGGGATCCCCCATTTACCGATGGTGGCAGGAGTGGCTGCGGGTGCCAGTGGAAAGCCTTGGGTATCAGCGCGTCTGGCTCGGGCTGCAGCAGCAGGCGCGGTTCCTGGTGAGCGTCGGCTGGCTCCACAAGGATGCCGTACTCGTGCCCTTCTATCCCATAGCGGAGTCGAGGGGATCCAGCCCAGCGCAGAAGGGGGACCAGGGTCGCCACCCTTTAAAAGCTCTTCACGATCCGCTGATTGCTTTTTGGATGCTCCATCCGGATGTCGACACCAGCGGGGTCGCCAACGCCCGCTATAGCAGCCAGATGTTGCCCCCTCTCCTCCGCGCCTCTCCGGCCCCAGCGGCCCAGCAGTTCCTCCGCTTCGGCGCTGTACCACCCCCCTCCCCCACCAGCCCGGCAGTCGCAACCGCCGCTGTGTTGTCGGCCCCCTCCTCGGCAGGTCTGTCCGTCCCTGGCAGTGGGTGGGCCAGGCGCCATCGCAGCAGTAGCAGCCACGCGAGCACGTCGCTCTCCAGTGCTAGGGTGCTGGTGGTCACCATGTGGCAGCTCCATCCGTGGCGTGAGGGCAACGCTGCGGATCAGGCGCGGGGTGAGGGCGATGGGGCGGGAGAGGGAAGAGGGCAAGAGCCTATCTCGGCGCGTCGGTCCCGTCGTGCCTACGGCGGGCCGTACACCGGACGCGGTCACCAGGAGAGTATGGGCTGTCTCGCCGCCGCCGCCCTCGCTGCCCCACTGCTCCACCTCATGGAGGGCGAGGGGCTGATGGACAGCTACACGGAGAGGGAGATGTGGGTCCCACTGCTGGCAGCGCAGATGGAGATGGCGGGGGTGGGCTTCGACCTCCGTGTGTACCCCCCCCTGCTGCAAGCCATGCAGGCCAAAGTCCATGAGATAACGGCCTACGCCTATGAGCTGGTGGGACGGAGCAACTGGTCTCTCAGCTCTCCTAAAGACTGTGCCGCGGCCTTGTACGATGACCTTCGGCTTCCCTGCCTGCACTACCTGGGGAGCTTGGACCAGCAGCACGGTGCGCCACTTCCTCACCGGGGGCGGCTCTTGCGGGAAAATCGCAGCACAAAGGCCGCCGTTCTGGTCCACCTGGCGCGTTTGTACCCTGACAACCCCCTTCCCTCCCTTCTAATGGAGTTTCGCCGACTGGACGGTTGGGGGGAGAAGTACATGGAGCCCCTGCAGCGCGCAGCCCTCCAGACGGTCCGGTACTACTCCTCTATGCGGGCGGACACGCAGCAGGGGCAGAGGCCATCGCTGCTGTTCGGCCGTGTTCATGGGCACATCTTCACGACCGCCACGGGAACGGGCCGCCTGGCCATGTCGGAGCCCAGCCTCCAAACCATTCCGCACCCCGTCGTCTTTGCACTCCACGGCCGCACGGTGGAGGTGAACCTGCGTCGTGCCCTGGTCCCCCTTCCGCTCCCCGCTTCCGCTGGCGCGCATCAGGAGAAGGGCTTCCGACACGGGCCGCCCAGCTCTCCTGTGCAACGCCAGGACGGCGCGCTTGCAGCAGCGAATGAAGACGATGAAGCGGGTGGCGCTCACCTCGAAGGGGAGGCGAGACAAGAGCAGCTGGGGTTTCTGAGTGCCGACTACTCCCACATTGAGGCGCGTCTCCTCGCTCATTTTACTCAGGATGTGTGTCTGTTGAGCGCCTTTCCCCTCCCAACCCCGCTAGCGTTCCTGTCATCACCGACTTCCGAAATGGACGCTGGTGTCGGTGACACCGCCACTCACCCTCCATCCCCACCCCGCGACATCTTCCGCTCCCTCGCTGCGGAGATGTACAGCAAGGCCAGTCCCGTCGACGTGACCCCAGAGGAGCGTCGTATTGCAAAGTCTATTTGGTATGGAATGATGTATGGCAGGGGAAAGAACAGCATCGCGAACGAGCTGGCCCTCACCACTGAGGCAGCAGAGTCTTTTCTCGCCCGGCTCCGGGAAAAGTACGCCACAACGATCCGCTGCATGGCGGGCATGGCCGACGAGGCCGCGCGTCGCGGTTTTGTCCGCACTCTCCTGGGGAGAAAGCGCTGGCTGCCGAGCGCTGCGGCTGCAGCATCGCCGCGCAGCAGGCCGCAGCAGCAGCAGGGGTGGAATGCCTTCCAGCGTGTGGCCATCAATACCCTCTGCCAGGCATCGGCAGCGGATGTGATGAAGGAAGCAATGGTGCGCATCGCACTTGACCCCCTCTTTCAGGCCGGGGCCCCTAGCAGTCCACATGGCCGACCCTCCACGCCAGTTGCCCGGCTGGTGCTTCAGGTACACGATGAGCTGCTATTCGAAGTAAAGTACAAGGACAGGCGCCGAGTCGCGGCCGCGCTGCTGCGGCACATGGATCTCGCAGCAGATCTTCATCTACGGGTACCGCTGGTTATTAATTTTCAGTGGGGAACCTCTTGGGGAGATATGGTCCCGCTCGTGTGAGAAGAAAGAACTCCAGGGTACGGTATCTATTTCGTCGACAAGAGCTTCATTATTACTATTATTATTTGTTTGTTTGTTTTTGCCTTCCTCTTTCTCTTGGTTTCAAGAGGGAAGAAGAAAAAAAAAATAAGAACAACAATTGAGATTGATATCGTGCCTCTCCCTTTCGTTCAGGGAGAGGATAGGATGTACTTCGCCTTTGGTATTTATTATTATTATCATTATTTCTTTGTTCCGAGATTGATTTTTTAAGCTTTCCTTGCCCCTATCTCGTCTCTCGTTTCCTCTACGATATTAAATAAAGTAAAGGGTAAGTGGGGAGAGCGTGTGCAACATGCAGGCCTCCTTCCGGCCGGCGGAAACGGCAGTGAATGGGTCATCCTCAGCCCAGCCATCATCTCCTGGTGCGGCGTCATCTCCAACGGTTTATCTTGCGGACCCAGAACGCACCATGCCGCGTAGCACTACCCGATGCAGTTGCTCCACCGGGTTCCACGCGCTTCTCTTAGGTTGGTGCCAGCGCGTCTTGTGCGACCAGCTCAGCCTAGGTTTCCGCTGGGCTACACGGCCCGGCGGTCGTGCTGCCTGCTGCTGCTGTTGTGTCTCGGGCTCTTTCATGGCAAGTGAACCTGACAACGTCCCTATGGCTTGGGATGAGGTTGTACTGGATATGGGCTTGACGAACAGCAGGTCTGTACCTGTAGCATCTCGGGCTTCATCCCCGCATCCTGTTGCTCCATGCACATTGGACAGCGGCGCTCAAAAAGCTTATGCCACTTGGGTACGGCGTCATGCCCTTTCGCAGTACTACGGATGGGCCAGAGGGGTGGTTGCCTACTGCGCCGTGATAGTGTACCTCCTCGGGTTCATTCCCATTGCTGAGGCCTCACAGCCTCTCTCGTTGTTGCACCGTGGGGTGGTCCTGCTCTTCTCTGAGGTGGCCTGTGTCTTCGTGTGTGTCGCCTACGATGTGCGACTGCAGCTGGACACCCTGACAGACCCCGTCTTGTTCGACGGCGTTCATCTGCTTACGTCTCCGTTGCTCCTCCCGATGCTGCTAGAAATTGGCCTATGGAACATTCTCACGCCTCCTGTGCCTCTCCCGCCGTCCTCCTCCTCCGCCCTAGGAGAGGCCCCACGCGGCATGGATCTCCTTTATTTCCTCAACGATCTGCTGTTTCTCCGGTTGTACGCGGTGGTGTTCTACTATTCTTGGATGGCGTATAGTTATCGCCCTATATCCCGTGTCCTTTCTCTCCTTCGACCCACGGAGAGCGGCGTGAGCACGGGGTTCTTTCTGCAAACCACGTTGCACTACCGCTGGCGTTTGGTTTGTCCAATGATGGTGCTGCTGTGGTGGCTCACGATGGGTCTATTGTTTCACAAGGTCGACCCCTTCACTCGTTCCTTCGCCGATGGCGTCTGGCTTTCCTTTCAGACCTTTTCCACCCTGGGCTACGGCGATCATCCACCGAGCTGCCGCAGGGCAAAGTGGCTCATGTACGTGGCGTGGATGGGAAATGTGTTGCTCTGGGGATACGCAGTCGTCATTGTTCTCTCCCTTACGTTCTCCGCCAACGCCTCCAATAGGGGTGGTGGAAGACAGCGGTCTGTCATTAGTCAGTCCTTGGCCGTTGGTTCGCGGCAACATGTGGAACGTCTGGCAGAGTGCCGGCGCCTAGCCCAGTTGGTGCGAGAGCACTCCGCCCGTGTGATTCAAGCCACATGGCGGCACCACGTGGCAGTAGCCCGAAGGAGTCGTTCAGGCAGGCGCACGCACAGCGGTCGTGGAGGAGAACCAGGAAGCTCCTCCGCTCCTGGGGTTTCCGCCGGCGGCAATGTGTGGCGTCGTGCTTTTGCACTAGGGGTGCAGGTGAGGCGTCTGCTGAGAGATCGATGGCTTACGTGGAAGTTAGTCCGATCACTGGGCCTCCTTCAGCACTGCCGCCGTACACTGTATCAGGTCACAGAAAGCCTGGTGGAAGAAGTGGGGGAGTCGCGTCAGACCACCCGTGGAGTTCGGCGTAGGCCTCTCTTCTCTCGCAGAGACGGAGGGGAATATCTTTCCCGTTTCGCCGCTCATCGGCGTGGGGGCCCCTCCCAAGGGCCCCTTCCCTCGTCCCCTCGTGGGCGGCAGACGCTGCCAGGGAGTACGCGGCGCGGCAGGAAGACACCCCCGCCCCAAAATCCCATCCGCTCAGAGCTCAAGAAGAAGAGGGCCGTGCCATCCATGGGCACCTCATCCTCCCCACCATCTCTCGCTATTCCAATCCAGGAGACACCATGCGAAGAAGTACAGGCACCAACGCTTTCCCTAGATGTGGCGTTGCGCTGCGTGCAGGAAGCCGTAGGGTCATCCTACCCCTCCAGGCATCCTCTACGGTTGGCCTTTGACAAACTGGCGGTTGACCTTCGCGAGAAAGAAACAGTAGGAGCAGCAGCGCCGGTACCAAGTGCGGCAGATGGTAGTGTCGGTGGGGAGGTGGCACCAACGGCGGCTGTCGATACTGCCATTCTGCCCACCATCTCATCTCCCTCTACTACTGTCACGCACTCTCCGGCTCTCTCTGCTGTGAGTGGGACGATGCCACTCCGCACACAAGAAGACGAAGACGCTAGCTCCTCCTCTGTCTTGCGCGTTCAACGGACACTTTCAAGACTCTCTCCACTGCAAGAGCGCCCCTCCAACCAACGGCTGATCCATTCTCTGCAGGAACGCATGACACAGCTAGAAAACAAATCCGCGCATCTGGCAAGCCTACTCGAAGGTGTGTTGTTCCCCGGAGAAGAAGCGAAGGACAAGTAGCCGTTTCTACCGTATCTCCAAATGCTCGCAAGTGTACGATGATGGATAGTAGAGGCAAAAAATCATCCGACCAGCTGAGGGAGCTTTCGGGATCCTGCTGGTGTTGGTCATTTCGTTCAGATTTAGCCTTTTGTTGGTGTTGATTAATCTCTCCCGCGCACTGTTTCTCACCCTTCTTTTTCAGTTCTAGGGAAGCAGAATCAGTGACATCTGTCAGATATGGAATGTACGAGCCCACAACAGAAATCCGACGTCGACTTACTTGTGGCCTACAAATCACAGTCGATCCGCTGAGTAGGGTACGAAACAAGGAAGGGGTCAATCAGTGAAGGAGAACCACGCCATTTTCGTTTACTCTCCCTCCAAATAGCAGCTTCCCTTCCAATAAGAGAAAATGCTCCGACAGCATGTGCTGCAGCGGATGATGTTCCCTGATCCGGTTCCCATTCCAGAAGCATCCCCAAGCACCGCCCGTCTCGCCATATTGGAGAAATCCATCGCTCTTCACCGCTTTCTCAGGGGTGTCATGTGTTTCTTGGGTCTTTTCTCTATCACCCTGACAAATTTTGAATTCGAAGCATCCGTATCGAATATTGTGGTGCACGTCTTCCTTTCTTGTTTCTCACTGGCTGGCGTAGTCTGTGTCTATTTCGTTTATCGGTGCGAGGCGCTTTTCCTTGGTATGACACGATCATTTCGGCCCACGGCTGCTGCGGAGGGGCGTGGCTCTGTCCTGTATGCTCCGGGGGTTTTTTGGATGGTGTTGGAGATGCTAGTGTGGCTGCTGCATCCCCCGCCTGGCATTCCGCCAGCTAGTCGCGGTGAGGACTGGCTCAGCGCGGCGGTGGTACTACGGGTGTACGTCCTTTTGCTCTATCCTTCGGAACGGTGGTCTCTGAGCTTATTCCCGCGAGCCGTCAACGCCATCATCGGATCTCCGCCAGGTTTTCGAACTCATTTTGGTCGGTCATTGCGGCGGGAGCGATGGTTATGGCTTCTGCTGGTCGGACTCATTTTGTTTGCGCTTGCGGCTCTGTATCGTATGGCGGAAGACACGACTATCCTAGACGCGTTTTACTTTTGTGCGTCCACGGCGGCATTGGTGGGTTTTGGCGATGTAACACCGAAATCGGTCTTAGGCCGGGTGGTTGCTGTTGCGGTCTGGGGCTTGGGTGTCTTAATCGTCATCTGGGTCGTACATCTGTGGATTGACATCCTCACGCTCAGCGCCCCTACCCGTAACTTGTACGACTTTCTTGAGCTTCATCGCCTATCCCTTACACTTCCTGTAAAGGCAGCGATCACCATCCAGCGATCATGGAGATTGTGTTTACTAAAGCAACGAGGTGGCTCCAGACTCTCGCGGGAGACAGCAGCGCTACTCCTGACTCGTCATTGCTTGGCGTTTCGGCAACTCCGGAGGGAAGTCGAAGAAACTCAGCAGCGTTTTAGGCAGGCGCTTCAGGAACACAGCACGGAGAAGGATGCAGACCATGCCCCCAAAGAGAACGAGGTCATCAGCTTGGCTTCTGCTGGAACGCCTTCGATAGGTGCTACCGATTCTGGTCGTTCTGGGCCATGGTGTTCCAGGGGAAGAGAGCTCCTTGTCTTCTCTGATGAAATGGGGGATCTTGTGCAACGTATGAGTTCTGTTGAAGGGACACTAGATCGTCTCATTCATAAACTCGAATCGGCAAAAGCAACGGAGGGAAGTACGTTTCAAGTGTCGAGGTAGGTTCCAATGGTCTGGTCGATGGTCCCAAAAAAGAAAAAAAGCCAACCGTGCCAGCAAGAGTTCGTACTCTTTTAGACGAGATTAGGCTCTTGGCACTGCAATGAACTACTAACAATTGGGGTGAAGTGTGATCTGCTCCCTTACTGTCTCTTTTGTTTCTCTTTATTTCTGATCCTGGCCAATTGATACTCGTTCTCAACTGTGTCATGGAAGCTTGACAATATAAAATTGCCGCACTTTTGCTAGCTTAGGAGCCAACAAGTCTGTAGTGAACTTTTGAAAAATGTCTCTAGCTGCAGATGCAAAAAATGAGATGAATAAGATGAGTGAGGGGCAACAAGAAAAAAGTGGGGACATGAAACATTTCGATGAAGCAGCAGCGAATGACCGAGTAAACAAGCTGTGGGCAGAAGTAACGGCAAAGAAAGCAGCGGAAGCACAAAAGGCAGCTGAGATCGCGGCTATTCCCGTGAGCGAACAGGATGTCATCTTAATTTCTTCCACCCTCAACATCTCGGTCACGGAGGCCAAGTTGAGCCTGCAGCGCAAGAAGGGAGATGTGGTTGCCGTCCTTCGCGAAGCAGTGGGTTTAGCTAAGCATAAAAGCGCCTAACACATTCTGGTGGGAATATAATCTTAAGTCTTTTGAGAAGAAATGTATCGGTTTCTGAAAAATAGTCAGATGGGTTTCGCCAGACATGCCCCTCATATACTGTGCTGAAGTTATTTTACGTTGCTTTCTTTGGTCCTCTCTCTGGTCTTTTTAAGAAGAAAAAGTGACAAGAGCGGGGTTCGAACCCGCGCCTACGAATAGAAAGGAACTTGAGTCCTCCGCCTTAGACCACTCGGCCATCTTGCCATACCATTTTCTGAAAAAGTAAAATTACCTTTCAAAACAAATGCGCTATAAAAACCGTCACCAGCAGGATTCGAACCTGCGCGCGAGATCGCAACTGATTTCTAGTCAGTCCCCGTAACCACTTGGGTATGGTGACAACGATGCCACGTGAAATTATCGTTATTCTCAAATGATTCAGAAGTAATTTATACATTTTTTTTCCTTTCACCATAAATCCTGAGGTTTAGGGTCCGGGGGCGGCGCCTAAAAAACGTCGTCTTCGGATGGTTTTTCACCGATCATAAGCCCCTGGCGGCCGGGGAAATTACTACAAAACTAAAAAAGAAAAAATAATAAAAAAAATAAAATTACTTCTTTCCAATTGGTTCGGAAATGGGCATTTTTGGGGGGCCGCGCATTTATGTCTCCGATTATCTTCTTGCATTTTTCCCGGGCTTTGGGCCGGGGGCGGCGCCTTAAAACGTCGACTAAGTGCCCCCTCTGTAACGTCGCGTGAGGGGCTGCCGAATCGGCCCCTGCCCGGCTTTTACGTGGAAAGAAGTAGAGGCCCCCATCCCGGGTAAAAATTCCCTTTTTTTGTTGTTTTGTCCCTGTCTTTGTGCGGGAGAGATCGCAGACCGAGGTGGCGACCGTGCAAGTGCAACGCGTGCGTAGTGGTGGTACCTCGGCACTTCGTGGCCTTCTGTTTGCGATTCATCCGGGAAGGGCCCCACGCGCCAGCGATGGTCTTATATGTGGGGTTTATGGCGCAGAGTAAAGGAAGAGAAACGAAAGATAGACACGTCAGCCTGGCTGCAAAATTCCCCGTATCCGGAGCTGGGCTGCGCCCTTGGCGGCAGAGGCAAGGAAGCCCCGGGGAAACACTTTTCCCGGCCATGATTTGGGGCCCCTCCGGGAGGGCGGGATAAGCGCGATCCCCGCCGGTGAAATTGCGCAGAAGGATCGAGGAGGACGAGACGACCGACCTGCTGGCGAATAAGCGTTTCGGGAGGGCGGAAAGAGGTCTACGCGGCCGGCTCGGCGCTTAGAGTGGGTTAAGCGAACGACCTCTCGAGGATTCTGGCAAACACACCTAGGGCCGAAGCTATTCCCGGACCCAAGGGAACGGATCAGAGACACCCAACGACGAGAGAACCGGGGGCCAGCGCTGACCCCGGTAAGGCGCGGCGCGATCCATCACCCAGCGGCGAAGGGAGAGGAGCTGATGAGGCCCACGGGGCACAAACGGCTCGAGACCTTGGAGATATACTTGGGTTTTGGCCGCCATCAAACCCGGGAGGCCGCAATGGCGCAGGACAGCGCCGCCCTCCCCCTCCCCCACCACCCCGAGCCGAATTCATAGTCTCGAAGGCTCCTTCAGCCAAGAAGCTGAGGATTAACGAAGGATCGTTTTAGATGGAGATACAACGCATGCAGGGCGTCGTCAAACCCGTATCACCAGGCCCTCTGAAAGAGTGGAGGCTTCACCTGAAGCACACCACCCTCCTCGATATGATCGCCGTCCTTCGCATGGAAACGGCGCGTTCCGCCACAAAGGATTTCCTCCTCGGAGTGCAGAAGTATTTCGATCCGCAGACGTATGGGGGCTTTTCGACGTCCAGGTCGATAGAGCCTACGCAGCTCTCCAGCAAGCGGTGGAGATGGGGAAGTTCGAGGCGATCAGCGCTGATACGCTGAGGGGAAAAAAGCTTCCCTGGGGATACAACGGCGCGAATGCGTTCGCAGTGCCAGAGATGAAGGGAAGGCGACGACCCATCACCGAGCCCCACCTCAACACGGCTATCCGGACCAGCGACGTACCCAACGTGACGTATCCAACACGTCTGGGCGGAAGGCAATCTCTGCGGCAGTGCAAGTATATGTTGCAGATCGACTTCGAAGCTTTCTATGATGCGATCCCGATACCGGAGGAATTGAGGAATAAGTTCGTCTTTCGGAAGAGGGGAACTTCTTTCGTTTAAAGACATTGCCGACAGAGAGCGTCGCAGTGGGCCAGACTGTGACGTGGACCATTGTAGACGTAGAGAGAGGTGACCATCCACACCCTGATTGACAACGTTCTTGTAGCAGCGAAGGAAGGACAGGAGGCCGATTGCGTGCGCGCAGTGAGAAAGATACTGGGGCGCATGAGGGACGCCAATCTCCTGACGTCCCCGAACTGTGACGAGCTGATGGCGATGAGCGACGAGGCGATTGTATCAGAGGCGGAAAAGACCTTGGTTTTTCTTGGTGAGAAGTATGCGTGGTTTGGGGGAGAGAAGTGGATACGTAACCCCGTCAAAACCAGCAGAGCTAGGCCTAGAACTACAGGCAGAGAGATTCAGCTGCCGTTCTTTTGTATCTCTAGTCTCATTAGAGCTGTATGCTCTGCACACCACTCGCCTGAACCCAGCGGGTGCGTTCCAGCTACTGCGTGCGTATCGCGGAGTATACAGAAAAGTTACTGAGGGCGCCGATTGGGACTCCGAGCTCCCGTACCTCGACGCCACGGTGCACGCCAAGATGGTAGCACTCGGGGAAGCGCCTTACCAGAACGACTGGTGGCGCATCGCCGACGAGAGGCACCCCACGTACAAAGAAAATTACTGCTCCGCTTGCCCTATGACAATTGGTGCAAGAGGGAATTAAAAATGGAGCCCGGATCGCCCGTGTCACAGACCACGAAGCCATCGTCCACGCTCAGAGGCGGGCGAACGGTTTCGGCGGAATAGGAAGGGGATACTCGCTCAACAAGCTTTTCGAGTATGTCCATGACCTGTGGTACCGCAACGGTATCAAGGTCACCTTCTTCCAGATCAGCAGTCCATCCAATCCGGCTGATACATTATCACGTGTCTTTGGGGGTGAATCGAAAGGGGGTCAAAAGTATGCAGGCCAGCAGCTACGACATGCCTTCCCTCTCTTCGTTACACTTCGTCCCCGGTATGTGAGGGCCTCCCCTTCAAGGCGAATAGACAACGCTGAGGCCAGATGTATATAGAGAAATGCTCGCTGTGGGGAGAATCTAGACCACAGAATCTTAATTGAGGTACTTCCAGTTTCCGGACTGGACTCCTACGGATGCTTGACGCAGAGAGGAAATGAACTTATGTTTTCTTAACTCCTTCCCTTTCCTTTTCCAAAAACAACCACAACAAAAGATATACCGCACTAACAAATATATACGTATTATCACATCCGTAGGAGATCTCCAATTTTTTTCGGAGGAGTCTCTTTTGAGGCTCAAAAAATACATAAACATAAACATAAAAAACACATCCGTAGAAACATCCCAACGCTCCTGTGAAGGGACCGCCCGGCGCGTTATAACATAAACACAAAATGGAGAATGGGCAATCCCTCAGTTTCTAGATCCAATGCGAAAAGACACGTGTTGGATTCTGGTCTGTACGAGCAACATTTCTTGGTAGCTGACTTTGTGTCCAAAAACAAATGGAGATACTTCTAGCCCAGCTGTAAATACCCAATGTCTCGAGGACGTAGGAAGTAAGATAGGGAGAAGACGAATGTAATGGGGCACCGCCTTTGTATGCGTGTAAAGCATCGCATTTGGGATTGAGCTCCTTGCCTAGACATGCCTATACTGAGCCTCAAAAGAGACTCCTCCGAAAAGAATTGGAGATCTCCTACGGATGTGATAATACGTATATATTTGTTAGTGCGGTATATCTTTTGTTGTGGTTGTTTTTGGCTCTGTGTTGTTGTTTTCTGTTCAGCTTCAACTATTCGTCCGTCTCCTCTGTTCCGACTCTGTCGTCATCGTCGTCTGATCTGGCGTCGTTGCTGGAGCTATTTACACCGATCATCGGTCTCTTCATTGAGTTGCCGCTGGGGGGACCCAGACCCCCAGAACAGCGAGCAAACTCACAGATGAAGTCGATGACAGCGGGTTGGACGGGCTCGGATGGGTGGGCTCTTCGTAGATGCCCGCGAGGGTGACGCCGTCCGGAGGGCGTTTGGCAGGGCAGCGGAACACGTGCGATGCGGCTTCCTTGATAGTCACACCTGGCACCGGGACGGTCGACCGTCGCACCTCACCAGCGGCAAGGCTATGGCTGGTGGGGGCGGAAACCCGGTATGAACGTCGAGGCAGACACCCACAGGCCCAGCAAGAGGTGCTGGACGTGTGGCGGGTACGTCATCCGCCGGGACAACGTGTCCAACGGTGCAGTACTGCAGTGTGTGCCGCTGTGCCGCAGAGGCGCGTTCAGGGTCCACAGCGCACCGGTGGATCTCGTCGTGCCGACGTCGCAAAAGTCCTGTAGCCAGAGAGGCCGCGTTGCAGTCGTGCTAACATGTCTGCCCGCTAGGCGATCGACGCACATGTTGTCGTACTCCGGCTCGTGGGGATCTTGGGGGAGCAGCTGGCCCTGCGCATCCTTCTCTGGGCGGACATGGGAGAAGACGAAGACCCACTCGATGCGTTCTGTGGGCAGCTGGGCAGCGAGCGCCCAGAGCCTCCGTGTCCTCCTATGCCTGGTGCAGCGGCCCACCTTCAAGCTCCTGCAGGCTATCCGTCACGAAGCGGATGCACGAGTAGTGGGCGTTGAGCTGAGGGCAGCGCTCCACGAGGGCGGCAACGCCGGCGCGGGTGGCGGCACGTTCCATGGAGTAGCTGCAGGCCACAGAGCCCAGAGAGGTATGGCCCTTTGCTACCACACTGTCGTCCTCTATCAGGAGATAGGCCCCCGCCGACGACTCACCGGGGACCACAGAGGCATCCCTCCACACCTCCATTGGCGAAGGCATCGCAGCCAGCTGGGGAGCGTTAAACTGTCGCAGTCGCATTCGGTTCTCTTCCGTCTCTGCGGCCTCTGGTGGCGCCGACTTCCCCACAGGTCGGCCGTCGATGGCGAGGGTGGTGTGGAAGCGGGACTTCTCGTACGCCAACATCAAAGAATGGTAGGGCGCGTGGCTGAGGGCTGGAAAGAAGCTCTGCTGGAAGGGGGGACCAGGAGGCGGCGGATGCAGCGCGTCGCGGATCCAGCGCTGGGTGCTGTGGAACTCAGGCAGTACGTTGGAGGTAGGCGCTACAAACATCTGCCCCTGCATCCCAAATGCGGCGCTGGAGCGTCAGCCGTAGGTGCTGGCCAAGAACCTGCAGGGGATAGTGCCAGGAGGCAAGGATCGCTGCGGCATGGGAGGTCGTCACCCCAGCGCCAAGAATGGCGACTGAGGCGCGGCCCCAGAGCTTCTCAAAAATGTGGTGCGCCTTGTTCCCCGCGGAGTCCCAATAGGCAGAGAGGCCACAGGTGACGATGGAGTGGGAGGTGCCGGACACCAGCAGGGCGCGAAGGCTGGGATACATGCCGCGGTGTTGTGCATGAATGTTCACCAGCACTTCCATGACCGCCTCCTTCACCTTCGTAGCGTGGAACCAGAAGTCCAGCCGCTGATCTATCCAGAGACCGAGGACGCGTCTAGGGCTCGCTACGGTGGAACGGATGACGAGGATAAGCATGGCATCGGATCCTGCGAGAGGGAGCTGCATGGGGAGCCTAGGGAACGCCCTGGTGGTCACGGCGAGTGTGAGCCATCGTGCAGGGAACTTGAAGCTAACCGGCACGCCATTGCATCGGCCCCAGGATATCGTTTAGCAGCACCTGTGCCGTCGCTGCCGTCCGATGCGTGTCGGGAGAGCAGACCCAGAAGGAGAGATCATCCGCGTAGACCGCAAAGTCCGTCATCGCCCACCGGAGGAGGATTGAACCACCATGGAATGGAGCGGAGCTCATCGCACCGGGGCTGTAGCGTGTCGAGCAAGTGCTCCATCGCCAAGGCCGAGAGAAACGGACCAAGGATGGACCCCTGGGGGCAGCCGACAGGCACGCTGCCCTGTGCGGACATTCTGCCGTGCATCCACACTGACGCCTTGCGGTCGGTGAGAGACTGACGAATCCACCGGCGCAGGTAGGACGGCACGCAGCGCCGGCGGAGAGCCTATTCCACCTTCGCAGGGGTCACGCGACAGAAGGCATCGGTGAAGTCCACCTACTATTCCCTTCACTGGTCTCTCGTTGCGCCCTCCCCGCTCACCACCCAATGAGTTGGTTAAGGAGCTGATGCAGCTTGAACCGCAGCACGGCGTCCCAGGAAGATTTTCTGGGTACAGGTTGACGCAGTGTGGCTCCTTCACTATCATTCACCGACTTACTCACTTGCATTACGGGGTGTTGGAGACCTCTGTAGGATGCCAATAAGGTCTATCATCGTGACCCCAGCGACGCGGTCTCTATTATTCGGTGAGATGTCTTGTACCTGTAAGAGGGAAAGGAAATTAAAAGAAGGAACAAGCATTTTTTAGCGAGGCAGCGGAAGTGTAACAGGAGTATATGATACCCCGGTGAATCCTACTCAATAAAGTTGAGCCACTCCATCAGATGTTGATTTGTATATATATATATATATATTTGCTTCTTCTCTTCTTATGAGTTACACCTTTCAGGAATCAGAGGATGTTTTCATTCATACTGATGAATGAAGACACCCCTGGAGCTGAAGTAAAGGGAGGATGGGGGCTTTCACCCACATGCCTCAACAAAAAAGGTCATTAAATGCCGGTATCCAGCAGAAAAAAGTGTAGTTAGAAATTTTTTTAACATAGAAAATATGTGGATGTGCTGATTGTTAGAGGGTTTTATAAATGGATATATTTTCGTCCTTCCGACGAAAATTCTCTCCAACGAGTATCTTGGTCCTTCATCTCATTTTTCTATTTCCGGAACTACAGCAAATGCATTGTAGTTCTTCCGTACTTCTCAAGATTTTCTTTAGGCCGTGCGTCAAGCAGCATTGTGATTCCATAATTTCGACCGCAGACCATCTGATGATAGAATAGTTATTACTCTGGTAAGATGTAATCCATTTTCTATTTATTTTTCTCTTGGTGTACTTAACATATTTTAAGCTCCCATAAAACAAAGAATAAACTCTTACTTATCTTTGAAAAATGTGCTGGGCATTTTGAATCTTGAGGGTGACTCTGCCTCTCCCTTTCTCCTCTCATCTCTTTCTTCATCTGCAACACCATGATTCTGCATTGCGCCAAACCAGCAGGTGAGAGGAGCTATAACAAGGGAGCTCCGGACAGGGAAGGTACGCAATAGCTCGTCATCACGTGCTCCTGTAGGATTGGTAATCCTGTGGGAGGTCTCCGCATAGAGACATGCGGTTGGGTCATTATTCCACACTTTCAACCTCACACCACAAAGTGCTGTGAAACCATTCCTGGCTCTTCTCCAGCTTCTTGGAAGTAGTTCCGATCTTTCCAGCTATGGGTCCGTGGTTCTTCCACCAGTGACCGTCTGGGCATAGGGAGCTTACTGAGTCAGATGAATTGATTTTAGGTGCCTGTATTCGAGGCGGGTGGCGAACTTGTGGATAGACAGATGGAACAGGTGTGAGTTCTTCGTCCGCGCACGTCATCCACGGATGTTCCAGTAGTTGGGCCGCCGTCCAGCGTTTCGTCGGGTCACAATCAAAGCACTTTGTGAAAAAGTTGTACAGGTCTGGCGGGCAATCATCCGGAATTCCGGAAGGCAGACTCCCAGCGCTGATGAGCTTCCAGATACGTGCAGAATCTTTCGTGCCACAGACGGTGCCCCAAGGGTTCCGCAGCAGCAGTGTGACCACGGTACAACCGAATGACCAGATGTCTCCCATCATGGCGTTTATATTACTAAAAGCGCTCGCTTCCTCATCTGGAGTTACCCGATGATTTCCCTGCCTGTCAGAAAGCTCCTCCGTTGGGTATAAGGGACGTGAGAAGCTGCGCCGGTGATTCTGGAGTAGTACTTCAGGGGGCATGAACAAGGGCGTCCCGACGACTGTGATCTCATCTTGGTCACTTCGCGGCGACGCCGTCCTCGCCACACGGCAGCTGCACCCAAAGTCCGTTATTTTAATGACCCCGTCCGACGTCAGGAGTATGTTCCCGGGCTTCAGATCACGGTGCGCCACATTGTTCTTGTGCAGATAAGCCACTCCCTCCAAGATCTCCCGGGCGAAGCGACGTGCAACCTGGATACTGAACATTTCAGGCTTCTTCCTCAGCAGCTCGGCCAGACTTCCCGGGCACCCCTCGAGCCCAGGACAATACTCTAAAAAGATATGTAAACGTTTCTCACCGTTGTCAGAAGAGACGCTCTTCGCACCATAAAACTCCACGATATTTTTGTGCCGCAGATGTTTCATTATCTCTATCTCTTGTTCTAGAACCTTCTTCAAGACTTTGGGGGTCCAATTATCTTGTTCCAAATGCCAGTGAGGGACCTTCATTGCCAATCTTTTCCACCCGTTTACCTTTACTAAATGAACCACCCCAAACCCGCCGCGTCCAAGTTCGTACAGCTTCGTCCATCTAAGTCTTTCAGAGAAGCGGATAACGGGTACGCCATTGGAAAAGAAGATACGAGTTCTGCGGCTCCGAAACAGCGTTCCAACGAAGCCCTTCTCTGGGACAAAGTATTTCAGATCTTCTTCGCTCAGCTGATCCCAGTCCTCAGACGAAACTAGCCGGTTGATACGTATCGGGTGCGTCTTCTCCTGAAAGAAGGGTAATGGCTTTAGAATTTCCCATGCGACGTGTAATAGGTCGTACTCAGCAGCGTAGGAGAAAAAGTCGTGTCCAAACCAGTCACGCTGTTCAAAGTCGACTTTATCCCCCGGGCGGTCCTCCGCGATGCGCTTTACTACCGCTTTGAGCATAGCGGTCGCAAGTTTCTCGTTGTTGGAGTACAAGCAGATCTCAATAAATACATTCCGTCCTTTCTCATTCATTGTGAAGTCAATCGGATGTGGAGTTTCCAAGCAGGCCGCGAGGCACTCGACGTTGTTGTTAAGAATAAACATTCCAATGGGATAGAAAAAAAAGACAGGCCTGAAATAGGTCACTCGCCCACCAGAGCGAACGCAGCGCCGCACAGCAGCAACATCGGTGGCTGACTGGAGGCTAAGATGCCGGAGTTTTCCCGTCTCCGCGTCCGCGAATCCAGAGAGGAGAGAGAAAAAAAATCTATCGTTATCGGTTAGCCGCGCCCAGTCTGCCTCACAAACAGCAGCCTGCAGAGGAATAGGTTTTTCCTTCTTTCGATAGTGCTCTAAATCCCGGAGAAGTGGCCACACTATATGTAGCATGTTATGAATCGCTGCGTATGAAAGGAAACTGACAGGCTTTTCCTGGGAGTTGAAGATGTCTTCCCAATCGATGTGATCACCGGCAATATGGCGGGACAGGCGTTTCACGATCGCCTTTACTATGATGGTTACTTCCTCAGACGTCCTCCCCAAACAAACAGACCCCAACAAGGACAAAAAATAGTTTCTCTCACGTCCGTCTGTTCTGGAGTAGAATGTCCAATGGGTGAAACTCATACTGAAATCAACAGGCTGTGAGGTTTCCAGGCAAGCTACGAAGCAGTCCACTAATCCATATATTGCAAAAAGTACCAGCGTCGGTAGTGATGTCTCCTCTTCGAGGCATTGGTATGTCACGTTGGCCCCGCAGCGAACGAGTCGCCGCACAACCCGGATATCCGGACGCTTCTCCCCACCCCGTGCCAACAAAAATAGCTCTTTCGAAGGAGATTCTGATCCTACTGCATGGACGCCCTCACTCGTAACGCAGGGGAACACTGATCGTAGCAACCGTCGCAGTGAAGACATTAAAAGAGGAAGGCTAAACACAAGAAGAATAATCTTAATGGAATCATTAAAGTTCACCTATGTTCACGTCAACCTATTCCGGTGTGTTTTTAACTGGGATTAACTCTTCAATGAGACACATGCGGTTTTCCCTGGCTTATTTTGCTTCTCTAGTGAAGTATTTTAGTTTTGAAGTACTCAAAATTAAAGATAATAGCCGATGTGCTGCTCTCCCAAAAAGGATTAGGAATGAAATCTCAAGGCAAAAATATATTAGAATTAGAATAAAACGAAAAAAAAAAAAGAAAGCAAGAGAGGAAAAGTATAATAGTCATTCTAAAAGGGTAATAAAATATACCTCGCACAGCCTTTTTCTGCTCCAACCGTTAAAAGGAAGGAAAGGAATCGAAATATATGGATACATAAATCCAAATAGTAGTTGAGCATACTATATATATATGTATTTATTTCTGTGCTGCGAAAATCCTCAACAATATCCAGTGCACACTCAACCTCAACAAGTAAACTTTTTTTTCTATGGGAGTAACGTGAGTAAAGAGCGGAAGGGAGGAAAGGATGTGAACGAAAAGTCTCAACGCGGCAACCATATCCAACAACTTCTGCTGCAGCGCTACTGCAGCCGAAGATCAGCGTTGAAAGAAAAATCTGAACTGAAAAGCACTGTTCTTTAGAACAGTTGGATGTTGTTTACTTGACTCTTTTCAAATAAACAAAGATTTTCGGAGGCCCTTTCCCTCGTTCGTGCTTGAACTGTTAGAAACATCTTATCTTCTTCGTTCGTGCCTTCTTCTACTCCATTGGAATGGTTTTGAAAAAGTTTTTCTGTGGTAAGCTAAAAGCTAGCTGGGAAAAAAAAAGTTAGGAAAAAAGAATAGCGGATCTTCTCACTACCTCTCAAGTTTGAAGGTAGTCCATCCCTGATAACAACAAGTGCATTCCTGTCAACGCCCTCTTTTTTTTATCCACTTTTTTCTATTCTTTTCATCTTCTCGATCTATTACCTCATCATATTTTGCAAACTTTCTAACTAGGCTTTTTACTCAGCGAAAAATACGCATTATTTATGTCTGAATCGTCACCATACTCCGTTAAAGCGTTGCTAGAGAAAGTTTGATACCTTTTTTTTCGCTCGAAGTTTTCCAGCCATCTATCGCAGGCGAGCCTATACTCAATTTGGGAAAGTTGGCTCGAGTGCTCCTATCCCTTTGGCGGCCTGCCATAATGCGCCATGGGCCGCTGAGCCTAGGGTATTTCCGTCAGAGACAACAGGAGAGTTCTGTATTTTTGGTTGTAGCTTTTCATCATTCCCGCTATTTTCTTGTAGAGGGTCAGGGAACAAGAGTATTACTGTAATCTTCCGTTCTGGTTCCCATGCCTGGTTAGTTATATTTCCCCTCCTCAGCCTGAGGAGGATATGTTTTGCTGCAGTTGTTAGCAGCATAACAGAATATGGCTGGTCACCCCTATGCAAAGTGGAGAAACTTAGAGAAAAATAATTTTTACCTCATAATTCTCCAAATAAAAAAAATCTTTGAAGAGTACAGCTTATATCACCTCAGGCGTTGTTGGCAAACTCATTTTAAAAAATAATCATAACAAATTTCAATAGTAGAACATGGCTTGCTCTTTAATAGATCCCTTAGCAGTATCTCCTTTTTGATGCTGATCATAAAAAATTACCACTTGCTTTTAGAAGACCAAACCATAACAGTTGAGAGATGGGACTTTTTTGAAAGCCAAAACGCACAAGGTTAATCTCAGCATAACCTCAGGATAAGCTAAGTTTTCTTGAACTATTTTACTTTCAATTGTTTTTCGTACTTCTTTTTTGTCTTTAAGAAGCAAGTGAATAAGAGCACTTCAAAAGAAAATAAAAATCAATGTTCTTTAGTGGTGCACTATTTAAAAATATAATCAAGAAAGATTAAGCATCAACAATCTCGATATAAAAATAATAAGAATATAATAAAAAACTATGTAATAAAACTATATTCTATAATCACCACTATAATAACCATCCCCACTATAATAAAGCTATATAATTAAAAACTCAATTTTACTCTACAGCGCAACTGCCTCTCTACGTAAAAAATGTTTAATGTTTATTTCATTTGTCTATTGTTCCTCTTCCCTCACACTCTCTCTGAAGGACAACTCTAATAGCGGCCTTGACTATAACGTATCGCTCAGTTATCTGCACCTTCCAGATTCTCTTCCATTTTTCAAAATTCTCTTTTTTTATGTTTATAAAAGAGACTCCTCCGAAAGGGGTTTGGGAACTTAAAACTTTTTGTTAGTCTAAAAGCTCGTTGTGGCTGTTGTCTTCTCAACCACCACAGTCAGGTCTGGAGGCGAAAAAGAAAAACATTATAAAATCTAATTCTTAAAAGCAACGTAGAGAATGCGCATGCATCCCTTTCCTAAATAAATTTATTGAAAAATAATTGCCCCGTGGGCAGAGATTTCTCTGCATATGTCTCTCCTTCATATTAGTCATCAGCTAATGTGTCTTACTTTTTCTCCTCTTTCTTGTCTCGAGTAATGGCGATAAGACGAATACAATAGACAAGAAAGAAAAATCGTCTAGCATCAAGGCTCAATCCAGTATTTTCGGTGAGTGGTGTAGGTATTACACATGTTGGGTTTTGTATTGTATCGCACCTTATGTTAATACAAGAGGGCGATATTATTATCATGTTATGTTTTGTAGGTCCAGTTAGAAAATACAGTAAATATACTAGGTGAAGCTAGATTTGGGAGATCAGAAACTAATACATTTTGCACGCGCTGGCGGCCAACACCTCTCCTCTTATCAGATGTTTGACTATACGATGTCTTGTAGTTCTTTTTATATATTACACTCATTCTATTTATATTCTTTTGGCACATTTATATATTCATTTATATTGAAGTTTTTTATATTTGATATTCTCTTTATAACCCCCTATATAACCCCTATATATATATTCTTTCTTGAATTTTTGTTATTTCATATTGTAGCGTTGCTAGATTCGTAAGTGATTTATAGTGTATTTTTCTAATTCAGATAATAATATTGTTGTCAGTTGATCTATATTCATTTGACTTATATTCAATAAAAAATCTATATAATTGATCTATATGATGGCGGAAATACACCTAAACAAAAAAGACAGTGATAAAAAAACGAATCATTAATTTTTATACTATATTTATTATTATTATTATTATTATTTGTACTCATTATGTACTTATTTATTTATTTATTACAATTATAATTAAGTTAATTGAAGCTCTCTTTATGTAGAACAGTTTTAACTCACGGATATATATTTAGATACGCCACGTATTCCTTTCTTTTGCCTTTCGAACCTTGTGCCTTTTATTTTTTTAATTGAAAAGATAGGTACGATTAATGATAACGTGTAGAAGAAGAGAGAGGAATAAAAACATTTATTAAAAATAAAACCGGCCCGTTAAACCTCGCCGCCTGAAGAGGCCATGTAGGGGGTGGTGGGAAGGTTCGTTGTTTTTTTTCGAAAGAACATAAAAATCGGGAATATCGATATTGAATCGACCAAATGGATCCTCAAAACGACGGGCTGCGAGGTAAGGAGCACTCCATATAGTCCACGGGTTCTTTGCGGCACTGCCCACCAAATGAATCGCCCATCGAAAGAAATAAAAAGCACCATACTTACTGTTCTATGCATTATCTTTTTTTGTAGCTAGATCTTTTGGTTTGAAGACGAGAGCGTCTGGGTGCGCCGCCGGGTGCTGAGAGGGAGACTTAAGCAGTAACCAATTACCACGGACAGTCGGAGACTATGTGCACTCCTAGTGCTCCTCAAAATCCCCCTCGCCCTCGCAATCGGCGCCAACCTTTCCGTAGTCCTTCCCGATGGCGGCGAAATTTGAAGCAGTAGAGGGCAACAGGGTTCAAAATCACAAGGCGGGCCCGCCAGGCACAATAGGAACCCAATATGATATACATACGGGACGCCTAAGGCCAAAAAGGGCGTGTGTGTGTGTGAGGTTGTGCCAAGCTGCGTTCTTGCTGCCCGTGCGGAAGAAAGATGAAATGATAATACATATTCCCCTTTATACCTAGGTGGATTAAAACATAATATGCTTTGTGGACCGATTGGGTGGGTATATAGGTTTTGGGGCGGCGCGGAAGTCGATAGAGAGATAGGCATCCAGCGGAGGCTTGAGTAGCCCTGAGTTTTTTGTGTGTGCCTTTGTGTCTTCCGGGGTTGTATGTTTCTCCTTGCACTTTTCTTTCCCATGCTTTCGCTTAAATTATTGGCTTGGAAAAGAACCACCCGCTAACCCACACACGCGCATCGAAAAAATCCCATCCTTTTCCGCTTTCCCTTTAAAGAACGGCAAAGGGCGCCACCCCCATACAAACCCCCGGCAGCGAAACGAAGGCCACCACCGATAATCCACGCGTTTGGGGATTCAAGAGTTTTTAAATCCTCGCCTGGGAACTAGAAAATACACTAGCACTCGGAGCTTACCCTGCACTAACACTGAGAGCCCACCCCGTACAATTTGAAATTTTGGCAGACCCAACTCTCCCACAATGCAAGCAGGATGCTGATCGCTCCCTCCGCGCAAGGTCTGCGGACTTTCCGTTCCCACATGTCCAAAGGACCTTCCACTGACAGTTATTCGCAGCCACTCCCCAGCCCCCACCATCGGGGACCTGACCCCTGAGTTGGAAAGAGTTGAAAAGCACAGCCAAAACGAAGTGCGTACCTTGAGGTGCACTGCGCACATAAACCTTTACCGCAGCGGCCGCCACTCTTGTTTTGAAACACCACATAGAAGGACGAGAAAGAGTGAACAAAAAGAACCGAGAAACATCAACCCTTAATGAAACAATGGGAGTGACACGAATATGAGGAACACTTAAACCACCACCCGGATCCTTTGAAAAAATGAATCTTTTCCATATATTTTCCATATGCGTGAGTTCCTCATGTGCAAGTTTTTTTGCCAAGCTAAAGGGGTATCTTTTGTGGTTTTTGGGTATTCCCGCAACATTTTTTCAAACAAAAAGATCTGATAGAGTCGAACGCGCTCTTTTGCTGTTGATGGGCCCCTTCGCCATTGTATCCGATGTTTTGGTTTTTGGGCATCATGAAAATGTAGTTGTTCGCTTCGTTTCTTCCGTTGCTTCATTTTATTCCTCTTTAAAAGAATACCTATTCAATAAATAAAAAGTGAAGTTGACATATTTTGAGAAACTGGGGCGGCTGATTGATCCAGACTTTATAGGAAAAAGAGAGGAGGCCCCGCCAGGCATTGCAGTTTCAAAAAGTATTTAAATATATTTTAATATATTTTTCCTTTTTTTTGGAAATTTTCATGTTCTAAATAGATGCTAATGATTAACTTATTTGAATAGCATTTGAAGAGTTTCCTTTTAGCAAGCTCAGCATGCGGCAATGCAATTGGTTTTAACCCCCGTTACATGTAGCTTTGAAATTCTTTTGTTTATAGTTGGACCAATGTTGACGGAGAGCGGCAAATATTAAAAAGAAATATTATAATTAATTTAAGCGAAAGGTAAAAAGGCACAACAGCAACGCAATATGAGATCATATTCCTTGTATAAAGAAATAATACTAACATAATGGCCGGTTTAGTCTTGTTATCCAAGATGCATTAGTTGCAACAATACAACGAGCCTAATTCTAAGCACTTAATTATTCATTAGTACCCGAGAGAAGTTCAAGTTCAAGAAAAGAAAGTAAGATTAATGCTCCTATTTCGATTGTGGTGGCAATCACCACAGGAACAGGTCAAGTCCCAAGGAAGTTATAATGATTATAATACCAATAAGGGATAAGAAGAACAGCTCTATAATTCAACACCTTTATAAAGAATTACCGCTGTTGAGGCGGCACAAAAAGTTTCTTGTCTAAATAAGGAAAGAAAATTTTTATATTGTTGTGAGATTATAGCTATGATAATAAAGACACACACATAAATAAATAAATAAATAAATAAATAAAAGAACAACAAGAAGAAACAAAGAATTAGAGAGTATTGAAAATCAATTGCTTCATTATGTAATAGACGAAAATCTCCGGGCTACCAAACAAAATATTACGAGAAGAGAAGCGCAGTTGACAATAAAGAAGAAACTTAGTGATCCCAATACAGAATGAATCAATATAACGACGAGGTGAACCAACAAAGATTTACATTTAACATTAAAAATCGATAAATCACTATCTAAAAATAAAAATAATAATTAAAACACAAAAAGATAGGAGTTGATACTACTACTACTAATAATAATAATCAAACAATCTAACAAACAACAATAACAACAAACACACTTAACACACACACACTCAATAATAATAATAATAACGATAATAATAATAATAACAATAACAATAACAATAACAATAATAATAATAACAATAATAATAATAAACAAACAAAACACGATCAACTAACACAAGAGAGAGAGGGAGAGAGGTACATACTAAATTTCAGGATAATAAGGGTATTTCCCAAAAGGATTTTTCCTTTTAAAAAGGAGGGCTAATCAACTTGAAGGATAATCTATTTTTTTTTTTTCGCAACCTTGAAAGATCCTTATTCTGCTTTAGTTTTTTTTTTTCAATTTCCTTCGTTCATTAATGGAGATTAACTTTTGGGGTGGGTAAAACGCGAACCTAAAATAATTTCTGTTTTGATGAAAGGAACATAATGATTGTAGAAACGGAAGCATTCATTTTTTCTCAAGCATTCATTTTTTTTTCCTTGTAAGGATACGACCTCTCTGTCTCTTTGGGTTCGTCTCTTAATATGGTGAAGAGAAAATCCCAGAAAAATGAATCGATTTTTTTTGTGATATTTCGGCAGTATTTTCTGTATCCTTTGCCTCGATAATAAGCTGCTTTCTACTTTCGGAGAATGGATTATGGATTATATCTGTGTAAACCATAGCGATGTTGTGGCGTGGAGAAAGAAAAATGGACTATATATTAAAACAAAGGAGTAACAAAAAACAAACGAAAACCAATGAATCTGATGATAACAATAATATACTATGCAAGTCTTTTAACCTAGATCCTTGTTAATAAAAAAATTCCTCGTGAGTAGATCCAGTACCTGATCACACTACATTAAAAAAATACTGCTCATTGTTTCTCCTTTCAAATGCTGTGGCGAGATGCAACGTTTTCCCAATACCGGTTTTTAAAAAAGGAAAGCAATTTTGGAATATTGGATAATTTCTTCTTCTCTTCTCTTTCACAAAAAACGCGAAAAAATCTATTTAAAACCACAATTAGTGTATCCCTAAAGTGATTCTTTTTTGAAGCTCTAGAATGATCATCTGGGCAGTTGGAACAACTAACAAAGCGAAACTAGAAAGTGTTCTTTCCGCCGTTAAAAAATGTTTTCCCAACGAAACACATGAAGTTAGGGCCGTAAGTGTTGAGTCTGGAGTGAGCAATCAACCGATGAGCGCGGAAGAAACAACACAAGGTTCAATAAACCGAGCAGAAAATGCTGCTGCTAAAATAGAGGATGCCAACTACGGCGTGGGACTGGAGGGGGGGCTGGAGTGCATCAATGGAAAATGGTTTGAATGCGGATGGATGTGCGTTGTCCATAAGTCTTCAGGGCGGCGAGGGATTGGTTCTTCCGCTCGATTTGAGATGAGCTCGACACTGATGAAACCTATCCTACACGAAAACAAAGAACTGGCGGAGGTCATGGATGATCTAACTGGAGAGAAGGACGTGCGTTCTGGTCTTGGAGCTATGGGAGTACTTACTGCTGGGTATCTTGGACGAGCGGCAGCATACGAACATGGATTGATTTTTGCTCTGGCTCCTTTTCTATCAGATAGCAAATATTGGAGCTAAATGAAACGCTTCATAGTTCTGCGCTCCTTGCCTTGCTAGCTCCCGGGTGATACTGGAACGACTTAACCTTGCTTAACCCCACTACTCATAAATCTTTTTTTATATCTAGAGTGTGATAACTTTTTATTGGTGAGAGTGAATCACTACAGCAATTCTCTTCTGGAGGGAATAATGCAAATAACAAGAAGAGAAAACTTATAAAGAATTATTTCTGATTCTTATTCTTTTTTTTTTCTTTTTTTTCTTTTTTTTCTGTTTTCCTTTTCTTTTTTCCCACCCTCTTTTCTTTTCTCTTGTTAAAAAAAAATGAGAGAAAGAATGCTGCGGTCTTCTTATTCGCTACAGCAGAGGGTGTGCACTAGGGTATTACGCAGCTTTTTTCCACTAGGGTGTAGCAGTGGTCCGCAGAATAAGCATGTTTTGTATCCACTTAATAACTTCGACGGAAAGGCATCAAATAATATGAAGAAACTTGAGGGCCCTACGGATAAGCACCCTAACCTTGTACGGAGGGATGAACTTAAACTGCAATGTGAACACTGCCGATTCGAATGGATTCATGACACCCTTTCCGTTCGGTGCCCAGCACATCCAGATCTTCACAATAAACGAGAAATGTGGCTTCAGCCAACGTGGATGTGGGGGAAACAACAACCCTTTCAGTACTACAAATACCTCCCTGCCAACATTAATCCCCGAACAGACATGCCTCTTGCAAGAGAGGATGCAAAAGGTATGAACAATGAACGGCGATCTCAAGGGTTAACAACAAAAACGAGACTTCTTAACAAGGAGAGACGAGGGATTTCGAGAGCTGTTAGTGGGGTTGGAATGTACAACACGCGGTGGGAGACGCGTTTTCCCTTTCCTACCTAATCTCGGAGGATTAGGAGGGAATAACGCTTTATCTATAGCACAACAACATCAGTGTTGCGCTATAGATGTTCCGTCGGTGATAAGAAAGTAACTGATAGCTCGTTGATCCACTAACACAAAAGAGTGGATTTTGCGCCGTGAGGGGGAGACCATTCCCCATTCAGGCAGAAGTTGAGAAATCCTGAGTTAAACAATGTTGTGATCTCCGTCGTTTCCTTTTTCCTTTGGGTTACATATCTTTAATGATTCTATAAATACTTCAACTAAATGAATGTTTTGCGGAAGAATACATAGAAAAAAATGTTTGTGATTCGTACTCCATTGTCTTGTTTGTGGCATCCGCATTTGCATCATAGCGCGCTGCTGTTACGAATACTAGGGCAAAAACACACTATCGAGCTACTTCCAGCGCTTACAGCAGAAAACCTCAGTCAGATTGCACTGCCATCATGGGGTGGGAGGCAAGTGAGTACTTCTTTGGCTCACTCCGGCTCCTCTTCTAGTGGGGCTTTGTTGACTGGCCCCGTTTATCAACCTGATCACATACTACACTTCTTTCATAATGAGAATGCAGTGAAAGAAAGCGTACAAGAGAAAATAGTGGCGGACCTCTCTCCCTATTTAGGTGCTGTTAGTGTAGCGGATCACGTGTTAACCGCCACAGAGGCCTTTCTGGATTCTTTCGCAGAACCAGATTCTCCGTCAATTGAGCGCCTACGGAGGAGGCATGCCGCGCTACTCGATGCAATTAGCTGTCTAGAGGAAACATTGGAAGTGGAAAGCGGGGATACGAGCTTCGAAGTTCCCTCCACCACCCCAATGAGCACTGCAGTTCTTTACCCTGTTATCCGTTTCTTAGTGCAGGAAGGGGGTTTACTGCGGTCTGCGTTTCCCAATATTTCTTCTACGTTCTCGCACCTGTCCACAAAGTGTCGCGCGATTCAGCAACACGATATCTTTGTGGATAGAAGCATTAGTGACTACGCTCAATCCAGGGCCGCTGTTGATGATCAGGAAGGGCAACAGGTGAACACCGGGCATCCTTTCAGAGGATTTCTTGGAGATATTCATCAAAGATTATCCTCTTACAGCATGGCGTTCGCAGAGGAAGGCCAGAAGGGTGTCGTTGGAGATGGAGGAGCGCTCAAGGCTCGAACATCTGGGGGCCACTTGGGCCTACAGACCATCCCAGCAAGACTCCCATGGACGAGACAACGCATCCCTTTGAAGAAGTAGCATTGAATCTTAGAGAGCTCCCCCCCTCTTGCCACAGAAACCAGAAAACATATTTCCTTTTTCTTGGATCTTCGCCACCAGGGAGAACACGAAGAAAGAAGGTACAGGTGAAACGACGACATCACATATGAGGGGTGGTAAGTAGCTCTAGCAGCAGCACATCCCTTCTTTTATCATCACGCAAATAAACGAAGAACTGAAAATAATAGTAAGGCTTAATTGAGCGTTTGTTTCTTTCCTACGGATTTTAGTGTATGGGGTTACAGATCCATACACACATGCTATGATGTCTCTCTCGCTCCTTTTTTTTTTTGCTCTTGAAGAAACTCCTTAGAGTCAGAGATTTCTTCGATATATATATTTTTTGTTCTTCTCTTTTACTTTTCGAATCGTTATTTCCCGGAAGAAACAAAACAACAACAACAAAAAGCACAAAGTTTTGGTGATTTCTTCAATTATTATTATTACGCCGTTTCCGTAAGCCTACCCCCCGCCCGTCCCTTTTATCCCTGCTCATACGGGAGGGGGTACATAAAATAATCAATCACGTTTTCAACGCTCATTCTTGAAACAGATAACAATATATATATATATATATATATATATATATTGTTCCCTGAGAAGTGGTGTCTAATGCTTTAAAAAGAGACGGAGGGCAGAGAAACGCAGACAACAAGTTCACGTTTCCCAGACACAGACAGACAAACCAACCCGAGCCTATTAACGAACAAGACACAGCACATAGGCGTCTTTTCGTGTGGGTGACTTCGCACTCCCATGGACCCGAGGGGTCGCTTCGCATCCCCAACCATCCAGGATCGCCCCCTAGCGGATGTTCGTGCTGCCGCGACGATACCAGCTCGTTGCCGTAGTGAATGCTGTTCTGCTTGTGGCTCATTTGTCGAAAATGAGCTAGCTGCAGCTCCTTCCTCACCACAAACCAGCAGCAGTCGTATGAGAAGAGTAAAACAATCACACCCGGAAGGGGAGGATCAAGGGGGTATCAGGGCCCTCCAGCCGCCGGTGAGTGGTGCCCATGCTTCCTCTATTACTTCGCTGGAGGAGATGGAAACGGGGGTCGTGTTTGAGGCAGCAGGAGGGGAGAAGGACCAAGAATCCATCGTCCCTTTGCTTTCTTTGGGGACCAGCCCGGCATCCGAGGCGACCTCCACGCCGCGTGTACTGGCCGACGAGGAGGAGGATGCCGCTCCCGGGATATCCGTCGCCACGCCAGATCGACGTCGCTCGCTTCCAGGGGGGTCCATCGGCAACAGCACTGAGCAGAAGAAGACAGAGGGGCGCCAAAGTGAAATGCCCCCGTACGTCCCGCTGGCTTCTAGTCGAGAGGCGCCACTATCCTTTTCAATGGGCGGAAGCAATGGGGGGGGAGGTGGCCGGAGCGGTAGCAGCTATGCCGAACTGCGCCGCAAGAGAGCACAGCAGAGCAATTATTATAAGGGGTCCGGCGGCTTCGCAAACCTCGCCGTCCACCCCACCTCGCCTTTTGGAATTCCAGGAGGAACGGGGGCGTCAGAGGGGTCACTGTTCACCTTTCCAGGCCTCTATAACGTGAGCAACAGCTTTAGCCTGGCGGATTTTGCGTACACCACGAGCCCCGTACGAAGCCCCCGCGGGGGACCAGGAGGAGGGGATGGGGCAGTTTCCGACTTCGCCCCGCTCATTGAGCCCACGACCGCCGGCGTAAAGGGGAGCGGGGGCGGGGCCGGGGGCCCTGTTGAGCCCATCGATGTCGCAGATCGCAGCGTTTCTTTTCAAACACTCGCGGAGCTGAGTATGTCGCTCGGAACCACTGTGCGGGAAGCTGTATATCCAGGGATCCGAGAGCTCTTTCCGCGGCTTCCAGAAGATTTTATCATTGGAAAGGATCGCGTGGTGATCGGCATGAATGGGGAAGGAGGGGAGGTGTGCGGCGAGGATCTGGATCACCGGCTTCTGGGAGAGGGCCAATTCGGACCCGTGTACGAAGCACGGCTGTACCCGCCTGCCGCCGCCCCCACCCCTCTAGCGGCACCCTCGGGCGGCTTCGGTGGGTTTGTGGGATCGGTGACCCCGCCGCCGCCCCCCACGCACCAGCGCTCAAGTCCGGCACCATCAGGCGCCGGTGCCGCGTTCCATAACACCAGCAGCAGCTCCCCACCGGCTCTCCTCGCCATGAACAACAGCAACACCCATGCGGGATCCCAGTGGTCTCGCTCCTCCTTTGGCCTGGGGCCAGGATCTGCAGCCGGCGCCGTCTGCAGCAACAACGCTCTCGGCTGTTACGGGCCGCCGCCGCCGCCGCCTCCCTCCGTTGCCCAAACGGGAGAGGGAGGGGGGCCGGTGCCATCCTGGTCTGCGGGATACTCGCCCACTCTCCATACCGCCCCCGTCCCTCCGCCACCCTTTGCGCTCCACCCGCACTCCCGCCTTCAGCAGACGTACCAGCAGGGCGCGATGGCCACCACCGCGCCGTACAGTCGTAGCATCTATCAGCAGCCCCTCAATTTCCGCAACCGAGTCTTTTATCACAGCGGGCTGACGCATACAGTTTCCCTACCCACCACCCTGATACTCTCCGGCGGTGCGCTGCCGCCTACCGCGGTGACACTCGTCGCCAGCAGCAACAGAGGAGGATTCGGGGGCGGAGGCCTTCCACCGGTTCTCTACGACACCACCACGACGACGAGTCGCTCTGATGAGAGAACCCCTAGCCCATCCGCTGGGTACGTGCCCAGCCGCGACGGTGGGGCAACGTTAGACGATGCCCTTAGCATGAACCTCTGGATGGCATCCGCAGGTGTCGAGGACGCAGGCGGAGCGACGAGCAGAGGCGCGTCCGTGGGCCCGGCCCTGCGCCCCTCTGCAACAGGTGGCCGGGGTCGTCACCGCCATCCACCACACAGAAGCAGCAGCAGCCCCGGTGCGCGGCAGTCTCCCTACCCCACGGCGTCCGAGAGAGAGAGCGGAAAGCGGATCGTGGGCAGCAGCAGCGCCAGCTGCAGCAGCAAGAGCCCCACCGGAGCGGGGAGGATGAAGGACGAGAAGGCCAACAAGACAGCTCTAGAGTCGCACCAACAGCGACAGTGGGCCCCACAGCGGGTTGTTGACCCCCTAACACCATTGCCACCGCCGCTCTGCACCACGACGGGTGTTGGAGCTGGTGAGGAGGGTGGGGATGGATGCTCGGACCCCAACGCCTTGTCCCCCTCCACCACAATCTTTTCTTACCCCCCCCTTCGCCGCGGTGAGGAGGAGGAAGAAGAGCCTTGTCGCAGGTGGTCCCCACCCACTGCCATCGTCGACGCTGGGGCCACCAGCACCCCTGTTGGGGCGGGCGGCGATGAGGAGATGCCGGCATCGGGCGAGAACGGGGTGCCGCCCTTTTCCCCCAATAGCCCCTCCATGAAAGAAACGAGTGAGAGCACGTGGGCCCGGGAGGGAGAAGACGAAGGAGCGCTAGGAGATGTGGTCGTGTCGCCGCCTTTATCACCACCTTCTCTAGACAACAGCAAAAAACGAGACGAACACAGGAAACGTGACCAGAAGAGTCACACGAAGGGAGAGACAGAGAAGGGCAGGAACGCCGCTGCCGAAACGCAAGAGGGAACCTCTTCCCGCGATAGAGCGGCCCAGGACAAGGGGGGCGGATGTGTCTTGTTTGCCACCAGCAGATAGCTGCACCTGCTCCTCCACCCGCTGGCCGTCGACCGGGGGGCTAGAGTGGAGTCGGGATGGGCACGCGAAGGCCCTGGGCACCCCCCCTTCCCCCCCCCTTCCTCAGCCCCCTCTCCCTCCCCATCTGGTTCCCGCCACTGACAGTACGTACACAAACCTCCCACACGACGAGTTCGATATGCTAGCCTCCTCGCCCATGTCCTTTCTCAGCCAGCATACACACCTGCCCCCTACAGCACGCCACTACTCGCCTGCCGTGCCCCCGCAGCTACACCCCATCCCAACGACCGCCACCACCACCG
The DNA here is from genome assembly GCA_010157825.1 of Vickermania ingenoplastis. NCBI lineage: Eukaryota > Euglenozoa > Kinetoplastea > Trypanosomatida > Trypanosomatidae > Vickermania > Vickermania ingenoplastis. The sequence goes on along the minus strand of VFSE01000226.1, from coordinate 106,798 downwards.
CCTGCTCGTCCCCCCACTTCCGCTGGAAACAGCCGAGTACTGCCGCAGGAACTCTCCGTGCCGCTGCCAGACCATGCACACCAGAAGAACCCAAATGAGCATCCAGAGGAGCACCTCAAGTGGCACGGGGACGGCGCACCGACTGGGGAGACCCCAGAGGGAATTGCTCACAGCAGTAGTCTTCACCGGCACGGGGATGGGGGGGAGAGCGGCACAGAGAGCCGGCTGTGGAGGACGGTGACAGGGGTCGAGGAGGAGGAGGAGCACGAGCCGGACCCGCACCGCACGTCCCTCGGGGACACCGCCAGGACGCGCGTCACCAGCGGGAGCGGCACCAGAGGAAAGGAGAGAGGGGGACGGCGCACACCGGCAGATACAGAGGCTCACAGAAGCGGCTCTCAAGAGATGGTCTGCGGAATACGTCGGTGGGGCTGCCACCCCCCCCAGACGCGGCGGCCGGCCCAGGTCCTGCAGGCAACCCCAAACCCTAAAGCTGGGAGCTCACAGAACAATAAGAGTAGCACCACTAGCAGCGCCCTGTTGGGAACCCACTTGCATGCGCCTCAGCCGTCGGCCAGTCTGCACGCCTCCTCCTCTGGCAGCTCCATCACGCAGCAGGTGACCCTCAACGGTGGCGACTGCGTCCTATCGCTAGCCGACTTACACCTACCCGCCGGCGGCGATGGACATGGTAATACCCACCCGCCCTCCTCCTACGCCGACGGGTCGTTGGACGAGACCTCCGGCGGAGGCCAGGGGGGCACGACAGCGTTGGCGGTGGCAGATGTGTTTCGATGTGCCCTACTAGGGTCCCGTTCCAAACAACTGCTGGAGAAGCGCCTACTGGATGCCACAGCCGCCCCACAAGCGCTGTCGGGGTCCCACCCCGCCCCGGCCCCACCACCCTTCTCCATCTCCTCCGCGTCGTCTCCACTAACCGCCCGCCCAACACCCACGCCGCTGCTCCTGCAGACACCTGCTGCCGTCGGCGCCGGCCCACAACCCCAGTGGACCCCCCCGCGCAGCGCCCAGACCCCCTATTCCCCCGTAGAGTATGGCCGTACGCTGCACCAGTGCAGTGGAGGAGGCGTGTTCGGGCCCCCTGTCGCCCCCCTCTACGGCCGCCCTACCTGCCACTCCCCGTCCATCGCCATGGAGGTCGACACAGACGCCGCGTCCACCATCGGGGCCTCCTCGCCGTGCATGATGCGGCCCACCTCCTGCACCACCGCTGCCTTCCACACCGTCCCCACCATGCCACACACTGCCGCGAACTCCACGTCCACGTGCCGCGCCGGGGCCCCACCCCACCAGTCACCCCAAAGCTCCTCCACCCCACATCACCACCATCTTCTGCAGCGGCAACAGCTCTTCCCCCAACCCCTCCACGGCGGGCCGAACCACAACACCGGCGGGCCGATCCACTCCAATCTCGTGTCTCCCGTGCAGCTCGGCGCCAGCGGCTGCAGCCGCAGTTTCCCCCTCTCGTGCCCGTACGACGACGAGGAGGACGACGAAGGCGGAGCGGCGGGGGCTGGATTCCGGACGAATATGCGACGGAGCTATGGCCCTTACCACCACATTCCGAGTGGCGGGGGAGTTCTAGAAGACAATTCATCCTTTTTGGCCACCACCGCTGCCGCCTCCACCGGCACGCTGCCAATCAATTACTTTCCCCCTCAGCCGCAGCCACATCTGCAGCCAGGGAAGCTAGCGCCCCCCCTTCTGCATGGCCGGGGTTTGACAGCCGCGGATGCCTCGTTGGGAGACGGTTCGTGCTACTGCAATAGTGACATGCCCTCCAGCGTGCTGCTGCTGCAGGCTTCCACCAAATTGCCGTTCTCGCCCACCAACCAGTACCAGCCCAACAACAACAACAGCAGCAGCGCCAGCAATCCGTACCCATCGAAGCGCGGCGCGGTGAAGCTGCGCCGACCCTCCTTCCCAGCTCCACTGGAGTCCAGCGGGGGGCCTCGGCGCCACAACAAACAAGCAGCTGGACCGGTGGCAATGCGACAGTTTTCCCATGCACCTCCCGGTGGCCGAAACCGCTCCGGGCTTTCAAGCCGTGTTCGACAGCCCTATTTCTATCGACGAGGTGCAGGACATGGCCCCGGCAGAAAGCAAAGCCCATCCTCCTCCCCCGCACCCACCCACCCACAGCACCAGCGAACCGCTGGCTCGGCCCCCTCAGCAGCCGGTGAAGGAACTGGCGGCGTTACGGGGCGAATCAGACAACGCTCTCCTGCAGCTGCCACAGTCGGGGAACGCGGAAATCGTGCCGCCCTTCCTGCAGGACTCCCCTGACAGCGACGCGACCGAAGCCTCTTCCTGGTGGCATCATCAACAGATTCCACATCGAACAGCGAACACCGCCGCAGCACTTGCGTCTCCCTCTGCACCCCCCCCGCCGCATGGGCGTCCGGTCGTCGCCCCGGGCATTATGAGGCGGGACTGGAGCGCTTCGGACCCGCTGGGACCATGACGACCACCACGAACAATTACACGGGGTGCTGGACGGCCGGAACAGGCGTGACACCGACGGCGAGCAACGCCGCTGCCGCCGGAGGCAGTTTGCTGCGCTCCTGCGGCTGCGTTCCCTACCGCCGCGTGGCCGTAAAAGTCTTCGCGAAGATGGATCTGGATGACTACAAGCGGGCTGGAGCCCTACGCCGCGAAGTGCTCATGGGGTCCCGCCTGCAGCACCCCCTGCTGGTCCACTGGCTTGGGGTGGCCGAGGACATGAGCGACCTGTTCCTTATTATGGACGTAATTCCGAACGGAACGCTGGAGAAGATGCTGAAGGAGTTGCGAACCACCCCCGAGGAGAGATGGCGTCGCGCACCGCGGGTGATGGCAGACATTGTTCTGATCCTGGAGTATCTGCAGGATGGTACCCAACACGCGTACGAAGAGGTGCCCCCCCCACCGCCTGTGGCGCTGCCCCGCGGCTGTTCGAGCAGCGAGCAGCTGCCCCTCCACCTCGACGAGGAGGTAGGCGCGGCGCCGAGCGGCAGTGGGTACAGTCCCTCTCCCACCACCACCGCCCCGCTCGCGTACCACCCGCCTCTCCACCGCGCCCCGTGGCGAGACAAGCGCCGGTGCTCCCCATCGACGTTTCCGCCAGCAGATACCACACCACCGCCCGTGCCCCCGCTACCGCCACACGTAGGATCTTCTGCACCGCCAGCCGGCTCCAGTAGCGCGTCATCCCCTGGGGATGCCGCCGCCTCCCAACCCCTGCCAAAGCCCAATGAGGAGGAGACCCGCCGTCGCCAGCAGGAGCAGGCCAACCTCCAGGGGATTGTGCTCCACCGCGATCTGAAGCCGTCCAATTTCATGCTCTCTCAAGACGGGCATCTGCGGCTAGGCGACTTCGGCTCCGCTTGCTTCTTCGGGGACTCAGAAGGCAACACTTACGACGGGACTTTCGCCTATATGAGCACAGAGATGATCACGAGCGGCAAGGCGGGTCGGTACAGCGACCTGTGGTCGGCTGGGTGTATACTATACGAGATGCTCGAGGGTGCCACTCCCTTCAAGGGACAGACAGGGTACCTCATCACAGTGCAGATCAAGCGCTTTCAGCCCGGTACGCTGCAATTCCCTGCAGTCACACGGTTTTTGTCCTCCTTGCCAGCCTCGTCCTCCGGGGATGACGGAGATAAGCTGCGGTCTATCCGAAAGGTTCTTGAGGCGGGGATGGAACTCGCAACGGCGCTGCTGCAGCCCGATCCCACCCAGCGGCTCGGTGCGGCGGAGCAGGGTGGCTTTGAGGCACTTAAGCGGCACGCCTTCTTCGATGGTGTGGACTGGGAGCATATTCACGACACAGACAACTACGCCCTGTGGTCCGAGATGCGGAGCAGAGGTGCGGCAGGGGGTGCCGACGCCGTACAACGGCCTGCGGGGCCATTGGAGCAAGAAAACGCAGCGCTGAACGGTATGGAAGAGGCGGTGCCGGTATCCTCACTCTGGCCGCTCCCCGATATCTCGAGCCTGCTTCACACGAAGCGGAACAACACCACCAGCAACCCCTCGGGGGTGTCCGACGAGCGAAACGGCAGTGAGCCAATGCCCGATGGGGGTGGGAGGGGCAGCTCGGCCGGCTCCAGGACGACTGCCCTGCTGCAGCCGGGGGAGAAGGTACAGTTCTATTCCCTCGTGGTGGTGGTCGAGGACCCTCGGTTCCCTTCCACGCCGCTCGTGGTCCTTCTCACCAGTTATCCTCGTTTGCTATTTGTGGATTGGCCCAGCAAGGAACTCCTGTACGTCGTAATGCTCGAGACGGAGGGGGGAGGGGAAGCTGGGCCGGAACCTGCTACCGCACCAGGCAGAAGGCAGGAGCGTGTGGGGGATCACAGCAACCGTGGGCGTGGATCCACAAGATGCCACTCGCAGCTGCTGCCCGCAACCGCAGCAGACCGGGCTGAAGAGGTAGAACGATCCAGCTTCGATCCCGATGAAACCAACGAATCCGAGGAGCCCCCCGCCTTCTCCTTGTCTACCACCGCCACCACCACCTCGATCGTGACGCCCTCCGCCGCCGCCGCCGCCCTCCCCTGCCGATCGCGCCGCCGGCACAGCGGTGCGGCCGACACGCCCACCGGTGAAGACGAGGAGGAGGACGAGGCCTCCAGCGTCTCCTTCTTCTCTCCACACGGCGCCACGGGCCAGGGGCCAGCCTGGGGCCCCCACAGCACCCCCCTACGCGCCACTGTGCGGGCCGAAGCGGCGGGTGCGGGGGTCGTCGTGTTCCAGTGCCGTGGGGGACCACTCGCACGCTCCCCCGGCAAAGCCGGCGCCGCGACCACCGCTGCCTCTACCATGGCCTCCTTCGGGTGCTGCTGCTGCTCCCGCCCGCCGTCCCCGGCTGCCGACGGCGGGGCCGAGGGAGGTGGGAAGTGCACCGTGTTGTGCGGCTGTGGATGCAGCTGCAGCGTCACCGATGTGCTCCGATGTCGCGACGTGTGCGGACAGGCGCCACTGTGGGGCCCGCTTCTCGCCCAGGTCCAGCTGCCCTCGCGGGATACATCCAAGAAAAAAACGCTGAGATGACAGCGGAACAGAGAGAGAAGGAGAGAACAACAACAACAACAACAACAAACAAGCAAAAAAAAAAAGCACCAACAGATTAAAAAAAATGTTTCTTGAAATTTTTTAAAGGAAAGGAAAGAAAAGAAAGTAAATACACAATAAATAAATAAATAAATCAAACAACACAAGAGTACAACAGAAACACACAGAAAAAAACAAACAAACTGTATTTTCTTCTTCTCCCCGCGCTCTCTCTCCCCCAACAAAAAACCAGAAGGGAAAGAAGATGAAATGTGCTCTGCAGCGCACCTAACAGTGCGGCACGCCAGAGAGGAGTGGGGAGTGAGCAGTACGTGTCTCCTTGCAGGGCTAGGGTTCCTCTCTCTCTCTCTTTCTCCATCCCCTTCGGCTCCCTTTCTCTTTAGTGATTCCTTACGCCTTTTAAAATTTTCCATTCACTTTTTCCATTCACTTTTTTTGTATTATTCTTATAACAATTTGATTTAGAAGAGAGAGTTCCCCTTTTTTTCTTGCTTTCGTTTTGCTCCTGTTTCCCATGTTGTTCTCCTTCCTATGCCCCACCTTCTCCTTACTTCGCTGCCCCACTTGAGACTTCTCTTTCTTTCTCTCTCTTATTATTATTATTATTATTATTTTTGCTTTCGAGAAGAGTTTGCTCTGTTTCCTTCGACTTTGACCTGCGTCCATCCTTCTTTATTTCGAACAGACGTGATGGGCCGGTGGGAGCGAACCAAGCCCAACACAAAGACAGACAGCGATCCACATTCGATGCTGCTGCTCGACTTGCAGCGGCATTCGTGAGAAACAAAAAGAAAAGAGGAAAGGGGAAAAAAAATCGAGTAAAATCGACACATACCCCCCCCCCCCTCCCTCAAGAACAGCAGGACCCCAAGGATAAGAGGGCCATTTTTTTTTTTATAAAAAAAACATCATTTCCCCTCTACCCCCCTCTTTGTTTTTTTTCTGTTGGTGCTATCGTTTCGCTGTACAAATTGAAATGGGCCAATATGCCGTTTCTCCTCTTCTGTGTGCTTCACAGAAGAGGAGAAAGACGAAGAGGGCGCCAATCCTTTTTTTTTTTTCTTTACCCCTCCCGCCTTGAACAACAACAACAACAACAAGAAAAAGATCTGTTTCTTCTGAAAAGAAAGAAAGAAACAAATAAATATAAAGAATGAAATGCGAGAGACCGGGACGTTCTCAATAGGAGTAGTTTAGATGCTTATTCCTTGCTTCAAATTAAAAAAAAAATATAATAACTAAAAAAATAACATAAAAATCTTTACTTTTTTTGTTGGAGATGAGCATACAGACTCTTTTTGCGTTGTTTTATTTTATTGTCGAAGGAGCCAGTGACCAATGGTATTTGGATCTGCCCCCCTCCCCTTCTCCAGGATTGTTTTCTCGGCAGATCCTTTTTTTATGCGTATGTTTGTGTTCTGAAAACCTGGCCAAGAAGGGCAATATTGCCGCACCCAAACGTAAAAAAAAAAGGAGGTTGAAGTAGTTTTCTTTTTTTTTCTTTTTTTTTGTTCTCCTTTAAGGTGTATGTCTGTACAACAAGGAAAATCTGTTTTCCCCGCCCGTCGTTGTTTCTTTCTCGTTCTCTTCACTCCTCAAACGTCCCTGCGGAACTGCTTTGAGCCCCGGCCCCCGCCCCACATCCACCTCCCCCCACCAGCAGCAGCACCAGCACCAGCACCGAGTTTATTATTATGATAATTGTTATTGGTACTCCAGGGTGGGGAAACGATGAGAGAAACAAAAAAAAAAAGTGAAGCATAACAGTTCCACAGACCAACGCAAGAAAAAAAGAAAAAAAAAGGAGAGAACCTTCACCAGATTTATTTTCGTTTGCAGAAGAAAGAAAAAAAAGACAATAAAAAAACTCAAGGAAGAAACAGAGGCATCCAGGGACGTGCGATGACTCAACAGGGGAGCATTATTCACGCCTGTACTTGTGCCTGTTCTATATTGCTAGATTAATATTGTTGTTGTTGTTTTTGTTATTTTGAAGAATACGATACACAACAGAGAGGGGAATTGGATTAGAGAAGCGAAGAGAAGATCAAACCGAAGACACAAGCGGTGAGCAAAGAGAGAAAAAGGAGCGTACCGAAGGTACGGATATAGACACCAGCGCTTCTCATCCCCCCTTGTTCCTGTGACTCATTCACAAGGATAAATCAACAAAACAAAACAAAACACACACACAAAAAAAAAACAACGAGCAAAACTTGTTAAGCCAATGATAGAATATTCAATCCTTGTTGACGTGGAAGCTCACGCGTTATGGTTCTTCATCCATGTGTCGATGAGAGACGGTTGTACATGTAAGTATGATATTTGGTGTAGTACGCAAAATAAATAAGAGGAGTAGGGAAAGGCCTTGATCTGATACCACGACCACCCCACTAGCAGAACGTCGTAGAGAAAGATGGAACGGGAGAAGAAACGTACTTTCTTTTTCTTTTTCTTTGAATCATTCGATTTCTCCTTTTTCATGATATTTTTTTTTTTTTGCTTTTTGTTGTTTCGTTTTCTTCTGCTCGTCCCTCCGTCTGCCGTTCTCGTGGGACGCACACGTCCCTCCCTTCTTTCTCTCCTTTGCCCGGTGCTTTTGTTTCTTCTTTCTTCTTTTTTTTTTTTAAAGGTCAGTTTTTTTTTCCTTTTTTTTTCTTTTTGCTCTCTCTCTTGTATCTCTTTTTTTTTTCCTGTTTTGCGAAGTGGAGGGAAACAGATACCTCTACTAACATTGCTTCTGTCTTATATTTTCTTCTTTTCTTTTCGTGCTGCACGAGAGAGAGAGTGAGTTCCTTCTGTTCCTCGGTATCTTGCAGATGCCCATCGCCTTCCACCTCACCCCCCCTCCCCCACACAGACGTACAACATGCAGAGGTGTTTATTTATTTATTATTTATATGCGAAGATGCCCTATGGAATCTCCGAAGCGTATCGACCGCACCGTAAAAACAAACACACAACAAATGGGGAAAATAAAGACGTTGGTGATAGAGGCTAATCGCCCCCTCTCCCTCGACTGGGACCGAACAAGTGGCGTTCTCTTCCCTTCTTTCTCTGTATCTGTCTGCTTCTCTCTCCCCTTCTCTCTCTCTTTTTGCCACAGTCTGTTTTTTTTTTTTTTTTTGTTTTGTTCCATTTGTGTTCTGCGGACGCCTTTGCTGTGACGGATACCCACGACTGCTTTACAAGAATTGGAGTGCCTTTGGAAGAGGCGGTTGTAAGGCGCAGCGCATTTTTACCGCAACAAGAACGACAACCAGAAGAGGAAAAACAAAACAAAACAAAAAAAAAACAGTGTCCCACCGTCGTTGGCCTCACAGTGATCGAGAACAGACAGAAGAAGAAGATATTCTGTGGGGGATAGCTCTGCTCTCTTCTTGATAGCGCACGCCCTTCTTTATTGCGCTCTTTACGAAACACTCGAATCCATTATTATTATTTTGCCCCCCCCCCCTCTCTTGGAGTTGAGTGAGAAGCGACACGACGACGAATAGAGAAGAAGGAAGTAAAAAAGTGAAGACGATTCTTCTGAGGCGAAACGATAGGTTGTTATCTGTTGTTTTCTTTTCAAGAGCTACCTTAGTTCGTTCTAGGATACAGTTTTCTTTTCCTTTTTTTTTTTTTAAGAATTATTATTTATCACTGTTTAGCCTCGAAGAAATTTTTCTTTTTTTTTTCAAGTTCTTTAGGCGATCTTTTTTTTTTTTTAAAATTATTATTATTTTTTCTTTTTTGTAGTTATCTTCAATCTCTCGTATAGCAGGAAGAAGCCGACGGAGTCCACTCTTTCTCTTTGTTCATCACGATACAGCTCCACTATTTAAGAAAAAAAAACAACCGACAAACAGAAAAGAAAGAAAGAAAGAAAGAAAAGAGAGAAAGAAAAGAGAGAGAGAGAAGTATATCACTGTTGTGCTTAAAACCTATCGTTTCTTCATTTATTGAAGTATCCGTCATCGTTGTTGGTTGTGTCTTTCGTTTCTTTTTTTTCTTTATTTTTGGCTCTACACACACACACACACACCTACGCCTACGCCCTAAGCACATCAATTTTGTGTGATTTATTTCACAAGCAACAGTCAGGAAATATCTTACTCATACACTCCCCTCTTTTTTTTTTCTCCTACGTTCTTATATATATATATATATATATACAGTGCAGTATAGTGCACCACCTTTTCTGAGCGATTTACTCATCCATCATATCTCTATAGATTTGTTTGGGTTCCTCTTTTTTCTTTTCTTTTTTTTTTTTTTGTGTTCCCCCTCCCTCCCCCCTCAGAAACTTATAAATTCGCCCATCGGATAGGGAAGTCCCACGTCGCCTGCAGCAATCAAAAAAAAAAAAAAGGGGAAAGACGTAATCAAACCCACTAAGGTCAACGCGTGTGATACCCAAGCGACACCACATCCATCGCACATCACACACCCCCCCTCCCCCACTCACATCGCCTCCCACACAGTAACAAACACACATATCCTTGTTATTGTTTAACCGTACTCTTATTCTTTCGTTGCACAGTAATTCGAATAATATAGAGTGAAGAAGGTGTACGGCGTGGGCATATTGATCTAAACGAACCAAGTGAACGCTCTTATCAATACACACACAAATAAACAACAAGCACAAGACACACAAGACCTTGTGTTTATCGTTCTTTCACGTTGTACTGGTGTTGCCCTGTCTGGACCACGAGAGAGAGAGAGAGAGAGAGAGAGAATTATTTGGTGCCTACGCTTCACGCACACACTCGCTGCTGCATTTTTAAAACCCTAACCCCATACTTGTTCGTACGGAGCAACAAACACCAAAGCAGTCTGCGAGCCGCACCGGTCCACAGGAGAGTGACCGAACGAAAGGTCGCCTCTTCTTATTCACTCCTTTATATATATATCTCCTTGGGTTTGTTTTTCTTTCTTTGCCGTGTGCTTTGCCCTTCCCTGTCAAACACACATCCTTTCGGGGCAGTTTCTTCTTCTTTCTTTCTTTTGTATAAATAAAAGGGTTGTCGGCCTCTTTTCTGTAACGTTCGGAGAACAGAAACTCAAAGATTGAGTGCTGGGCTTTCTGCGTGCGCCATTTACTTTATTGGTCCCACGAACGATTCCCCAGGAGAGAGAGAGACCGACGCGCTGCTCGTGATCACCGAACTTTCTTTCCCTTTTCTTTTCTTGCTTTAAGCCGTTAAGTTAGTTAAGTTTTATTATTCTTTCTTTTTTGTGTGCCTTTTTTTTTGTGATTGTTGTTGTTTTATTCCGGTGTTGGCGTTGTAGGTGACCCTTCCCCCCGCCATTACGACCCACTTCTGGGAAGGGATCAAGATTTACTTGTAAGGGTTATCCGCCTTTTTTTTTTCTTTTTTTTTTTTGTGTTTGTTTTTTGTTAGGGTTTCCTCTATCCGTACTCATTCTAGTGAGTTTTTCTTTCTCCTTTTTTTTGGTTTTTTATTTCTCTCCCGTTGTGCTTCATTTACATTCATATTTTCCGCTGCTGTTTCTCCTCTTCCGTACTCGTTTACGTTTGGTTACAGCTGGAAGGCACGCCAAGAGCAAAGCACTAGACCTTGTTACTCGATACGCCCCCCTTCCCCAGCCTCTGAAAAGAAACAAAAAAAGAGAGGAAAACGAGAGGAAAGCAGGGAGAACGCCATACTGCAATTTCCACATTCGAGTAGAAGACACACCGAAGAAAGCGCCTTACACGCCACGACACAGTTTGCTCCATCAACAGATTGGAAAAAGAAAACATCAGAAAAACAAACAAACAAACAAACAAAAACAACGAACCAGAAGACACGTCTACAAAGAAGCAAGAACAAACTCCACGAATTTTGTATTTCCCTCCCTCTCTCTTTTTTTTTTTTTTCTCGGTTCGCGTACGCTCTTTTGACAGAAAGAGTTTCCAGTGGCAAGTACTTGTTCACCCCCGACAGCAAGCAGTAAGTAGAAGAGGCACAACAAAAGGAGGAAACAAACAAACAAAAAGGCAGGCACGGTAAATCGAAAATAGAATCAAGCAAGTCACTACTAACACGGAAAGACAAGGTGGGCAAAAAAAAAAAAGCAACACACTTGTAACACAGAAAAAGCAAAAAAAAAAGAAGTTAAAGGAAAAAGGCAAAGAAGAGGAAGAAGGTCAAAGACAAGGAAGAAGAAGATAAGAAGGTGAAACAAACAAACAAAATATTAATCATTACTTGGGTATATCTCTATACAGTTCCGGCTTCCTTCTCTCGCTGGGCGAACGCATCGTCTGCTATATCGACGCACAGCGGAGAAGCACACTACTGGTCATCATCGGCTTCATTGAAACACGTTTGTGTTTTTTTTTTGTATACGACGGGGAAACATACGGAAAAAAAAATATAACAGACGGTCGTCTCTTGCTTTTTTTTTTTTGCTTTACTCCCCGCTACTATTTCGCAGAGGTTTGATCTTCAGCCTACTCCCTCCCCTTTTTTTTTCGGCCAAGCAGAAAGATCCGTTTATTATTATTATTATTATTATTTTTTCTCTTTCTTTCTTTCCTAAAATATAAATACTATTCCTTCTTATAACGTAGTGATACTGTCTTCTTCAGACGTCTCCCTCCCTCCCCCCCCCTTCATCAGTGCGGCACGCATCATCTCCTTTCTCATTGGTGTCTGCTCTGCACTATCATTTGTAGACGTGGAACACTCCTAAATCCCCCCCCCCCTCCCCTCCTTTAAGCGATATACGTCTTTTAACGGTCTACCTAAACCGCAAGGGTTTATTCTTCATTATTAGTACTTGGGTCTCGTTCGGACGCTATCGTTGATCGAAAGAACAAGAACAAGAAAGGAATTATACCTCTATTTATATCTCTCTGTATATAATTCTATCTATCTATCTATCTATATATATATATATCTGTATTTAGATATAGCACGAATTCTCATTGCGACGCCTATAACCCCTTCTTATTATTTCTCCCCGTCTGCAGGTACTCCACCCTCCGCCACAGGGGAGCGTGTTTGCCTCAGAAGTAGAATTCGACACCGTACCCAGCTATACGCTATCTAGGAGTGTGGTGGAGGTCTCGCGGTTGTGCGTATACCGACAGCGAAGACATACGCACCACAGACCAGTCAGTCAGCACTGTTTTCTGCATTGATCGAGCCCACGACTGGTTTGTTTTGTTTTGTTTTAAACGTATTTTTTATTTGTGTGTCTTTTCAGCCGCAGGAAAGACTTATCTCTCCACCCCCCTGTCCCCGTTTGGTGGCGATTGGTTTGATAGAGCGGAGAGAAAGAAAAGAAATAATTAGTCCTTCTTTATCGTATACTGTTCATTTCCCTCTTTCATTCTGTTGATATACCCACCCCTATTTCAATCGAATTGTCCCATCTTTTTGATCTCTCCGAGAGATCTCATCGTAGCGGGCAACATTTTCTCCTTCTTACTTTCTAGCATTACTTTTTTTTTTAAAAAAATAATATATATTATACATTATATAGTATATTTTAAACTGTGGCTATCTTTCTTTTGCATTTATTATTGCGTATTATCGCGCCCAACTGTTCTCTCCCTCTCCCCTCCCCCCTCCTCCTTCCCGTACAAGCTCCCGCTCCAGCTAGAGATCATTGTCTCCCCTCCCCGCATAAGAAGATATTATTTTATTTCCACAGCGTGTCTCACGGACGAGATACTCTTTCTATTCGTTTATTATAATTATTGTTGTTGTTAATTTCGTACTCTCTCTGTTTATTTATTTATTATTTTTATATTTATTAGAAAGCTATTTTAATTTTTCAGTAAATAAAATCCTTCTTTTTTTTTTCTTTTCTCCCTACAGAGTGTCTCGTGTTTTGACACAAGCTAAATTTTCTATATATCCCCTCTTGTGTGTGTGTTCTTAGACATTTACCTGCCTTCCCCTCCTCCATTCCCTCCTCCCTATCATATTCACTACGAGGTACATTTTTTTTTTTAAATTACAACAAAGGTATTTGAAGCAAAGATTGTGTCTGTCGTATTGATCCGTGAGTATATTATTATTATTACTATTTTTCTTTCTAGCTCTTTTAACATTTTTTTTTTTTTAAGGTCAGAGTAGACTTCTCTTTTTTTTTTTAATATTAATATAAATACATTTATATAAACATATTTAAACTTATTTTTGTTTTGTACAGTTCTTTCTGTCCTTCTTTCTTTCTTTTTTTTTTCTGTCGGTTGTTCATTTATTTCTTTATTTCTACATTTTCTTTTCAGGGAAATTTACTATTTTTTTTGGCGACATCTTTGTGTTCCCCCCCCCCCTCCCTTTCCCCCTACACACCACACACCAAAAACAGCACCCAGAGATATATATTCATATCATGGGCGCCGTTCCAAGTGTACAGACGGTGCGCATGGCGCCGTACTGTATTCCCGGCGGTGGCAAGACGATCGCGCTGCTGCCCTTCACCCCAGAGTTTTTTCCCAGCCCTTACACCCCGCTCTTCACCCAGGTGTACGAGGCCCACCTAGACCCTTCCGTGCGCTACTACATGCGGTATCCCCAGGAAGATCTCGCTCCCTCTCTCGAGGACGAGGACGAGGACGAGGACGAGGACCTGGAGGATGACACCGAGGTGGAGGCGGAGCTGAATTTCGACCCCGCCGTCACCAACGACAAGAGAAACGGCCCGGCGGTGGGGGCGGCGATGAGCCGCAAGACCCCGATCCCTACCCCCCCCGCAGCCGCCACCAACTGCCGGCGCACCCGCCACCGCGAAGTGATGCGGCCGAACGAGATACCGGCGATGCCCTTCAGCATTGAAGAGCTCTATGACCTCTACCTCGCCGCCTCGAGGGACCTCTTCCCCTCCAACGCTGCCTTCCGCGACGCCGTGCTCCGCGGCCGCGGCGGGCGGCGCATCCGCCCCTTCCCCTGCGCGGTCGCATTTCTTTACAACGGCAGCTACCCTGTCCTCCCCGAGGGATGCGTGCGGCTGGAGGGCAGCTCGCACCTGTACGTGAAAATTATCGGCGGCATCGGGGATGCCCTCGCCATCATGCGGGAGCGCCAGCGGCTGCAGCGCCACCACCTTCAACCCACCACCACGCCGCAGCCCTCCTCGCACCACACAGCCCACAGCAACAGCCAGAGCCGCATCAGCTGGTGGGGGGTAGAAGACGGCAGCACGGCCGGGAAGGAGACCACCACCACCACCACCACCAGCAGCAGCTCCATGCGGCGTGACACCGGGCTCTTTCATCTCGATCCACACCACGAGACCTCTCTGTGTGAGCACGTTCCTCTCGAAGACCTCCCACCCGCCCCCGCCCCCGCCCCCGCCGCACCGCCGCACCAGCAGCTGCAGCACCACAGCGGCGTCACTTCCCTCCCGCGCGTGCTGCCGCTGCCCTCGCCGCCGCCGCCGCCGCAGCCCGGCCCCCTTTTCTTTCACTCCCAGCCGGCGTCCCTCCAGGGTGGTGGTGCAGCGGAGTCTTCCTTCTCCTGTGGTACGGCGTCCTCCATCGGCTGCGGGCCGCTCGGCCCCCTCGGCCCGGCCTCCTCCGCCGCCCTCCGCCGCCACCAGTCCTTCAGCAGCAGCAGCTCGACCACCTCGATCACCACAGGGAGCTGCAACAACAACTTCTCCTTCGGCACCGCCTGCAGCAACGGCCCGCAGGTCGTCGTGGTCAGCGGCGCCGGCGGGCCGCTGTCCTCCCTGGGCTCCTGCGGCAGCGACCCGCTGCCCGGCTGGACGACACTCCCCGGGGCGGTGCCGGGCACCTCCACCTCCACCTCCACCTCCACCTCCACCCAGGCGCAGCGGCAACGGGGCGTGGGCGATGCCTTCTTTCACCAGGAGCAGGAGCAGGAAGGAGAGGTCGCTGGCGCCTCGAGGAGGCGTTCGCAGACGGGGTCCGCCGCCTCGTCCTCCGCCTCCTGCGGAAGGATCCCTGCGGGAGGGGCCGCGTGCTCCCCGCCCGGCCAGTGGGACGGCCCGCCGCCGGACCCCGAGGAGGACCCCGGGGCGGGGGGCGAGCCGGCGGCGGCGGCGCAGGGCGCGCACCTGCTGCTGCAGCTGTTCATCACCAAGTCGGCAGGGGACCACAACATGTCGTCGGTTGTCTTGCTGGCTGGTTACACGTACTACCACCAGTGCATCGATGTCTGCCGCCTCCCCGCCCTCCCATCCGGGATGTCCGTCAGCTTCATGAGCTTCAAGACGAACATCCCCTTCCTGTGCTTCATTCGGGAGGTACGCGATCGGGTCGGGCCCTACCTCGAGGCAAAGGAGAAGGAGCTGCAGGCGAAAGAAGAAGCAAAGATACGTGGAGGCGGGGGCGGGGCCGGGGGCGGTGGCGGCGAGACAGAGGGTAGTGCCAGTACAAGCCACCACCACCACCACCGGCATCGCCATCCGCAGCCCTCCGTGCTCCGCTCCAAGCAGCAGCAGATGCAGGTGGAGGAGGAGGAATTAGATCCCGGAAGTGGATCCGTCCCGCTCACGCCTACCACCCTGGCCGAGAGTCATCGCACCCTCACCAGCCGCTGCGCCGTCTCCACCTCCACCCCACATTCACACCAGACCGCCACGACCCCGTCGTCCTCCATGGTGCTGCGGGGCGGAAGCCAGAAGTTCGTCTCGCCCCTGACTGTGCTGCGCAGCGCGGGACCTGCCGGCGCGCACCTCGTGGACGTGGCCTCCCACCAGCACCTTCCCTCGTTGGCCTCTGCCTCGATGTCGCTCTCTGCGTTGGACAGCGGGGTACTCGTGCTGCCACCACCGCACCGCCGTGCGGATCGCAAGTTGGGGGACTTCTACCTATGGCTCGACCACCTCTGTGTGCGGGGCTACTTCCCGCCCCCCGTCACAAACGCCTTCGTGGAGGCGCTGGCGAAGCACTACGTCGACCTTGTCAGCGCCAAGGAGCTGCATCGGCTGGAAAAGAACCACCAGCGGGCGTGGACCATGGTGCTCAGGCGACTGGGGATGTCGACCAACTCCAACAGCGTCGACAGCAGCAATAGTAAGTCGCTCAGCTCTGTTTCGGCAGCCGCCGGGGGCTCCCCGGGGCCGCACATTGGCTTGCACCCCGGCGTGAAGGAGAAGGTTCCTTATGAAGTGCGGGGCTACATCCTGGGGCCGTGCACCTGCGTCTCGACGTATGCTACCCAGGACAACGAAGTGCTGCTGGTGTGCAAGAACGGCGTCGTACATGTCCAGGATGGCGTGGTGTTACCGATGAACCAGCCCGGGTACCCGTACACGACTACGAATCCCAAGGCCCTCGCTGCAGCGCAGGGCGATGCGAAGGAAAAGCAGACGGTGGTGTACGACAATAGCCACAACGGAGCGAAGGTGGTGGTGGAGCGGCGCATACCCGTGATGACAGCCGCGGAGGCGGCGGCGACTCTGCCCGGGTACCTGTATTCCCTGGAGGTAGAGCGGGGGGATATCCTTGTCTTTCAGCAGCCCCCCCCGCCGACGGATGGCGAGGAGAACGGGGGGCCGGCGGCGGCGGCGGCGGGAGATGGCGCAGGGCAGTGTTCTTGTCCCGCCTTCTCTAACGCCTCTGATTCCACCGGGCCCCCGTCTCCGGCAGGCGCCGCTGAAGGAGATCAGAAGATGGACACGAAGCCGAAGCCCAGCGATCAGCCGCCGCTGCCGCCACCGGGCAGCGCATCGAGCCCGACGACCTCAGTGAAGACTACGTACCAGAACCCAGCAGGGAGCGGGACCACCTTGACCACCATGACCGGGGCCACACAGGGAACCATCGGCTCCTCGCGGAGCAACACCAGCACCAGCAATACGAGCAACACCGACCCGCAGCTCCACGCCCCGCCACATCGAGGTCTGCAGTCCTCCGAGGCGGGCGGCAGCGCTGAGGGGTTCGTTCCAGTGCCCTGCATCAGCCCCTGCTCCAACAGCTCGGGGGACTCCGCTACCACCAGCAGCGGCGGGGCGGAGAAGAACGCCAGCTTCTTCTCCGCCCCCGTCTTGTCGACGGTCCCGCAGCCGCAAGAAGAAGACCTTCTCAAGCCGTCCACAGCGCCGGCCCGCCGCCGCCGCCCCTCCGCAATCGTTCGACCGTGGCAGCTGCGCCGGGACATTTATCTTGAGAATGTGCTGCTCTCCTTCCTTCGGAATGAGTCGCGTCTGGCCCGCGAAGCCACCGAGGATCATGCGTCGTGGGCGAGGAGTGCAACAACCGGCGAGTGCATCCGCGACGGAAGCTTCTTTCTCTGGCAGTTCCAACTCGGGGCGGACACGTGCTACTATGGAACCGTTCCAAAATTCGCCAGCCCGTACAACAAGGAGAAGAAGAAGGAGAAGGACAAGATGGACGGAAACAGCAAATCAAAGCAGCAGCACACGGCCACACAGCCGGATAATGCGGCTGCTGGAGAACAACAACGCGGCAGTGCGTACCCCAACGCCTCGGCTACCGGCTCGAACCATCTACTCCTAGGAAACAGGCAGCAGCAGCAGCAGCAGCAGCAGCAGCAGCAGCAGCTCGTCTTCCAGCAGCAGCAGCAGCAGGTCATGCAGGAGCAGCTGAGTGCGGCCCCACCGCCTGGTGCTGCGGCTGTCACCGCATGCGTCGTGGCGGGCGGTCTGCCGATTTGCTTACCAGTGACATACACCCCGAAGAGAAGCAGCGCGGACCCGCAACAACAGCAGCAGCAGCATCTTGGGATTGCCTCCAACTGCTATGCCGACGCGAAAAGGGGTGAGCTGGTCTTCCAGGCGGACGGCGCTGCAGCGACGAGCTCGAATAACACGTCTGCTGCAGGTGATTTCTATGTTCTCTGCCCCCCAGCCACCGCCAGCGCCACCACCATCCTCAGCAACAGCTCCAGCAACAGCAACAGCCTGCCCGTACCGCAGGCCCCGAGCAACTGCCGTACCGGGAGCATGCAGCACATGACAGGGCCCGTCCCTACCGCAATCGCTGCCGTGCCGGGGGCGGCGCAGAGCACAGCGGCAGCGGTCGCCAACAACGGTACCAGCAGCCTCTTCGCCCGTCCGGACGGCGGCCCCTTCACTGCCTGCCACCCGGCTGCGGGCGTACCACCCGCCGCAGGGGCTGGCGGGTGGTACGCCGGCCCGCCCCCGCCTGCTCTCGGATCTGCCGCCTCCCCCGGGGCCGCCGCCGTCCGGCGCGGCAGCGGCAGGGGCGCCGCCGTCCGGCGGTATGTCGTGTCGCACTCCCCGTCCACCACGGCGGCTGCTGGCGACAAGCTTTGCACCGTCTCGACCCCACCGCTGATGCAACAAACGGGGTCCACCACCACGGCTGGGAACAACAACAACAGCACTCCGGGGGTTCTGCAGGAGCAGGCCGGCGCCCCGCCGTCGTCCACACTCGTCGTGGGCAACGCAGGCGGCGCGACCTTGGTTACCGCCCAGACAGGGAAGAGCGAGAGCTACGACGTTGGCGTTGGCGTTGGGGTCGGGTGGGTGACCCCCTCCTCCAATACCCCGAGACCACCACCGCCGCCCCAGCCGTACGCAGCAGCGCCATCGCAGCCCACGGGGCCGTATATCATGGTGCCGTACGCGCCACCGCCACATCCTGGGGCCCAGACGGCATCGCAGCGTGCCCACCCCTCCACCTCCATCCCGTACGCCCCGCCTCCCCACGCCAACGCTGTCACGGCGAACCTGGTGCCCGGAGCGAACAGTGGCTGGGGACCAGCGCCTGCCCCGCTGCGCAGTTTCACCAACCAGACCAGCGCCAATAAGGAGGGTGACACGGATCGAGAGGGTGGTTCGATCCAGCCGGCGGCGCTCGTCTCTGCCGAGATCGAGGCCAACCCCTTCATGGTCTCCACCGCTGCGCTTCACAGTCGAGCAAGTGCTGGCGGGAACCAGAGCTACAACCCGAAGCCGGCAGACCAGCAGCAGCTGTTCACCGGCAGGATCGCCAGCCAGAATGAGGGCCATTACCTGCTCCCACACACCAACGCAAGCAGCAGCAGCGCCGCGGCGGCAGGGGTGAACAGCAATCCATGCCCACCCTTTTATTCCGGAGTGACGATGAACCCACCGTCCGTCCTTGGTGCGTATCCTGTGGGGGAGAGAGGGCGTGCGCCGCCGTATAGTGGCATGCCGCAGCCGCAGGACGGCGGTTCTATCGCCAGCCGCCAGGCCCCGATGTCGACCATCCGGCTGGCGGCAGTGGGACGGCGCGGCGAAGAGAGAAATGGCGCCTTTGGCGACATGCCAACACCGCAGATGCTTCTGCCCGTCACAGCGAACCAAGCCGCTCCAGCCGCCGGCTTCTTCTCCGCTCCTGCCACGGACCCAACCCCATCATCGATGGCTCCTACGAACTCCTTTCCTGGACCTTTTCTACAGGACAGGCAAGGGGGAGCTGGCGCCGAGACAGTGGGGAGCTACCCAGGCCAGCAGCAGCAGCAGCCGCCGCCACCCCTCACCTCCTTCTCGTTTCAGGTCCCTGTGCTGCTGCCTGCCGGGGGCATGTGTATGAATAGCCAGGGCCCACAGTGTGCTGCCGCCCCTGCGGGCACGGCCTTCGAGCTCGCCCCACAGCAACCACAGCAGTGGATGTACAGCACTGCTGCGCCGCCCGGGATCGCAGGGGCGGCTTACTATGCCGACCCGACAGCAGCCGGAACGATGAACATGACCTCGACGCAGCAGCCCCAGCAGCAGCAGCCCCAGCAGCAGCCGTCATTCTTCCTTTTCCCTCCCGACGCATCGTTGCCACCCAATGGATACGTTCACCGTCAGTACCTGTAGTAGCTCCCCCCCCCTCCTCTATCTTCTATCTTCTTCGTTTTTTTTTTTTGTTGTTGCTGTAAGAAGACGCTCCCACTCTTCAGATAAAGAAGGATGGTAAAAATAGCAGCAAAATAATACACAAACGAGAAATATAGGCACACACGGGGCTCACGCATACATCTATACTTATTTTTTTAAAGAAAAATAAATGATCCCCCCCCCATGGAGGTGGTACATAAGATGTGTGTGCTCTATTTCACTACAAATCTTTTTTTTTCTTTTTTTTTTTGTTTGTACGACCAACTACTCCTACATCGGGAGCATAAGGGATCAGGAGTTATTCTTCGTTACTATTTGGAATATTCTATTATTTACTACTGTTCCGTCTCTGTTGCTATAGTTTTTTTTATTTATTTCATATTATATCTTATTTATTTGTTATTATTATTATTTTTGAAAATCACTTCAACGGATTTTCGACATGCATGGGATTAGCAAAGGAACTGCCCACCTATATATATATATATATATATACATATAGGGTATGGCACTGAAGTATATATATATACTTTGGGCGGAGAGGTACAACAGAGCAGGCGGAACATTTAAACAAAAAATCTTTTTGATTCACGCAACGACTTCTCATTGTGTGAGGTACGAAAAAGTTAAAGGGGAGATAGGAAAAAATAAGTTTTTTTTTTTTTGTAATACTAATAGCAATAATAGTGAGAGCAATAACACCATACCTCAGGCATCCAAAGCCCCAAGTGAAGACAAGGGGAGCATTTCACTTCAATTTTTTTTTTTTTTTTTTTGGTGATAAGAGAAAGTAAAAAAAAAAAAAAAAAAAAACAGAAAGGAGGACTAACTTTGGGAATACAACGCTGGAGGAGGAATGGCCACAGATCCTCGCACCTCAACTTAACTGTTTGGGTAGACTGCTAGGGTATAGTGATGGTTGGGGTTACCCTTTAGGGTTTAGGGTTAGGTTTAAGTTTTTTTTTTTCTTTTAATAGTTAGGAAGAAGTAAGATACGGGTTTACATAAGAAGTAATAATAATAATAATAAATCTTTTTCATTCCCATTCGAAAAAGAGAATAATAATAATAAAAATACTAAATGTGGTGGTCTTCATCTCTGCACCAACTGTACCCTGGGCGAGGTACTTCACAAACACAAGCACACGAAGAGCCCGTTCATAAATAAAAATATAAACACCTTTATCGTAAAGAAATTAAGAAGCCGAAGCCATTTCTCAGAGAGTTTGGGGGGGGGGGAGGGAGGGATAGAATCATGTCTTTTCCTTCTATCCTTCTCTGCCACCACCACCACCACCAAAAGACCAAAAAGACCCTACCGAGGCTATATCCGTCCCCCCTCTCTCTCAATTGTTTTAAAGGAACAGTGTACGTAAGGGCGGACATGGGCTTCTCTTCTCGTCGAAGAGAGTGCGACATGGAGCATTCAATTATATTTAACAGAGCCTACAGAGACGGAGGTACTCGTTCACTTCAATTAACTTCTCTCTCTCTCTCTCGTACTGTGTGTGTGTGTAGGCGTGTACTGAGAGGTCATCCTTGGGGCACACAGACACACACTTCTCTTTTTTCTTTTGATTAGACAATTGAACAACCGGAAAAAGGAGAAAATTAAACACAAGACAAAAGAGGAAAGAAAAGAATGAACACCGTAGAAAGCCAAAATTATTAATCCATTTAGCTTCTTTATCGGCCCGTTTTACTCGTTTGATGTTTTTTTTTTTTTTTTGCTCTTTCTTTATTCGTAGCATATCAATCTCTGCATACCGTTATCTGATCTATATATATATATCTATATATCTATATATCTATATATCTATATATATCTATATATATCTATATATCTATATATATCTATATATATATTATTTTTCTTTTCCCGTACTTTTCTTTTTCTTTGTTGTCTTCCCTCCGCAGAAGTGAGTCAATCAGCATTACGGGGGCAGAGGAGGCGGAAAAAAGAGGAGAGGATCGATACCCATCATAAGAAACAAAACAAAAGCAATACATACTATAGAGTATACCACCACCTATACAGGGACTGCAGTGTCCCTATACGTATCATCTGCATACTATACAGATGAGTATACAGATGATACGTATGTATTCTTACGACACAGAAAAACAAGCGAAAAAAAAAAAAGAAAGAAGAGCAGCGTAACACATCAGCAGCAGAAGATGCAAAATAAAATTTTATTCCCTCTCCCTCCCTTCCCCTTTTCGGTATCAGAGATCTGAGCGGATCAGACGGATGATTCATCGAAGTCTTTTTTCTTATTACCTTGGCTCACGAAATCTCTATTTATTTTTTATGGAGCCTTATGGATCTATTTATTTACTTTATTTATTATTATTAGTATTATTATTTATAAATAATGATTATTACGTTTTCTTTAGGCGCACTGCAGCAGAAGCCGTTGGCCGTATTACTACTCACTGTCTAGGTGCTTTGGCCTGCGTGTTCATTATTTCTGGCAAACGCAAACAAATCTATATTTTTTTTTTGTGCTCTCCCCTTCTTGTGACCATCAGGACTTTTATTATTATTATGATTACTGTTATTATTTCTGTGTAGAGAGTGTTATTGATGGATGATCGTTTCTTTGCTACTTTTTTTTTTTTTTCCGTTTTTCATACGATCTACCAAGCGACAA
This sequence comes from Vickermania ingenoplastis, assembly GCA_010157825.1. Classification (NCBI taxonomy): domain Eukaryota; phylum Euglenozoa; class Kinetoplastea; order Trypanosomatida; family Trypanosomatidae; genus Vickermania; species Vickermania ingenoplastis. The sequence goes on along the minus strand of VFSE01000226.1, from coordinate 84,311 downwards.
TTGTCTTCTGAAATTTCCTTCTCTCCGTTTTTTTTTTTCTCTCCGTTTTTTTTTTTCTCTCTGTTCTTTTTTGAGCAGCTTGCCCGCTCCAATGGCTCCTGTCCCCACTTTTCGTTTCCATAGTGCCGGATGCGTTTTTTTTTTTTTCGTGGAGAAGCCTCTCAGAGAAAAAGGAAAACAAAACAAAACAAAACATCAACAAAAAAAACAACAACAACGCGGTAATGCCGCGAATCGTGACGAGAGGGAAATAGGATTGGATACGAGAGCCGTGCAGCGATAGGGAGACAAACAAACAACTTATCAAAAAAAATAAATCATGATCAATTCGAATTTCAATTCGTTTTTTTTCCCCACACCTAAACAAAAATAAGAAAAATAAGTAAGAAAGGAAACAACTAACAACTGACAACAGCAACAGCAAAGCATCTTCAGTGGCGGAGAGCACCTGTTCGGCCTTTGTATTCTTCTTGTCGTAGCCATACGTACAGAAGAGGAGGAGGAAAAAAAAAAGTAACCTCGAAAAGACACGAAGCCTTGATATAAATATATATATATATATATTTAAATCGACATCCTTTTTTTCATTTTCTCATTTTTTTTTTTTTGACGGAACAATACATGTGTCTATCTATCTATATCTATGTCTCTATATACCATGCAAAACAGAATCAAGTTTAACACCTCCACGACATGTCGAGACGAGACGATGAGACAAGAGAAGAAAGAAATAAACCACCCCCACCTCCAGACACGCACACACAAACACAAACACAAAAGAAAGAAAGAAAAAAAGAAAAAAAAAGAAGCAAAAAAAAGAAACGGTGTCAGACGAGTCGTATTATTGAACGACCTCAAAGGAGGTTGCGGAGGGAATCGCCTTCTCCAACTCCAAAAGAATGTATAAATAAAAGGCATCGCCGGGAAAGAGGGATATATATATATATATATATATATATATATATATATATATATAAAGATATGGATGAAAGCCAGCTCCCACCTCCAACCAAAAAAAACAACAACAACAACAAAACAACAACAACAACAAAAAAAACAAACAAAGAATGAGCCACTCATAGGAGAGTAAATAATAAGTAAATAATAACGGATTCCTTTATTAATTTGTCGGTGAGGCGAGAAGCCGATAAAAAGGTGCTGCATTTCTCTGTGTGTGTGTGTATATATGCAAAGAGGAGAGAGAGAGAGAGAGAGAGGCATACAGAAACACTTAAGAAACCCGCAAGGAGTAGTCATCTTTCTTCTTTCTTCTTCTTCCCCTATGGGAAGACACAAATGGTGGGTGGGGTGGGGAGCACCACTTATATATTTTGTATGCCCTTCCCCCCCCCTTTAAAAAAATAACAAAAACTATTTTCCAGGCATACACACACAAACACACAGACATGCGCTCCCATACTGCTTTTTTTTTCTTTTCTTTTCGGTTTTTGGTGGGAGAATAGGATACGTGTTCGTTTTATTTACGTTTCTTGCACCACTTTCCTTTTTTTTTTTTGTTTTATTGTTACCCCTTCTAAATCCCTTCCCTTTCCTGTCGTGTGACGCTCTTTCTTTCAAAGTTTTTTTTTTTCTCTTTTTTTTTGTTGTTTTTTTGATTTTTTTTTTCTTCTGTGACGGGGGGTGTCGAAGGCCTCAGTCCCCTATGTTGTACCTCGTCCAGAACACCAAGCCAGACAAATCAAAATAACCCGAAGAAGAATGAGGAGAAAGGAAAATAAGAGCGACACAACAAGCAAACAATAGGCAATCAGAAAGGATTTATTCTTATTATTTTTTAGAAGAAGAGAAAAAAAAAGAGAACTGTTGTATTGAGCGGGTATGTATATACTTTTTGTTGTAGGACATTTTCTTTTAGGTCTTCCCTCGCACACACACACAGACACACACATACTCTCTCTCTCGTCTCCTCTTCCTTTTTTTTTCTTGTTTTCCTTCTTTCAATATCAAGGGACTACTACTGCCATTTTTCACTATTTTTAATTTTGTTCTTGAAAGGATGTCGTGTATATATATATACACGTCGTCATCGAATACGAGGACTGTCATGCGCTGAAAAAGAAATAAAATGAAGAGGGATCCAACAAAGGACTGATCTTTATTTATTTATTATTTTATTTTTTTTTTTTATATTGAATTTTTTATGTTTATGATTTCTTTATGGACGCCTCTGTTAACTTGTGTAATAGTTTTTTTTTTTTTGGGACGAACAACAAAACAAAACAAAATAAACAATCCCCCCCCCGCCAAAAAAAAAAAAAAGATGAAGCAGCGAGAATTCATCTTATCCGTTGGGTCTCAAGAGTTCACGTGTGGTACTGGTACAGAGAGGGTTGGACCGTGCCGTGCCACCCTGCTGTACTCCGGGTTAGGGTTGAGCTCCCTGTTGTGTGCATATGGCGGCGCGTATATACATACATACATTTCCATATACATACATCAGTTTTCTCCGGTCCTTTTTCCCTATTATTTTCATTATTTTCTTTCTTTCTTTTTTTTTTTTCTCTCTCTCTCTCGATGCTGATGGCTCTCTGCCAACAACACGTCTGCAACACAGACATACATAAATTTCTGGTGGAAGGCAATAGGCGTGCCCTTACTCACCTCTGGTGCAGCAAAATAAAATGAAAAAGACTCTGAAGCAGCCGTAACAACAAGAACAACAACAAGTAAGTGAGGTGAGTTGAGTTCAACAGTAATCGAAGAGCCAGACACAAATTCGCAGAAAGAGATAGAGAGAAGATTTTTTTTGTTTACTTAAAAAAAAAAAAAAGGCAATCAAACAAACAAATAAATAAACAAAGTAAACACCGGAACAATGTGTCAGCAGGTTTTTATTTCAGCGCAGGCACCCCCGGCCGTGAGATCAACACCATTCATGAGCCCTTTATTAACACACACACACAAAAAAAAAAAGGAAAAAAAGAGGGGGAAAAAAAGAAGAAGAGAAAGAGAGTCGCCGGATCGGCCCCCTCTTGTTTCTTTTTCTTTTTTTTTTTCAAACTTTTGGTATTATGATTAATCTCTTCCGGTTTACGATTACTATGCCCACATGGGATCCGTGCTTTTCGTACGAATGATTGAAGTATTATACACATATCATAAAAAAATAAAATAAAAATATAAATACACACACACAAAAAAAAAAAAAAAAAAGAAGCCAACAGTAGCAGCATTCATCGGACCCCGCCAGGCCTTGTGCCGTGGTGTTCCTCCTGCCCAGCGAGTCGTGCAGAGTAGAGGCTCTGGTGTACGAGGATAGGTCGGGAGAGACCAAGGAGCTCCTTGCCGAGTGCATAATCTGCTTGACCTCTTCTGCCACTCCCTTTCTCATTCTTTCTTTGATCTTTGATCTCCTCCTCCTCCTCCTCCCCTTCTACTTACTTACCTATGAGCACACACATATGAGAAAAGACACAAAACAAATAAGATCATAAATCGCGGTCTTGGCAACAGGCAGTGAGAACAGAGGGAGAGAGAGAGAGAAAAACAAAACAAAACCAACGTTAGCCAAGAGGGAGAGAGATGCGGCGTGGTGCCCTCTTGCTGTTTCTCTGGGGCCAAGACTTCTCGTGTTACGTTCCCCCAAGGATCCGTTCGCCATCCTCTCCCACCTGCTCTATCCAGTGTGATCAGGGCGGGGCGGCGGCCAATCCCCACACGGCCGGAGCAGCAGAACCGCTGCGGATCGACACGACGCTACGAGAAACGGCGGCGCCTGTTTGCTGTTCTCGGCTCCGGTACGACTACGCCACATATGCAGGGCTGCGCCGTGGTGGACGAGAGGTCGTCTATGCGGCCTCTGTAAGCGCAGAGAACAGTGCGCAGCTTGGAGGTAATGGCTACGCTCTGGCAGAAAACGTATCGGAAGGGGTCCCACTGCACCGCCTGCGGGTCTGCGGTGCGGCAGAGGTCCGAAGCTGGCTACTGGATGGGCGGGACTCGTTGCCCTCTGCCACGTCGTCCTCCTCTTCTGCCGCCCCGGCCACCGGCCTCGATGCGATGGATGAGAGCGCTGATATTCACCTCACCCTGCAGGCACTCGCCTCGCTGCTACGTGCTGGGCGCCGCGCCGCCACCCCCCACGAGGACTGTTTTTCCCCTGCTGGGCCGTATTATCCGCTGGCCGAGGCCGAAGCACTGGAGACCGGCGTGCCTGTACTCGCGATCCGCACCGCTCTCGACGCCGTGGAGCGCCGCATTCATGACCTGCTCCTCCTTTCGGGCGGGGCGGTGGACCACCACCACCACCACCACGGCCTGCCCGCCACTGCAGGAGCGGCTTCCCTATCCAGACGCCTCATGAACACAGCGAGAGAAAAAGAAATTTCGGCTCCCAGCAGCGCCGATCCCACAGACACCGCCGCTTCTCGTGCGTCTACGGTGATTGTCATCTCGCCCCGATCCTTCTCCATGGCGTATGGGCTACTAGGGGTGGTGTCGGCACTGCAGGATCGCCTCATGTATCGGATGTCCCGGATGGAAAAGGATGACTTCCCTCCTGTTCCCAATCCTCTACGGAGCGCCCCCACCGAACCGCTGGACCGCCCGCTCCGTCTCCTGTGGCTGCCCTGTCACGGTGCGGCACTGTCAGCGCAGTGGGCCATTCATTTCTTGGCCAATCACTGCGCCGCAGAGCGACCGCCCGGGCCCCGCTTACTGCTGGACCTCTTTCTCCTCAACGGTGTGGAGCACGATGTGCTGCCGGCGCTGCAGGAGTTCGTGGCAGGGCGACACGAAGAGGGAGGAAGAGGAAACTGCACTGCCCGCGGTGCGGTGGAGATCGTCGCGAGTGGGTGCAGCCCATGGTCCGTGGCGGCTTGGAAGATGCAGCTGCAGCATCACAACAGCGAAGCGGCGGTGTCGAGTGTGCGTTGGCGAGCCGTGTACGCCCCCACCCCACACGCTGCTCTCCTCGTCGAAGGCACAGATAAGGAAGTGGAATCCGGCGCCACGGCGCCAACGGCCACACCTCCATCTCTCTCGCGTGATGAACTGCTGGGCGTGTGGATCGCTCGACACGCGCTCTTTCCAGTGTTCGCCGGCATCGCGTCCACCAGCGCCTCGGCCCCACCGCCACCACTCAGCCCGTGCTGCGTGGTGGAGGTCGGGCCTGCGAAGCAGGAGAAGGTGACGCCGCCCTCGACCGGCATACCGCGCCGCCCCTCCCCAACGCCCACGCTGGTGAAGGAGCGAGGTGCAGCCCTGAGTGTGTGGCGCTGCCGAGGGCCCGCCACCGCCATCGCCACCGCCGCTGGGCTGCTGGGGGCCCATCGTGTCCCGCTGCTCTTCCTTCCCGCTCGACTGCTGGAGCAGCCGGAGAAGTTCCTTTCCCTGCTGGTCGAGCTCGGATCGACGCGATACAGCCACAGCTTGACACACCTGGGCAAACGGTGCCTGCGGCCTCTCGCGGGAGAGGAGGGCGGCACCGCCGGCCCACCAGCGCCAGGGAGGCATGCGGCGGAGGACCTGGCGGATCTGCTGCTGTCGATGGGCCCGTGCGGCGGCTCGTTGAGCAAAACGATTGCGGTGGAGATGTGGCTGCGTGATGCCCTTCACCCGCCTCTGCAGACCCACGGAGAAGAAGGGCCGCCCCGGACGAAACGTACCGACGTGGAGAGCGCGCTGCAGGAGGATCGAGAGGCAGCGCACCTCATAAGGAAACAACTAGAAGTACCCCTAAAAGGGACGCGAGAGAGCGAAGGAAACGATGGTAGCGCCGGCGCTGGCATAAAGGAAGACGCCGCAGAGGTCACGCCGGAGCGGGAGAGACCGACCAGCACGCAGCACGCAACGCGCCGGCCCCGTGTGGTGTGGGAGCAGGTCTGCGGAGGCTTCTCTCCAGCCCTCACCTGCAACAGAGGAAACCAAGCGACCACCAGCGCGGGAGAAAATAATTTCTATCTTCCCTCGCTGCTCTATACCGCCGTCCCGGTCCCGCTACCCGACTCGGCACGCAGCAGCTCTGCGACGAACCCGCCGTGCCATACAGATCCCGCAGCCGCAAGCTGGCGACGCTTCTCTGGGCACATTGACCGGGTGTGCGAATCGGTGGTGTCGATACTGCGCCGCGCGGCAGCGGCGCAGCGAGAAGTTCATCAGGGGGAGGACGGGGCGACGGCCATGGGCCCCGCGCTGTATATCTGTGGGCTGGAGGAGGGGGAAGAGATCCCATGTGCAGCGCAGCGGCGCCAACGCGACGAGGCGGTGGAAAGGACCATCATGAGGGCCTGGGAGGCGGCGCTAGGGCGTTGAGGAATGGCCCCCCGGCTGCTTGTTCTCTTCATCTTGTTGAGGCTTTTTTTTTCATTCTTTCTCTGGGACTGAATTATCAGCAAGCTTCTCTTAAAAAAAACAAACAAAAAAAACAACAACAAAACAAAACCAAAAACAAAAAACAACAACATCAAACAAACGCCAGAGAACAAAACCCGAACGAAGCATCGCCACCACACCGCACCGTGCAGCGCGGTGCCCTGTTTGTCTGTGGTGGCCAATTCGTAATGCCGGTTCCCTGCCTGCTGTGTCGCCGCCTGAGGAGAGTGAGTGTTCACTTTTGGTTTTTTCTTCGTCCTTGTTTCCTTTACTTCTTTTTTTTTTCCCTTCGCACGACGGACGTTCCCGCCATCTCTTCCTTTACAGAACACAAGCTCTGTACTACTTGGTCTAACCGTACTCGCCACCAAATTAATTATATTATTATATTATTTTTGTGCTTTTTTTTTGTTTTCGTTCCTTCCCTCTGTGTACGCACTCTCGCAGAAGAAGGTAAAAGCGTAGCCTACAGATTAAAAAAAAAAAAAAAAAAAACCCATTGAAAGAGAGAATAAGAAGGTCCAGTTTTCCCCCTCAGGTAGGCGTAAACATTGTGCGTCCATTGCATCATCCTAAGAACTACACTTCTAAAGCCTTTATACACACATACACACACACACACACACACACACATCCTCCCCATGCCGCATCAATCCCAATCCACTGGGCAGATCAGCTGCCAGAACTGCCGTGTCACGCTGGCGTACCCCATTGGCGCACCCTCCGTCCGCTGCCCCATGTGCATGAGTGTCACCCAGGTTCAGCAGTTTACCGTCTCCTGCGTCTGCTGCCGCTGCATTCTCATTCTACCGCAGAACACGTCGCTGGCAATGTGCCCTCGGTGCCGCACCGTGATGTCCATCCCGCCGTCTATTCGAGAGGGACGAAACGTACCACAGGCACCGCCCAAGCAGTGCGTATATATTGAACGACCACCAACGATTGATGCGTCGGGAAATAAGGTGAGCCACCTCGCCGTAGGCACCAAACTCGATGACGACCCACCAAAGGATCCAAAGAAGAAAGCGGGAGCCAAGCGGTGAGAAGATATATAAGCATTTTTTTTCTTGTTGTTGTTGTCGTCGTCCTTCTCTCTCTACCTCTTCTCAAGGGGGGCACACAACAACAGGGTGCGGGGAGCAAGCAGAGCCCGTAGTGCGAGGGACTGCCACAGCAAACGAACCGCATGAGAGGTAACTACCGCCATCACAGTTTCTTTTATGTTCTTTCCTTCTCTTTCACTGTTCTTTCCACCTAACCAGCTCCTCCTGGAGGTCGATCGGTTCGAAACTTTTTTTTGTTTTTTCTTTTTTGTTTTTGTTTTTGTGTACAGTACCAGCGAGAGAGATATCGGCGAGAGAGAGAGAGAGAGACAGAGAGAGACAGACAGAGAGAGAGAGAGAGAGAACCACCGCCTACAGAACGTTCACGTCTTGTGTCTTGTGTGCAGTTTGGTGCAGAGGATTCACTCATGCATTCCAGAAAACATCCCAAAAGGAAGAGAATTAGATTAGACAGACGTGTATCCTCTCCCGCAACCTCTCTCTCTCTCACTTTTTATTTCTTTCTTCTTTTGTTTTTTCCCCGATAAAAAGAAATGAACTCCCCCCCCATAAAAAAAAAGGATCTTTTTTTTTTTGGGGGGGGGAGGGGGTGACAAGAAGACGAAAGAAGAGACGTCACTCATGCATTCCATAAAAAAATAAATAAAAAAAACAAAAACAAACACACACACACACACATATATATATATATAAACAGATAAGAAATATGCGGTTCTATACGTTCCACTCAAATGGTACAGGCAGACGCGAAGAGAGACATCCTCAGGGCCTTGCAGTAGAAAACAACAAAAAACAAACAACAACTGCCCATTCAACCGATCAGAACACAAACCAACCACGCCAAGCTAGACGAGATTCATGCATGTACAACTTACGTTGTCCAGGAGTCGGATGAAGTACATATGGCTCTTGCCCTTGTTGATATCTCATCTCTTCCACTTCTTCTTTGCCTCTCTTCTCTTTCCCCGATGCTTTATTGGTTCATTTGTGCTTTCCCCTGTTCTCTTCCAGGTGTTTGTTCGCCCTCCCTCAATCTCAAAGCCCCGTCCTCCCTCTTTTTTTTTTTAAAAAAAATTGCTGTGTGCTACTAGAGCAGTGCTATTTTTTTTTTCTTTCCGATGCAAACTGATAATCTTGTAGGATTATACTGTAATCATCAGACACCCACTCCGTAACACCTTCCTGAGTGTCATAAAACAATAAAAAAAGAAAAAATAAAATAAAATAAAAATAGAAATAAAAATAAAATAAAGTATATATGTTGATATGTATATGGATGAAAAATATAGAAACGGAGTAGGTACATACGAGGAAGGTGGGGGGGGTGTCTGACGCCAGCGCGTACAGCAGCGTGGTAGCAATGGATTAGTTCCCAGTCTCTCGAACATGGCTCTACCACAGACCTGGAGATCTTTTTCTCGTTTCAACGGACATCACCAGATTAAGGTTACTAGGCGGAGGAAAAAGGGTTGTGCCATCAACCCCCCCAAAAAAGCGCCACCTCCGCTAACCGTTAGTGAACTTACCGGCCCATGTGCGGCACGCAGCCTTAGAAAGGGTTCACAAGCGTACCGGTTCTTTTGGATGCATCTCTCCGGATCCCTCGAAATCTTCGTAGATGAACGCTTACGGTAACACTTCTGCGTTAGTCAATGTCTCATAGCCTGGACTCGATATTTGACGATGTAAGGCCTGACAGGCTTACCACCGGTCAGTACTAAAAGTTGTGAATACGATCACTTCGGAGAGGATTAGTGTTTGATCGCTGCCCCACCGGAGCCCAAAAACATTGGTGGTACTCAATTCTTAGCTTCGTCAACTACAGCGGAGCTTACTCGGCCACTCTACTAACTTCTTCAGGCATGCAATTTGCGAGCAGTGTGCCGGTTGTAGCGTTACTGGTCCTGGGCCCCGCGGAGAGGGGACTGAGTGTCGCCCAGGAAACTGTGCAATTGCCGGGAGAGCAGTGCTAGAACAGGGAAGGACATCGTTCTTCATAAATAAGTAAATAGAAAGAGTAAAAAACAATTGTATATTTCTACTGTTTAAGCCTCGGAGGGCGGCGTTTATTATTGTTGTGTGGCATCTATTTGTTCAATCGATTTTTTTTTTCTCTTTTCACATCAACAGGCGGAAACAGAAGCGAAAAAGGAAGAAGCAACGCCACAGAACCGCACACGATACGTACCCCATTGCCTGTTACCGTAGCGTACGCCAGGACATACGCACTGTACAACTCATCTCTTCCTATTCCTATTCAAATAGTTTATCGAATAGAGTTTGGGAAATAGGCGTGCTGTACGGGGGATGGAGGAATCTTCGTCTTTTACGCCGTACCTCTTCGAGGACTTTCTCGCACTCGCCTACGCCCGACAACAAGAGTCACACGAGGTGCACCGAGCTGAAGTGGAGCTTCCATGGTGCAGCGCTCCCATCCGCTGCCTGCGGGATACGCTGCAGGCGTATCAGCAGCACCGGAGCGCAAGCGAAGGGAAGCGTGAAGACGGAGGGCTAGAGTATCGTGAGGGAGATGAAGGGGCGGGTCTGTCTGTCCGTGGAGAGTGCGGCGTACCGCATATAGAAAGCATTCTGCAGCCCCCCTCGGCCGCTCGCCGGCTCCCCCAGCAAGATGAAGCGGAAGAGAGTCGACGCGGTGGATCAATACCGTCTGGGGCACCGGCTCTACCCTGGAGCAGTACGCTGGTGCTGCAGGTCCTTTCTGTGGAAAATATTGCTCAGCCAAAGGTGGACCGTTTTCGCACGTTGCTGCGTGCAGGGACCAGCGGTGCTGGTGGAGGGGCTCCGAATGGCGGTAGAGAAGGCCAGGCGGAAGAAGAAGACCTCGTCGAAAGCACCTTGGATGCGTGCCGGATGATAGCGGATCAGTCAGAAACGGGGCGGGCGGGGGGCGGCGCGGCCATCTCAAGCCCCGCGCGACGGTGCCTGAAGCTGCTACTGACGGATGGATTCGACTGCATCTGGGCGGTGGAGCGCCCCCCACCCGCCGCGGTACCCAGTACGGGATCAGTCGTGGATGGAGGAGGGCCGCTCTTTCCTGCGGGTGTGCCCATCGGGTCGAAGGTTGCTGTGCGGCTCCTTCCCGATGCGGAGGACGCAGCCATATATACCGATCTGGCGGCCCGCCTCCGCGCCGATGACGTGCCCACCGCCACCTCTTTTTCCTTGTGGGAGACCGCCGCCCGGCTCCTACTGCTAGGCGGTGGACGAGGGGAGTGCCGGCGGACCTCGCCGGCCGTATCACATGGCATTCTCCGTTTGGATGGCCGGAATGCGACGCTGCTCGGTGGTGGGGTGCCGGCCTTACAAGCCTACTGGGAGCACGTGGCCGAGGCCGTTGTGCAGCACTGGAGCGGAAGGCCATGCCCACCAGCATCAACGAGTACACCCTTCGAACTGCTGCACACCGCGGAGAAAGCAGTAGACCAACCCCATTTTGACCCGCCGCGCGCCACCCCACCACAAACAACAGCTCCGGCAAGCGAGGCTAGCATCACCATGGCGATACCGCCCTCTCATCACCCCCCCTGCATCCCTCTTCACCCCAACGCCGCGGCACCACCGCCGTATATATCCATCACCACCTGGATGGTGCGAATGCTAGAGTATGCTGCGGCCGACGTACAGAGCGGCGCGAGCAGCAGCAGCCGTTCTCCTTCCCATACCCGCCTGCGCCGGCCTTCTCCGTCGATGGCGGCACCGGCAGACCCGGCGAGAGGCGCTGCCCCATCCTTGTGCTTTCGTGCCCGTGGATTCATCTGCGACGTCCTTTCAGATCTGGCCCTCAACCACCCCTCCGAGCAGCCACACGACGCACGTCCTCCCGAGAACAAACACGTCCAGTATAGCCTTCACGTTCTGCTTGCAGATCCCGATGCCCACACCGCTGATACCCCGACCATGGCCGACATCAGCAGCCTTGAGTCGCTCTCCGCCACGTACTCCCCCCCCGAGACGCCCCAAGCGAACTCTTGGAGGTCGCTGCTGCCCAAGGATTGGGATATCGCAGGCGGCGTCATCCCTGTTGACCTTGGGAATCAGCTCCTAGAGGAGTTGCTGGACGGTATTCCTGCGCCGGCGTTTCAATCCGCCTCTGGGCTGCTGCCCCACCTGGTAAAGGTGGTGGAGGCGCTGCAGGAGCAGCAGCACGACCTGCAGGCCGACGCCGCCGTGTGGGACGCACTCAACGAGCTGATGATGCAGCAGGGAATGGCCGTCAACGCCTTCCCTGCCCACCTGGGATCTTTATTTCCGGCTGTGCCAGATCACTTTTTAATCTCTGGCTCCACCGAAACCGCCGCACAGGAGCGGGAGCGGGCGGCAGAGATGCGTCGCTTTTTCGAAGCACAAGCGCATCACCTAGAAGTGTGGGTGGAGAAGGCCATCACAGAGCTGGGCAGCCGACTTGAGACCTTCGGGCTGCAAGAATTTACGCTTCTATGGGCTCCCATCCCCCATAGCAGCAGCGAAGGGGGAGGCGGTTCAGACACGGGTGGCACAGGATCTGCCTTACTACGCCACGGGGCCCTCACCGTCATAGCCGCCACACCCGTATCTTGTTAACAGAGAAGACAAAAGACATACACTCACGCACACACCATCACTCCATCCCACCAAGATTCAACTACACAAGCACACCTGTCACCTCCCCGCAACACCGAGGGGCACTCATCGCCCCCCCTTCCTCTCTCTCCCTCTCTCTCTTCATCTAGTCCGGATCTTTTTACCGCCTTGGCCGTGCAGGGGGCCACAGTCGTACCAGAGAAACCTATGCGACGCAAAGGAGGGTGGGAGGGGGCAGGGGCGAGGGCAAGCCAGTTCCTCCTTCCAGAAAGAAAAGAAAAGGTATTCCTTGCTTCATTTGGGCACCGCACACGCAAAGAGCGAATGTGACCCATCACCTTCCGGCGTCGTGAATGAACTAGATCTCACCGCCTTCATGTGCTCTTTCTTTTTTTCTTCTGTCTTTTTTTTTAATATATCGGTAAAATATGATTCTTATTATTTCATCTTGTCGATGCTCAACTGTTTGATGTGGAAATAGGACCAAAGACACACGGAGAAGCAGCCGTCTTATACAATTCATGACGACGCGTCTCTGTGGGACCGAGGTGGCGCAGCGTGCCGCGGCGACGGCAGCGTGGTGCAGCAGTGGGCGCCGTACATCCGTGCCGGGGGGCTGCCTCCGCCTCAGCGCCGTCCTGCGCCGCCCTGCCGCTGGCCGCTGGCTCCCCGCGGCTGTCAGTGGGGGGAAGCATCGGGTCTATTTCGACTTTTGCATGCGCCACCCCGGGTGGGCGCAGCAGGAGAGTGCAGCCACGGCAGATGAGCCCCAGCCGTTGGTTCGGATTGTAGTGGATCTCTTCGCTAGAGATTGCCCGGTGGCCGTGCGCAACTTCGAGGCGCTCTGCACAGGGGACGCGGATCCCTTGCGCGGGGAAGAAACCGATCCATCGGCCCGTGGCCCGCAAGATACCCGAGCACCACCGTCCAGAACGATGTTCGACGGGCTCTCAAGTTTTCTAGAACACGCATCCGACGCCACTGCGTCAAATGCAATGCTGACTGCGGATGCTACCACTGGGAATCCTCCCGGCAAGGAGGATGAGCTAGCTGCTGCTGCCGCCGCCACATCTTGTGTGCGCCTCGTACCGCAGCTGACCTACCGCGGAACGACGCTGCACCGCATACATCGTGGGTATCTGCTTCAAGGCGGGGATCTTCACAGTAGTAAAGGGGTAGACCAGTTGTCCATATACGGCGATACGACCTTTGATGCCCCGGAGGAAGTGGAACGCTCGGCTGCCATACTGCTGAAGCAGCAGAACCCCATGGGCCTTGTGGGCACCGCGGCGAGCGCGCCGCACCTACACGGCTCCCAATTTTTTTTTCTCACCACCTCCAACCCTGCCGATGTCAAGCATCTGGCAGGCAACTGCATTCTTCTCGGCCAGGTGCCGTCCAGCTGCTGGGACTATTTACTGCGTATCGAGAAGGAGATGCCGGTGCAGGCTGGCGGTGAACTAATGGATGGGGCGGAGGTTCGAATCGAGGATTGCGGCCCCCTCTAAAAGGGTGTTGTCGAGATAGAAAAAAAAAACCAAAAAGGAGAGAAAGAGATGAACTTTCAGGGACGAAGACACAGAGTGGTGGGGGAGGAGGGGGGTTCGAGTCCGCCGCCGCCGCCCAGATCTAGCGAAGCTCGGTTCTCTGTACCACACTATCTTCTCGATGGGGGGGTTGGGGGTGTGGGGGTGCGAAGCGAAAGGAAATTGAATAGGGGCGGAGAGAGAGAGAGAAAAAGTGAAAGAAGAAGAAGAAGAAGAAGAAGAAAAAAAAGTACAACAAGTTAGTTAGGGTTAGGAAGTACCCTAAGTCCTAAGTGTTATCTCTCCGTCTCTTTCCCTATCCCCTTCTTAACTCCTCGAACGGAACGATACGGCCGTAGGGATAAACAAACCGTAAATGTTTTCAACACGACAACAGAAGGAAGAAGAAGAAGAAGATATTTTGCTATTCTGGTGTCAGCTTATCCGTAAAAAAAAAAAAAAGAAGAAAAAAAACGAATATAAATGGTGGTCTTGTACATAAAAATAAGAACCAACCTTGTACCTCTCGACTCTCTACGCTTCTCATTTCTTTGCTTCATATTGACTCCCGCCTCCCCCCTCGACACCTTAACCACCACCGACAACAACAACAACAACAACAACAACAACAACAACACAAAAAAAGAAGACGGAGAAGAACAAGCAGCGGCAGCATTCCTAGACCTTCTAGTAGTCACGTGTGTTGTGGCTCCGCTGGATATATATATATATATATATATATCTCACTCGTGGGAAACGAAAGAAGCGGCGGCAAGCGGCGTATAACATAACATAGGCTCCCTCCTCGCGTTCATCATGCTTGGCGATGATGCAGTGGGGCGGTCGTCCGTCCAACGATACTCCCCTGGCGTGCTGGTGGGCAATTGGTACGAGGAGATGCGCCAGAAGGAGGACAAGCTGATGTTCTACAAACTGAAGAAGCAGTATGCCGTGTCAAGGCGCCAGGATCCGGCCTCGAACCCCATCTCTATGGGGTTACTTAAGCAACGTCTCTGCACCCCGATCAACATTAACCAAGTTTTTCAGCAGCAGCTCCGTGCACAGGAGGAGGTGCAGCCCCCGGAACTGGAGACCGACCCTGCGGCAGACTTGGTCTACAACGACTTCCGCTGCTCCGAGCTCGTCAAGCGGGTCGGCGTGCGCATACCCTTGGGGGTCCCGCTCCTCATCATCAGTAGCAAGACCGGGGCTGCCTTGGCGCTGGACACGGCACCAAAGAAGGACTCGGACCCGTACGAGGGTCGGCTTGTTGCGACACCAAACACCGTACCAATGCTTCGCTCCACCTGGACCATTCTGCCGTGCCCGGACGACAACAACGCCGCCTACCGCAGTGAGTGGCTCCACGAACCGAATGTTCTGCACTACGGGCAGCACATCCGGATCGCCAATGAAAACATTTCAGAGATGGGCCTCTACTACATTCAGTCCGACCTTGTGTCGGGCCACTACGCGATGAAGGATCAACCAGCCAAGGTATCGATGGGGGCGAGCGCGGATAACGTGTTTGTGGTAGGCCGCCCCGCCCACCGCCGCGGGGACCCAACGACAGACGGCCGGCCGGTGCGGATGGGCGATCCCGTCGTCCTCTACCACAGCTTAACGGGCCAGCCGCTGCACTGCAGTGGCGAGGCCACCGGCACCGCCTTTGGTGCTGAGTTCCTTGTCAGCTGCCACCTCGCTCGGCAGAATCACTGCTTCGGTCGTGGCGCTGTCGGTGTGTGCGATGAGAACATCTTTACCTTCTCGCTAGGCGGGGAGGACACGGGGCCCAAGACCAAGTCGCAGCAGACCACCACGAACGAGGATGAGGTGCTGAAAATGAGCTGCGGCGATGGCGTGGAGTGCGTCATTGGACGGATTCGCGAAGGGGCCGTCAAGTTCGGCGGGCGGAGTGGCCTGCGAGCCTTCTCCCGCGCCCTTCGCACCGCTGGCGCGGAGGGTCGATTTCCCCAGTTCCTGGACCGCCAAGGTTTGGTGGAGCACATCACGAAGCTGGGGGTCTTTGTGCTCCCCATTGAGCTCGACGCCATCATGAAGCGCTTCGATCACTCCGGAAACAACTTGATTAACACACAGGAGTTTGTGAAGGCGCTACGTGGAGAAATGAACCCGGATCGCATGAAGGCGGTGGTGCAGGCCTTCCAGCGCCTGCTTATCGAGGGCACCGGGGCCGTTGAATTTTCTGACATGTTCAACCTCTTCAAGGAAAACGCCCACGGCCATCCAGACGTTCTGGACGGCCTCGTCACCCGCGAAGAGGTGTGCCGAGATTTTGAGTACAACTGGCCAAGCAATATCCTCAACACCAAACTGGGCACGGTGCGGTTGGATGAGTTCGTCGACTACTACGCGGATATCTCCCCCGCTGTGTACGACGATCGACGCTTCATTGCGACGCTGCGCAACTGCTGGATGATTCCCCTTACCGAGGATTACCTCAAGGGGGACACACGGCGGGTGCTGCAGGTGCAGTACGTGAACGGGGATACCAAGAACTTGCCGATTCCTGACACCCTACGCATGGATGGAGAGGATCGGGATAGCATTAAGCGCCTGCTGGTGGCGCACGGGCTGAAAGATATTAAAGATTTCAGAGTGGCTTATACGAGGGGCAACATAGTCGTGGAGGAGGCCAAGTGAGAGTCATTTGCCTTCTTCCCCTTTTCTCCCCATTTGTTACACCTCGTTCATTTGCTCCGCCGACGCTCACGGTAAAGATACCGTTGACAACAGAAAGAGATAAACATATGAACCTATAGAGAGAGAGAGAGAGAGAGAGAAAAGAAAAAGAAAGAGAAAGAGAGAGTTTCAAAAGGAAAAAAAAGAAGAAAAAAATCGTACCGGGTCAGCGCCCCACACGACGGACTCTGCATCAGTGGAAAAGAAGAGACAACAAAAATATAAAATCTTTTTCTTTTTCCTGCTCCCGGTCTACCAAATGATGCTTTATATATTATTATTATTATTATTATTATTATTTTTTTTTCCTCTTGCGTACTTCTCTTTTTCTTTTCCATGTACATACTTACTTTGTGCTGCTGCATCTGGTGTAGATCCTTTGATGGATGGCTGCGGGATGATGGCCCACCTGTAGAGAACAAAAAAAAACCAAAAAAACAACCAGTAAGAAATCAAAGAGGATAGAAACAACTCTAACACAAGAGAACGCGAGAGAAAGAAGAGGAGAGAGAGAGAGAGAGAAAAAGAAAGTCAGTGGGAGTGATGCGGTTCATTTTTTTTTTTCTCATTTATCTCTCCCCTTTTTCGAAAATTTTTTCTATCGCCTACCATACGTAATAGAAACCGAGTGTGTGTGTATGTGTGTCCTTGTACACAGATCACCGATGGCAATGAAGCTGGTGATGGATATCTATTCTCTATCGCTACATAGGAAAGGATCCCCCCCCCTTCCTTTTCCCGCTGATATATATTCTTCTTCTTCTCCTCTTGTTTTCTACACGTGCGTCAAAATAATGAGTCGACCAATAGGACATAGACACCCACCAAGAGAGGCAAAAGGACGTGGGTACAAAGCACAGCGCGTGGCGCTGTTGATGGAAATCCTCTCTGCGTGATTCCTTTGGTTTCTCCCTCCTCCCTCCCCTTTTTTATTATTATCTTTTCTTTCGCTCTCTCACGTACACACACACACAGACAGAGAGAGAGACGCGCACAAACAACAACAACACTAAGAAGGAAGGTCGTTGATCTCCCGCTGTGTCTCGCTTTTGTGTGTGTGTGTGGGAATCCTTTTCGGCAGACCATCCCCTGCCGTGCACACTCACCGTGCCGCGCTCTATCATCCCTCTCTCTCTCTATCTCATCTGCAGAGAAACCATCAAAGAAATCAGAGACGGACTTGGCAGACACGCACCCCGACGGCGATTCCCCCTCTCCTTTGGGATGCACGTAACAGGAAAACTTTTTTGGCCTGGACGGGCGACCGCCCTCCCCTTCGAGGGGGCGCTGCGATGCGCATACCGCCGAGACATCAACACGCTCGCTCAGCACTCCGATCGTGCTCCCCAGAAGGATGCCGATGTTGTTGAAATGAACGCCACTGGGAACGCTGCCCAAGAACTTTGTGCAGCACTCGCTGTCGTTGAGATCGCTACCCGTATGCCTACACGAGGGACTTCCCGTAAGGAAGACGTAAAGGAAAGTGAACATACGGAAGGGGAGACGTGCCTCGCCCTTCCCGTGGCGAGTATCCGGCAGGTCCTCCGATCTCGCAAGCCCACCCGGGCAGATTTGAAACTGGAGGCACTGCTGCCCTCCGCTGCGGCGTCGTCGTGGTTCCTACTGGCCACTCCTGCGGCAACGCCTTCCGCATCCGATAAGACTCCTACCCGCTCGATGGAAGAACAACGGGGGGAGGATACGACAGCCACAAGCTGCGGGTCCCGCCCAGCGGCTGTCAAGGCGGAGGCGCCGCCGGAAGAGAATGGATTGCCCATGCGGGAAGGCGAAGCGTACCCGATAACGTTAATGCTTTCCTTTGACAGCCTTCCGCAGCGTGAGGTATTTCTAGAACAACTCTCGGCTTGTGTGATGACGACGGCGTCGGAGCAAGGACCGTCAACTGCTGTAGTAAAGAGGGAGCGAGAGGGCAAACACGGGAGTTCTTCCGGGTTGACGGTGAAGGGAGAGCCATCAAGAGATGACAGCGGCATAGTGGGAGAACAGAAACAGCAGCACAAACAACACGAAGAAAGAAGAGCCAGAGAGCAAATGACCTCCTCGTCGCCCGCATCTCTGGGGGTTGCGTTGAGCCGGTTCTTCAGTTCTCACAGCGCCACAGAAGGAGAAGGACACGCACACCACCAGCAGCAGCAGCAGCAGCGGGGCGTGTGGGAGGCCACCAGCCAAGCGCTGGAATCTATTCTGCTGGAGCGCGGCACGTGGGAGCTTCGGCCCTTAACGGAGGGGATGGAAGCCGATCTCTTGCGGCAAGTTCCTGGTCTGGCGCGGCTGTACCTGCGGTATGTGCGCCCTCTGGATCCAGCCAACGGCGCGACACCGGGGCCCCACGGCCAACAGGTCCGTGACAGCGGCAGAGGAGGCGGAACGGCGGGCGACGTGGGAAGTCAAGAGGTCGGCACCGGTGACACGCACGCCGATGTGGGCCCCCCGCAACCCGCCCACCGAGGTGGGAATGAAAGTAGAAGGTATACACGAGAAGCCTTTTGGACGGCGGTGGCCCGCCAGTACCTGTGCTTGGCGCACACGTTTTTGGAAGAGGAACAAGACGAACCCCACCAGACGCTGCCTGCGCAGGGCGTCGTCACCAGTGAAGACCCAAACGCTATAACAACAGCAGCAGAGGATCGTCAAGGACCACTTGCAGCCGCGTTGAGTGCGGCGTCGTGGGCCGCACTGCCGAAGCTCGAAGATGGCGAGACTGTTGGAAGGGGAAGCCAAAGGAAGCTGGGGACGAGATCCCTTGGCGAAGGCGACGACCGATACCTCCTGGATCACGTATCCGCAACGAGCACATGGGACGACACTATTGCAGCTCAGACGTTAGAACTTCGGCACGACGAGCAGCAGAACCAATTGGCGCATCCACAAGGCGAACAGATGCAGGGGGCCACCGGAAGCCAAAGCGGGCGGCACCGCAGGACCATCAAGGATGGATTCGCATCATCCCGAAAGCGTCCTCGGCTTACCTAGGGAGGAGATATACACCACACCAACGCCAGTTCTGCGTATCGTATTCATCGTCCAGTGTGTGTGTGTGCGTGTGACAGCGGGAACTCACGACGACCATTCGTTTCTCTCTAGGTGTGGGTGCGGCGCTGTGGGGTGGGGGTGGATGCTGCCTTCCTAGCGAGGTCATGAGGCGTCCCCACCCACCCACACGCTACTCACCGTTCACAAAGGAACACCAGCAAACAAGACAAACAGAGCTGTAACCGTACCCCACCCGGGACTTCTGCATACCTCAATTTGCTTTTTATTTGGGCTTTTCTGGTTCAAACTTCCGTCAACGCCAATCCCACGCAAACTCGCCAGATGGACCCAGGCGGGCATTAACAATCAGAACAACAACAACAACAAATAATAATAATAATAATAATAATAATAATAATAATGGATTCCATCCCCGGAAAAACAACAACAGCGGAGTAACGCTCTTTCTATGCTTGCACTACCTGGTTCATTCTCCACCTACACCTCAAATATATATCCCTCCTCCTACTCCTCGCCTGCGCCCCCTTCCGCCTCCTTCCGCCCAGATCTTTATTTCTCTAAACAGCTAGTCTGCCCCCCCTCCCCCCCTCCCTATAAGCACAGATGTGAATTCTGCTGTCGCTTGGTGCACCACCCCGGCTACGCCGCCGGCCCCGGGCGTCCTCCATATAGAGCTGACGTGATGCGGCGGAGGCTGCTGGGTGGGGTAGGTCTGTAGGACAAACATAGGGGGGATGGTGCAACACGTTCAGGACACGCCCGAGAGGTTGGAAGCGTTGATCCGGCGCCGCGCAGATGAAGTTGGGCAGGATGCCAAAAAAAATATTTAAACCCAACTTGCGCTGGATATAAACCGAATGGTTATCGAAACAAGCAAAACCAAAAATGATCGAAACGCATACCTTGACCAACGTGTAGGATGCCAGAAACTATTGCTACAGTACCAACACGCCAACTCAAGATGAAGAGCCAGGCCACAGAGACGGCAGCGGGAGCTCTACCGACGATGGATGCGGAGAAGGAGCTCAAATGCATGTCCGTGCATCAAGCGGATGCAAAGGGCGAGGTACAGATCATTCTGGCAGCCCTGCGGACGTATCCTGCGTGGAGGGACGCAGGATGGCGATAGAAGAATCGGTTTCTGCTGGTGGACCTGGAGGACACACTGGATCTCCCCGAGGTACCGAGGAGGGGTGAAAGATCTGCTAGATCGCGGCGCTAGACTGCTGCCCCAAGCGCACCGTGTCCGGTGGGACGTGCAGCCCTGCGCCGCACAGGCTGATCTCGTAGCGGAATGTGAGTGCGGTGGAGGCGGTGATGGCGCACCAGCAGCAGCTGGTGGACCTGACGCTGCTGTGACGAAAGTGCTGGTCGCTTTAGTGGAGCGTGTGAAAACCGATCAGTTGCGGATGGAAGTTCATTGAGATCAGAAGGGCGGAGCGGGCCTGGAGTTCCAGAGCCTCGCTGCGACGAAGAAGCGCCTATCCGTGGTGTTCCCTGAGCGGATGAGAGCGCGGTTGCCGTACTACAATAACCGATAGAACTACGCCTTTGGTGCTGAGGGTTACAGCCGCAGCCCGAGGGCTGGAACCACCTGGCTATGGAATACAAGCTTCAAGCTTCATCTGCCGCACAATGCTAGAGCGGGAGTCATCCATAGCGGAATGTCTACAGAAGCATAGCTAGATGCGTGCCAGATGTGGCTAGAAGCCGTATGGGACGGAGACGGAGGATGCCATGAAAGAAGTGTGGCGGGCCATTTCTCTCGGTGTCAACGTCAATCATCGCACTTGGGGGCTATGCCCCCCCCCCTCCTCCTCCTCCTCCCTGGATGGATTGAATGAGTGGGGCGAGCTGGCCCTTTAAGGATGATCGAGGTGTTACTTGAGACTGAGACACCGAGCCCCATAGACCGCCTTTGCATTTTGCAGCAGAGAGCTCGGACGTCAATGGGTGGAGGCCTCGAGAGGGAAGACTCGGCGATACGGCTCCTTGTGGAGGAATCGGATCGTCGAGCACCCCGAAGACGAAAGGGACGAGAAGCCAGCGATAGTTGTCGTGCGATATCCGACGCCGCATACTACGGAACTCTCTCTCTCTCTCTCTCTCTCGCCTTTGTGGAAATGCATTTCTACAAAGGCGACCCGTGCCACTACTATACCGAATCCTCGAGGAAGATATCAAGCAGGAATACCGCCCACCGCTCTGATGTGAAGCTGCTGCAGGATGAAGAGTTTATAGAATGGGATCAAGGAAGACGCAAATGCCTGAGATGTTCCTTCCCCTCTAATCATCCACCACTGCCCGCTGCTGTATCCGTCTCTGTACGGAGAGCAGGCACACATGATATGGATGGGGGATTATATATATCTTTATTATTAATATATCGATTGAAATCGAGCAAAACAACAACAACAACGTTGACGTTAACGAACGTGGAGAAGAAAACCAAACTAATAGTCAAACAATAGATCTATATCTATCTATATCTATCTATAGATTTCTCTGAGGAATGCGTGGCATGGTGGAACAAATTTCTTAAGGGCGAGCCGTGTTGATTTGATCTTACTCTACAGAAAAAAAAAAACATTGAGTGAGGGGGAAAAAATGCAGAAAAAAAACAGGAAGAACCAACTGCTCTGCCTCATTGTGCTATATGTTCTCCACTACTATTTGTGATGCATCTTGCATCTTCATTCTCCCCCGATTATTTCTTATGTCTGCTGAGGAAGTTCTCCTAAAGGAAATATATAAAAGCGGAAGAACAATAAAAATTAATAATTAAAAATCAAACAGCTAGAACATAGTGCTATATTTATACCGTTTGTCAGAAGACAAAGAGGACCGGGATAGAAGACCATTCATCATCCAATATTTCCGTCAACGAAAAGAAAAAGAAAAAGAAAAAAAGAAAACAGAAAACAACAACAACAACAACAACACATCAACAACAAGTAGAACCATTAGACAGTCCGGTTCTCCGGTGTAGCACCTATCCACCGCCTCGCCTGGCCATATGACGTGGGCGCTTCCGTTGAGTATTGAGGACCCCGTGCACGGGACGATTCTCATTCCACCCGCCATCAAGGTGGTGCTGAATGCCCCAGAGGTGCAGCGGCTGCGTGACCTGCACCAGCTCGGCCTCGCCTCCTATGTGTACCCCTCCGCCACCCACACCCGCTTTGAGCACTCCGTCGGCTGCATGCACCTCGCTCTCACCATGCTAGATACAATCGTACAGAACCACCGAAATTTTGACATCTCGCTTCCCTGCGGCGGCTACACCGCAGCGGAAGCAGCGCAGATGCAACACCATTTTCCCAGCGCGGAGCTCTCGCACTGCGCGACCAAACGTAAGCGGCCGGCAACAGGAGCAGAAGGAACAGGGAGGCCGGGGGAGGCGGCCGTCGCGGCGGATCCTTCCGTTCCCGTGATGACGGTAGAGGGGGGACTGCTGAACAGCCCACGAACCACGACGAGTGTGCGACAGATGGCATCCCCTTCTCGTAAGCGTATGGCCACCGAACCGAATCTAGCTCCTGGTGCCTCCCCTGCCCGTTCTTCAACGGGCGGCGTTAGTGGAAACGTAAAGGCAGAGGAAGATGCAGTCGCGACGGCAGCAGCGGCGGATCTTAGCGGCGGCAGTGATATGGATGACACGGAAGATGATGAAAACGAGGCGGCGGAGGATATGGAGGATGTGGTAAATGAGCGTCGAAACCCAAGGGAGGTGACCGCATCGGATCGATTTTGTGTGGCGATGGCCGGCCTGTGCCACGATATTGGCCATGGCCCCCTCTCCCACACCTTCGAGAGCCTGGTGAACGAGAACTGGAGCCGAGGGAGGGGTGGATCTGGATCTTCTCGCAATAAAAAAAAATGGGAGCATGAGGAGATGAGTATGAAACTGGTAGACAAGATTTGGAACGACGTCGGCGGCACGCTGCGGCGGCACTATGGTCTCACCACGAAGGATAGAGAGTTTGTAAAACTCATGATGCGGGGTTTGAAGGACTCGGAGCCGTTTCCACTCGCCCGCGTCGGACGCCCGGCGTGGAAGCGCTTCATGGTGGATATCGTTGCGAACAAGAGCCATGGACTGGATGTGGACAAGCTGGACTACCTGCAGCGGGACTGTTTTTTCGTTGGACAGCGTCGCGAATTATACGTCAAACGAATTTTTCAAAATGCGTTTGTGGTGCCTGTGCGGGCAGAGGAAGGCGCCCCATCACGAGACCTCAAGAAAAGGAGCAGCACCAACAGCAGCCGGTGGAGAGTCTGTCCGGATACCCCAGAGGGCACGCAGTACCGTATCTGCTACTCCGAGAAGGTCCTCGAGAACATCGCTACCGTCTTTGATATGCGCATTCTCCTGCATCGCATCGTCTACCAGCACCGCGTTGTGCGCCTCATGACCCGCATGGCAAAGGACGCCCTCGCCCTCTGTGCCCGCGCGCAAGTCATTCCTTGCGGTGAACGACGCTTCACTCTCCGGCAAGCGGCGGATGACGTTCATGCCTTCTTGAACGCCAGCGAATGGATCCTAGGGTACATCAAGACGATGGACTGCGCCACCGTACCGATCGAACCTCCCCCGCCCCCCACCAGGGAGATGGACGCCCTAACAGTAACCGCTGAGCAGCCAGCGAAGACGCCGCAAAAGCCCAGCGGAGAGGCCGGCAAGGCCCAGACAGAGACGGCGCTGTTTCATGTTAGCCCGTGCTCTGCTACACCGTGCACCGCGGCGGCCTCATCTGTGTCTCCACTTGCGGGCGCAGGGAAGCGACCACGTACCACAAGCGTGGATGTCAGTGAGCGAGACGCTACGCACCAGCACACCTTGTCTTCCCAAGGAAGCTACACACATGGGGGCGTGGCCGACGACGACACGCCCCTCTTCCACCCATCCTCCTCACGAGGTGGGGAGACGGTTGACAAACCCGCGACGACCTCTCTCATTATTTCCCTGCCGACATCACAAAATACATCGTTGGCGGAGCCGCCCCCGCCGCCATCGCCGTGCGGACCTGAGGGGGAAGCCAAGAGCCGTGAGGAGGGTCTGGGGTATGAAGAGAAGGAGCGCTCGCGGCTCCGTCGAGCCCAGGCTATTCTGCGCCGCATCGACTGCCGGGATCTATACCTGGACGTGTACTTCACAAACGCCTACGACACCGAGGAGGAAATCCGACGGGTGCAGGGGCTGGGCGATCGAGTGCTGGAGGTGCTTCAGAAGGATGTTCCTGTGGGACAGCGGCTGTATAAGAAGCTGGTCCGGTGGGAGAGACGGCATGAGGGGGTGCGGGCCTTGTGCTACGAGAAGCGTGTCTTCAGCTACGCCCCGAGGGAGGTGGAGGAGGTGCATGGGTTCCGGCACCCAGCGGATATCGTCACAGTCGTCGACCCGCGACGCATGACTCGGGTCGACGCCCGCCTGCGCCAGCGGCGCCGTCGGATACGCTTGGAGTCGCGCTGCCGGCTCTTTGAAGAGGCGGTCAGCGCGGCGAAGATGAAGGAGAAACGGGGCCCACCGGCGGGCGTCGCCGCATCCGCCGCCGCAGGGGCGGAGGGGGGAGAGGGGCCCCCAGCCAGCGGGACGGCGACCATCTTCGGCCGCGTCTTCCGCATCACCGAGGTAGAGCGCCGCATTCGCCGCATTCGTCGCGAGTTGGCTGTGACCGCTGCGGATGCGTGTGACGGGGAACTTGATGGCGAGACGAGCGCGGCGGCGGTGGCGGCCGAGATGGACTCTGTCATCACCCCGGCCCAGACATCCAATCTGAACAACACCGCGAGGGGCGGGGCGAGGGGGGAGTCCCACTTCACCTACGTCTATTGGATGTGCCGCATGAACCGGCCCGCCGCAGCGCAGCACTCTACCGCACTCGGGCCCCTTGCAGGGGGTGCTGGGCGACACCCCCGAGGCGGCGCGGTCGCCGCCAGCCCCGCGCCAGCAGACGAGGGGACGCCCTCGTTGTCCCGGCGCACATCCTCCCGAAAGCTGGGGTCGAGCCCGCCCAAGAAGTCTTCTCCGCACGCCGCCGCCACAACGGCGACGACGACGACGCGGACGGCGACGGCCATCGATACCGTCGTGGCGGACGAGGCGGAGGATTTACGCCTGACGGAGGCTGATGTACATCATCTAAAGCGGTTCTTCGCAGAGACGATGCAGCTTATATTGAGGGAATGCGAAGCGACCAAGAAACCACGGGCGTCGGGGTAGAAAACAGGGAAGCACATCAGCAACCAGATAACGATAGCGATAACAGAAGATGCGTGTATATGGAAGAGAGCGAGAGAGAAAAGAGAGAGAGAGAGAGAGCCCCATTGACTTCAACATATATACTTTCTCCCGTGCGCAAGTTTTTTTTTTTAAGTTCTTCTTCTTCGAACAATAACAACAGCAACAACAAAACAGAAGAGAACAAGACAAGCAAGCACAGTCAAAGTAAAAAGTAAAACTAAAAGAAAAGGACTTTCTCTCCCTCTCTTTTATGTATTTATTATTTATTTTCATGCTTCCTGCGGTATCGATTTTGGCAGGTCTCTCTCCAACAAGCCGAGAAGGAGAAGTTCCCCCCCCCCCCCCGCTTCTCTAAGGATTTATTATTATTATTTGTTAAACTCCTCCCTAACCAAGACACACACACACACACATATATATACCTCAAAAAAAACTAGATACTGATATACACTCACGGGGAAGCAAACAAACGTCCGCGGATGCACGATGCCGCTTTCGTGTTTCTGACGCTCTCTCTCTAAGAGCAACAACAACAAAAATCCATCAATCAACAATAAAAAAAAAACCGGAGGAAAATAAACAAGGATAAAAACGACTCCTATCTTTTCTTGTTGAGACGAGACAAAACGCTCGATCTCATATATACTAATTAAAATCTTGCCTTTATGTTTATGTTTATGTTGATGGTTTGGCCGTCTCTCAGAGGACTCCACCACTTCCTCAACCCTTCGACAGGGCAAACACATCCCCCCCCAAAAATAAAATCAAATCATTATTTGTTTCTTTCCTTTTTTAGATTTTTCATCTTAGAGATCCCCTCTCCTCTCTCTAGACTTCCGTTCCCCTATGCACTTGCAGAAGAGAAAACGAAGAAAAAATATATATCCCACTTCTTCTAAAGAAACAAACAAACAAACAAAAAAAAAAAGAGGAAAAGGTAACGTCTCATAACTATTCGTCGTCGTGATACCTATATCTGATGCGATTTCCTTGGGATGTAGACAAGAAAGAGGGCCACACACCACTTACTGTTCCAAAGAAGAAATACCAATGGTAAAAAAAAAAAAACAAAAAAAAAACAGAGATACACACACATACACATACACACACGTCAACTTACAAAGAACTAGATATATTCAAAATAATAATAATAATAATAGTATAGGTGAGGGTATCTGTGCCTTGTCCGCATGCATGTCGACGTACCTCCCAGGCCCAGTGAGGTACGGGCTCCGTGGACACACGAAGAACATACATCTCTCGTCTTCCTGTGTGTTTCCTTTGCTCTTCTCTCTCTTTTTGCTCTTCTCTCTGTGGAGACACCAGAGAAACAAGAGACCGGACTTTATCGAGAAGGCGTACGAGCTATTACCCATTCATAAACCTTTTCATAAACCCCTCTCCCTCTCTCCCTCTCCCTCTCCCCCTCTTCGTTTCTCGATTCGCAGGGGATCACACAAGACACACACACACACACAGCGATACGTTTATTTTACGCTGGTGCCTGCCGCAGAGCTAGCCCGGCGAAGCGGAGAACGACACAACAAGAGCTTTTTCTTGTTTAATATATATATATAAAATAGGAATTATTATTATTATTATTATTATTCTCGTAGTTTAGCGTATCTCTATCTCCTTCCTTGAGGATTACTGCCGGTTTGTTGTCACAGAATTCCCTTCCCCCTAACACCCTTGCACCGCCGAAAATAAAAGGAAAACGAAAAAAACAAAACAAAACAAAAAACAAACAAACAAACAAAACAAACAAACAAACAATAATACGAGAGAAGAACTAGTCTGCAAGTAAGAAACTGGAGTAGCCGAAAGATAACACTTTTGTATCGAATAGTGCGCGTGTATATAAGGCACACGATAACCAACTCTCTAGCTCGACACGCACATCCCAACGATCTCACTCCCTCCGCATCCATGTATTCACTGGTGGACGACCCCGTGCACGGGATTATTCGAATCCCTGCGGCCATCAAGGTGGTGCTGAATGCCCCAGAGGTGCAGCGGCTGCGTGACCTGCACCAGCTCGGCCTCGCCTCCTATGTGTACCCCTCCGCCACCCACACCCGCTTTGAGCACTCCGTCGGCTGCATGCACCTCGCTCTCACCATGCTAGATACAATTGTACAGAACCATCAAACCCTAGGTATTGAACTGCCCTACGGAGGATGGAGTGGGGCTGCGAGTAGGTCCATCTCACGCACCGGCACCCAGGAGGTGCTTACTCAAAGCAGTAACGCAGAGCAGAGAGGCACGGAAGACCTTTCTGAGGAGGACATGGAGGTGACCGCAACCGATCGATTTTGTGTGGCGATGGCCGGCCTGTGCCACGATATTGGCCATGGCCCCCTCTCCCACACCTTCGAGAGCCTGGTGAACGATGAGTGGGCGGCACAAGATGTGAGGGACTGGCTGGAGCGCCGGGATACATGCGGCGACGGCACGGAGGGTTTGGCCCCTCCATTAAACGAAAAATGGGACCACGAAACCATGGGGCTCCAGCTGTGCGACCAGATCTGGCAGAACCTCGGCAACTACTTGCTCGAAGGGTTTGGCCTGACGATCAGGGATAGAGAGTTTGTAAAGCTGATTATGGTAGGCTTGAAGGACTCGGAGCCGTTTCCACAGGAACGTGTTGGACGCCCGGCGTGGAAGCGCTTCATGGTGGATATCGTTGCGAACAAGAGCCATGGACTGGATGTGGACAAGCTGGACTACCTGCAGCGGGATGGGTTCTTTGTCGGGAATCGTCGCGAATTATACGTTGAACGAATTTTTCAAAATGCGTTTGTGGTGCCTGTGCGACAGACGGACAAGTGGGGTGCTGGCGTCTGGCCGGATACCCCAGAGGGCACGCAGTACCGTATCTGCTACTCCGAGAAGGTCCTTTCCAATATTGAAACCGTTTTCGACCATCGCAAGCAGCTGCACTGCCTGGTGTACCAGCACCGTGTGGTCCTCATGGTGAATCGCATGGTGAAGGACGCCCTGCAGCTGTGCGGACGGGTGTGCTTCATTCGACCGGGCCGCCAGATTCTAGAGGGCCGGTATGAAGAGGAAGCGCTGGGCCTCACCCCCCCATCTGTATCACAACAACCGGGCATCCCCACCAGTCCTACGCATACAAATAGCGTAACACCAACGTCGCGGGAGGCTCCAGAGGGAGGGAGGAGGCCTCGTCGCGCACAGCAGGTGACATCTGAGCTGAGGCGGCGACTGGCGTGCAGCCGCCCCCCGAGCAACTGCCTGACCCTTCAGGAATCGACGCGGGACCCGCGAGATTTCGCGGGGACGGGGGACTGGGTGTTCGGTTTCCTGCGGCACACCGACAGCGAGAACGTACCGCTGCGCCTCCCTACAGCGGCGGGGCCGAGCCGCCGGTGCACTACGGGGGGGGAGTCCCAGGAGGCGGCGACAGCGACGCTGGAGGCGAAAGAGCGGGCCCGGATCCGCACCGCGCAGGCCATACTCGACCGCTTGGATGCCCGAGATATCTATCTCCACCTCATTCACATCTATTGCGAGACGGAGGAGGAGGTGAAACAGGCGGCGAGCGTCGGCCGCCGGGCGATGGCGTACCTGGAACGGCACCACGTGGCGCTCTACCGTAAGCTAAAACACTGGGAGTCGGCCCACGGCGGTCTCGAGGCTCTCTGTTATGAGTCCTCGTACTTCTCCTCTGGCCCGAAGGAAGTGGTGGCCGAGGTGCGGGATGACAACGTGGACGAAACTGCACCAGTGTTCCACAAACTCGACGAGAAGGGCGAGCGGAACGTTGAAGCCATCGGGACGGGGATGCAGAAGGGGATGCAGTACCCCATCTTTGTCTCGCAACAGCCCTATCGTCGTGCCGGCGGGCGCACGGTGCACCCTGCCGATCTGGTAACGCTCGTTGACCCGAGGGAGATGCGGAGGCGCAGCATGGAGCGCCACGGCGCCGCCGGATGGAGGCGGGGGCCGAACGCACCGGGCGCCCACGCCGGGGCCCGCCCTACCGTCCACTCACCGTCCTACTACCATGACATCATCTTCCATCAGGAGTCCTCTCATAAACCTGCGGCTGCTCCTCCTGCTGCTGCTGGCGGTGCTACGCCGAAGGAGGGCCGTGTTGTTCACCACCACAGCCATCCGCCGCCGCCGCCGCAGGAGGAGGCGAGGAGGGAAGCAGAGGCCGCCGCCTCCGCCTTCTGCGTCCAACGGGAGACGAGTGTGATTGTGGAACAGAGCGCACACCTCAACAACCGTGCGCCTGTGGTGCGTCAGGACCTCCAGCCGTACACCTTCCTGTACTGGATGTGCCGCCTTAACCGGCCCGGCGTCCTGGCCCGGCGGGGGGGGCAGAAACAGCTCCGTGCCGAGGAGGACTGGATACGGCACGGGGGGAACCCTTTGGCGCTGCGGCGCTCCAAGCGATGCCGGGAGGGCGCGTACACCGCCACCGCCTCCCCAGCAGCTGGCCCGCGGAAGGGAGGCCGGGGGCGTGAAACGACAGCGGATCCCAACGCCGCTGTTTCGGGCGAGTGCGCTCTGTTCGGGGAGTCCGGCACCAGCGGCGGACGTACGCGGACGACGGCGGGGCCAGCAGCCCTTGGCCTGTCGGATACCACCAGCACGGGGCGAGACCCCAATGAGGAGCGGGGTGGGCGCGAGAACGGCTGGGGGGAGGAGACGGGCCCAGACAACTCCGCGGTGTCGTCGATCGGTGCCAGCCTCGCGTTGGCCTCGACAAGCTCGTACTCGAGGGGTGCGGAGCACGGGCAGTTTGCCGCCAGCAGCAGTGACAACGAGGAGGAGGAGGAAGAGGAAGAGGACCCCTCGAGTCTACTGACGGAGGCGGAGGTTCTGGAGCTGGAGGATCTGCTGGAGATGATCTGCGAGGAGATCAAGCAGGAAGTGCTGGCGCTGCGGGTGAACCCTCCCTGGATCGCGCCACACACCACCACCACCGCGCACTCGACGGCGGTTGTCGAGGTGACACCAGAGGGGGACGAGCTACCGACAGATGCGAAGGGCGGAAGCGAGCCGCCACCACGAGCAGAGATTATACAACAGACTCTAATGGAAGAGGAGCGATGCGCTCCGAGGCGAATCGTGCCAGTGGGCCGTTCCCCCTCTCCGTGTGCACAGGCGCCGTGCCCCTCGCTGTCTCCGCTCCCGTATGCGGCATCGCTCTGCTCTACGATGACCCCCATCCCGGATGCGCCCATGGAGCGCAGCAGTCAGCGGCACGCGCCGCGGAGTTTGACGCCGACGCCGCGGGGCCGAACGCTGGCGGTGGGTAAACGACACCGCTGCGCCTCCTTGGGCGGATCGCAGGCTCGAGAGGAGGGGACCCAGCCCGCCGATCCGCCTTCTGCATCGCAACCATCACGCCATAGCAGAAGACACGAGTAGATCAATAGGGGTGGGCGGAACGAGCAGCAATACAGGGGTTCGCTCTCCCTCCCCCACGACAAACACACACGCACCTTTTTGATTTTTTGTTTTTGTTTTGTCTTTTTACGTTTGGTCTCTTCTCTTCGTTCGCAGGAAGGGGCCAGCGAACTCTCTCCGACCCTCCGTACAGAACGCACCGCCCCTGTGTGAAAAAAAAAAAAATGTATATCGACCGCCTTCACTCCGCCTCTGCCTGTCTCTCTCTCTCTCTCTGTGTGTGTGTAGGGAGGTTGGAATGCACCACACGATCTACCCAACTCTTCAACGCTTCTTCTATAACGTCACCCTCACCTACGATCCACTCCACTCCACTCCCCCCCCCCCACTTCTGTTTCTCTCTCTCTCTTTTTTTTTTTTAATTTTTTAAATTTACCCTTCTTCTTTTGGTCTTCAGAGGTGGAGATGATTGTCAACGTGCACCGAGTGCTCACGCCCACCACAGAGCTCCATCGCATTATATGCGAGCAGCAGGAACGGGCCAAAGAGCTGCGGCTAGCCGATGTGAAGAGGTGTACTGAAGCAGAGTACGCCTTCGACGAGGTCAATAGTGAGGAGAAGGGGGACGCTGCAGCAGCGATAGCACATATGGAAATCGATTTTGACGAGGCGGAGATCGATGTGCTGATTAAATGTAAAGCCGACATCAATGCCATAAACCCCCAAATTCGCTGCGAGATCCGTCGACGCTCGGCCGATGACGGAGAAGGGTGCAGAAGGGAGATCTTCCCCTGTTCCTCGCCGCAGGATCGTTTCTTTAGGAACAGTGGGCTAACGCTCATGGAACGCGTGGTGGAACTGGGTCATGTGGGTTGCTTCCGCTCCTTCATGAAGACGCCCCTCCCCATCGATTTTTGCCACTGCAGCGGCGTTCAGGCGTTCCGCTTTCTGCACCGCGTGAGCCAGAAGGGCCGACCCGCCAGCGTTGTGGAGGAGTTCATGAACATCTTCGCGGATCGTATCACCAACAACCCGCGATTAGACGATATTGTGTCAGTGGAGGTGGAGAGAGAGAGCAGAGGGTATCACCCGTTCCTTGACGAGGACGACAGTGACATGGAGGAGGAGGAACCGAACGGTGTCGTCAGAAAGTACTTGTGGGAAATTATTGAACCAAATATAGAGGATGAGGTGACACCGCTGGAGCGGGCGGCGAGGCACGGGCACCTGGGGGTAGTCTTTCCCGCATTGTTCAACTCGTTTGACTATTTGAATGATATGATACCGAATGGGGACGGGAAAATGCCCGTGATATTAGGCCATATTGAGAAAAAGGTGTACGACAGTCTCGAACCGGATTATCAAGCATTTTTCGAAGTGTGTTAAGAAAAAAAAAAAAGCATCTATTTATCTTTCTCCCTCTCCCCCCCTCTCTCTATATATATATGTACACATCTATATAATCCAAAGAAAGTACATGGGAAGCGGACGCGGTGCTCCTCTCTCTATCGTTTAGACGATAACGCATAGGGCGTGAGCTTCGGGCCTGGCTGGGGCATCGTTCTTGAATCTTTCACTCTCACCAACACCAGCACTAGCTCAGCATTGCGCAAAAGAGAGAGAGAGAGAGAGAGAGAGAAGTTTCGAAGAGAGGAGTCTCAAAAAAAAAAAAGAAGAAGAAGAAAAGGTTCCTTTAAAAAGGTACAATGATGTTTATCCCCATCAAACAAATGAAATGAACCAACCAACCACGGCAACAACGAGAGTTAAGAATTAACAATATAGATGCCGCTATCGAGAGAACCCCCTTCGCTCTTCTGACGTGTAGGGAGGGAGTTCAAATGAGATTCATGAAGAATACCTTCACTCTTGTTGTTCTTGCTTGCGTTTTATTTCTGTTTCTTTCCTCGTTGCTCTTTCTCTGTTCTTTTTTTTTTTTATTTTTCATGTTTCCTTTGATGGGATGGGATGGGATGGGTCCTATCATCGACTTGTGTGTGGCGTTTCTTTTTTCTTTTCTTTGTCTGTGTGCTTACGCGGGTGAAGAGAACATACCATATCGTTAGGAGAAGGTTTATACTACTTTTATTTGATTTTCCAAGAACGCCCTTCCGTTAAGAAGAAGTATCGATCTTATAGTTATACATTATCATTATCATTATCATTATCATTATTATTATTATTATTATTTTGTTCAACTTCCTTGCCCCCCTCCTCCCCCCATCCCTCTCCTTCTTTCCCCTTATCTTTGTTGTTGAGCCCGTTAGTACACTTTTTCGTTAGAGTTGCTGCCAGATATTGAGCCCCCTCCCCCTCTCCCATTAAAAAACAAACAAACAAACACAAAAAAAATTAGGGAAGAAAGGGAGTACAGTGTACGGCGAAACTCTTCTCTCCACACACGAAACAATCATCATCGTCATCCTACAGTATCCCGTAATAAATAATACACTGAAAAAAAAAAAAGGCAGAGAAGAAGGGGGGAAAAAAAAGACGAAGAGAAGAAAGGCGAGTACCAACAACAAACCAAACCCCCCGTCACCACCACCTGGGAGGATCTCCCTTCTCTTACTACGGCGTACGTCTCCACACACAAAATTGTATTCATACGCACGTCTTCATCTCCTCAAGAGGAAAACAAACAAACTCAAATACCTATTCTACTAAAAAAGAATAGTGCGGCTCACATCTATCTCCACTAAAGCAAACAAACAACAACAACAACAACAACCTTTTCTGTATAAGAAGAGGCTAAAGAGCATTAAATCTATCCGACTCTCTTGTCATTCCAGTGGACACACACACACACACATTGAACTTATATATTTCATAATATTTATACATTATTTTTATTGTTTTTATTCAATCGTTGCAGCAGTGTCCATCATTTCGAAAAGGTTGCGTGAACCTTTAACCCGTGTCTGTTCCCCCCCCCATATATATATACATAATAAGTATATATATATATCTAAAGAAAAGGTTGTTGTATATATATATATATATATATATATATACATACAGAGGAGCCGGACAATAGCATCACCTTCTTCAATATCTCGGCAGGTGTTCCAGAGAGAGAGAAGGGTAAAGAACGAGTGAGAGGAACATAAATTGTGGTTTATTTTTATTTTATTTATTAAGTAAACTGTTTTTCTCGTCCCCCTCTCCTTTTTTTTTTGTTTTCTTTTCTGCTGTCGTAGCACATTCATTCCAGTTCCGCGGATCTCTCTCTTTTTTTTCTCGCCGTACCCTAACTTCTCCTATTCGTATCTTTTTTGTTTTTCTAAGATTTTTTTTTTTTGTTGTGCTTCGATAATTTCCACTCTTGTGTGTTTATATATTATATATTGTTGTTGGCACCTCCCTCCTATATATATATATATAAATTATATTTGTTCGGCGGCTAATTTTTGCCTCTTTTTCCTTGCGGCTTCTTTTACTAACGCTCATCACAATCAAGAAGAAAAAAGAAAGAAAGAAAAGAAAAGAACAAAGAATCACGGAAGACGATTTTCATTAGGAACAGGAAAAAAAAAAAAGAGAGAGAAACAAACAAACAAAAAAAGAAGAAGAGAGAAAAGGCCAACAAGGCAGCAAGGCAAACGAATCATTGGTGTGCCGGCAATAGCAGCTCTGAACCTTCAAACAATCCAATCGATCAGCAGAAGAGGAAGAGCTGTCGATAGATACACGAATACGGAGTGGAGTAAAACTCTGGAGTAAACTCAGAGTGAGTAAAAAGAAAAAAAGAGAAAGCGTAACATAATATAAAGCGCAACGGGCACCTGCATTCGATTTATTATAATAATTACCGTGTTGACTGGGTCGGTCAGAAGTGTGAAACAACAACATCAACCAGTCAACAAAACGAAAAGCTATATACATATATTAATATATATATATATACAGCCAGGACCTTCGATTGTTACCTCCTCGTGTTTCGTGCTTCTCCGCGTTCGTGTGTGGGAGAGCGAGAGGGAGAGAGAGAGAGCGCAGCAAAGACAAACACACGCACACTCTTCCTCACACGTTGTCGAGAAC
Source organism: Vickermania ingenoplastis (assembly GCA_010157825.1). Classification (NCBI taxonomy): domain Eukaryota; phylum Euglenozoa; class Kinetoplastea; order Trypanosomatida; family Trypanosomatidae; genus Vickermania; species Vickermania ingenoplastis. The sequence continues at coordinate 49,419 of VFSE01000226.1, read as the reverse complement.
AGAAAACAACAACAACAAAAAACAACGATAAAGGGCACCAAATAAATAGAAAAAAAAAAGCGGCGGATTAAAAAAAAACAACAAAAAAACAACGCGTAAGGCGGAATGCCGGGAGACGGGGCCCCACCAAGGAGGCCGTTCCGTGGAGCGCAACCCAGCCCCGAGGAGGAAGCACCCTCTTCGCAGCACGCGGCCGCTCCTTGGGACACCGCTACCGCTACCGCTGCTGCAGCCGTACGACACAGCCAGCAGTCGATCCTCTATAGCCACCACGTACCGCCGCCGCCGCCGCCGCCGCAGATGCCGTGGGCTCGGCATGGCCCCCAACCCCCACCGCACGTAGGGAGCAGCAACAACCACGACAGCCAGCCTGTCACACCGCATCCAATGGATGCCTCCACCTCCCTGGCGGTCAACACTGATTTGTCTCACCGCAGCGCACTGCACCAGTCGAAGGCAGAGCCGCCAGCTGGGCATAGCAGAGGACCGCCTAGACGCACCGCCTCCCAACCATCACACAGCGGACGAACGGCTGCCGCGCCGGCCGCTCCACCCGCGATGGATGGGCTGGTCCCGCACACCGCCGTACCACCTGCAGGGGCGAGCTGCCCCCCTGCCGCGACAGGAGCGCCGATAGCAAGCCCTAGCAGCAGCAGCAGCCCACCCACCGGCCTCGCCACCATCACCTCCAACGCGGCGAGCGCGACTCTCGGGGAGGCGCTCATGCTGGCCATGGCGGGATCTTCAGCCGCCTCGTCGCTGCCGGCTGGTTTCGGCTCCATTGGGGCGGGGGGCGCTCCCCTGCACCCCTCTCTGCGCGGCAGCAGCCATTCGATACCCGCCCTCCTCGGCCAACACCCCCACAGCCTTGAAAGCAGCAGTGGCGGCCCATCCCAGGCGCCGCCGCCATCGTCATCGACAGCGCTGCTCAACAGCTACGGCAGCAGTCAGCAGAGTACTAGCGGGGGAGGGGGAGGCCTGCTGCACCGCCTCGGTCCTTCGCTCGCACATCCCTCGCAGGGTCCAACGCTCAACGCGTGGGGAAGTCGAAACCTCGCCGGCATGCCGGCGGGGAACGCGGGGCCTGCCGCGGTGGCTGGGGGCGCCACCAGCAGCCCACCCGGCGGTGCTCTGCGCAGTGCAACGGGGTCGTCCCTCAGCAGCACACCGCCTTCTGGATCGCTGGGCGCCGTGCTTGGCCTGGGCTTTGTGGCTGGGAGCACGACCCACCTGCCGCTGCACGCCGCCAGCGCGCTCTCCAGCTCGGTGGCGAGCAGCACGGGCCTGGGACAAGGGGCCGCCGGGGGGCAGAGTCGGATGGGTGCATCTTTCGCCGTCAGCCAGGGGTACCCAATGAACACCGCTGCAGGAGCAGCCGCCGCACCCCTGTCCCAGGGGCAAATCGTCAGCTCCATGGAAGACGCAAGTGGGTGGAGCAGCAGCAGCGGTAGTAGTAGCGGCTCCCCCTTCCAGCCAACGCCGGGCCGAAGCCGATTGAGCCCGGGGGGCGTGCAGGGGTCGGAGGGACGAGGCAAAGCCTCCACCCCCAGCAATCACAACAACAGCAACAGCACTAGTAACACTCCAGAGCTTGGGGTGCCTCCGCCGCCCAGCGCGACGAGCTCGACGTTCCCTTCACCAAGTGCCGCGCCGAGCACCACGGGAGCAGGTTCGGCTTCGCCCTTCACCACCGACACGACTGCCACAGCAACCACCACCCTACCAACCGCGGCACCTCTGGAGGCAACCGCCACCCCTCCCGCTGCCGCCGCAGGCCCGCCAACACTGCCGTCTGTTCTTCCGCGTAGGGAAGACGAAGGCCGTGGTGGCCGAATTAGTTTCAAGGAGCGCCAGCGCCTTTGGGGGCTGTCGGGACCGTCGATCGCCAGCGTGAGTAACACCAACACCCCCGCCGGGGCAGAGCCAAAGGGCCGAACAAGATTCATTGGGGGCCTCTCTTCGGGGGGCCAAAGCCGCACCACTCGGCACTGGGCAGCAGGGCGTTCCACGAGCAGCAGCGCTGGCAGCGCCGCTGCCATCACCCTTCCTGGAGCGTCGGCGGGCGGCGGGATCCACTCTACGTCTACTTCACGGGATCGATCGCCGTCGACGCCGTCCGTCTCGCAGCCCGTCTCGCAGCCCGTCTCGCAGCCCGTCTCGCAGCCCGTCTCGCAGCCCGTCTCGCAGCCCAGCAGTGCCCAGCTCATCACGGCCACTCCAGCCGCGGAGGCGCCACCCCCGCACTCCTCTACCCCCCCGCGGCTGCAAGAGCTGGACGGGCTGGTGCCCGTCTCGTCCAGTAGAAGCATACGTACAAGCGGAGGTGCTCTTCCGCTACCGGATGCCGTCGCTGCTGCTGCCTCCAGCGATATGCTTGAGGCGAGCGCGTCCGGGGCCAGCAGCCGTCGTGGCGCCACGGATGATTTCTCCACCACTTCCACTTCGTTTTCTCCACTCGAGACGTCCAGCAGCGATATCAGCAACAACAACAACGACGATAATCATAATAAGGGCCACCCGTCGCACCATCCTCGCCCCGGCGGGGGCAGGCAGCCGGGGTTGAAGGTCCCCAGTTGGCTGCAGACCACCGGCCCACCGACGCCTTCCTTTCGGCCATCGCTACCCGTGACGTTCCGCCGCGCCGCCGCCTCGGACGACGATGATGACGATGATGAGAGCGTGATGCCCCGAGGCGTCAACAGCGCCACACTGCCTCCTCATAACAGCATAGAACAGCAGACACCCGACGTCCTACCAGCGGAAAGGGCATACATGAAACCGGCGTCCGCCCGCCACGCGAAGGAACCGACGCGGACCATCACGACCGAGCCGGTGGCGAGCGGGTCGGAAGGGGAAGGGATAGCCGAGGGAGCGAGCCGCTTCTACCCCCTTCACGCCCACAAATGTCAACCAGCTCTGTGCGGAGGACCGCCAGGCATTTGAGGTCCTCCTCGCCCATAATGACGCCCTGAAGCAGCACGAACAGTGCTACAGGGCGGACGGAGCCGCCTCGAAAGCCAGTGACACATCGGTAGAGGAGGACAAGACGGAGCACACACCACCAGCAGCAGCAGAAGAAGAAAAAGAAAAAGAAGAAAAAGAAGAAGATGCGGCAGCTGGGAACACGTCGACTGGCGTCAACCCATATGACGCTGCTCCAGCCGCTGCCTCCATCCACGTCGCGGCGACTTCAGGGAGGAGAAGGCGGGCGGTACTCCCCTTGGAGCCCTCCGAGATCCAATCAGCAGCCGTGACGTACTCTGGTGAGGACCCAGCGCTCCCTCCGCCCAGCGAGGGACTGGAGGAAATGGAATGGGCGGCGCTGACCAATAGTTCCCTTCCATCGCCTCCCCCCGCCACGCCCACCAGCAACCGCCTCCTCAACACTTGCCGCCTCGACCTTGTCCTGCTCCACGCATGGGCTGGCGCTGGAGGGATCCACCTCGGGAGCGTACGGCAGCGGTGGGGCCTCTCCGTATCGTCCGCGTGGTAGCGGTGGCGCAGGGACGGGCTTGCCCTCCTCCACCCGCAGCAGCACCATTCGATTTGCGGTGGTCTCGAGCCGTTCGCGGAATCGAAGCCACAAGAAGGGCCGGGACCGGCAGCACCACCGGCCGCAGGCGGCGCCATCCACCGCCGCTGCTGCTGCTGCTGCTGTTACTGGGGGCGGAGATCACTTAACGGTACCGCAGGCCTCCTTCGGCCACGGGTCGCCGCACTCGACCGACGCCTCGGGGTCTTCCTTTGTGTCCGGCTCCACTGCCTTCTCCTCCCGCTCTGGGAAGAACAAGAAGGAACACGGGCAGGAGCCCCGCAGAACGCGGCGCCATCGTCGCCATGAACGTCAAGCGCCGTCCTCCTCCCAGCGCCCCAGCGCTGGGGTGGCGCTGGGGCTTTCCTGTCAGGGAGGGCCGACGGCGGCGGCGGGGGAGGAGGCCGGGCTGAACCGAACCACGACGAGTAGCACGATGAGAGGCCGCCACAGCGGAGAAACAGAACCCACCGCACGGCGCCGCCGCCGCCCACCGCCCCAGCAGGGACACAGCCTGCACGGAACGCCTGAACGCTCTACCCGGGGATCCAAGCCGCGACGGGCTGCCCACGGCCGGCACCGCCACCTGCATGCCCACCATCCTCGACACACTCGGCATGCCGGGGCAGCGGCGTCTTCCCACTCGTCGCTCTCCTGCTCGTCTTCTACCGGGGGCGGCGGCGCGGCGGGGAAGGGGGCGAGAGGAGACGGCTCCACCGCCGTCTCTTTCACCCCGACCTTTGCCTCCTCCTTCGCCTCCTCCGTCGCTACCGCCGCAGCGCTTGCTGGAGGGAGCGGCGCCCCCCACCGCTGGCAACCGCTGTGCGCGGCGAATGCTGCCGGCGATCCGGTAACACCCCGCCCGCACCCGAAGGAGACGGGCGGTACAGCCGAGGCTGCTGGGACGTCGGTGGCCACCGTATCCTCCTCCCTTACCTCGCCCCCACCGCGCAGCAGCGGCCCCCCCGCCGCACTCCCAGAGCCAGTGAAGCCGCGCGAGGGCCGCCACACCCCCACGTCTCCTGCTGACCTTCATCCTGTGGGGGCGTTCCAGAGCTGTTTTCTAGCCGCCGCTGCCGCTTCCTTCACCCACCCGACACACCTGGCGCCGTATCTTCCGACCCCCATCTCTCGCAGCTCGGAAGAGATGGGGGCGGAGGCGCGTGGACGGTCCCCCCCGCAGGAGCAGCAGACCAGCCGCAGCCGGGCCCTGCTGGAGGATGCCGAAGCCTCCCGCCCTCTGCAGCACCACTCCGACCCCGCCGCGGTGGAGAAGCCTGATAGTGATGACGGGGGACGGATGCCGGTCCTCTCCGGCGGCGCGAAGGAGTCCAGGCGCAGTTTGATGTCCATGCCAGCACTGATCGGCCATCCCGCAGCGGATGCCTCCTCTGCATCGCGCTTGGGCCCCAACCACCTTCCAGCCGTCAGCAAGAGCGTGAGGGAGTGCAGCATCAGCGCCCTCGAGGCGGGGCCCACCAGCGGGATCCCGAGCAATCCCGCCCCGAAACACCAGCCGGCGCATCTGAACAACAACGAGTTAGGGTGGTTGCCCAGCGACGGGGTCGGGGTGGCCCTGCCCGTGAGCCTCACCAACACCACCACCACCACCACCACCAAGGCTCGCAAGGACCGGGGGAAGATGCTCACACGCAGCACATCACAGTCCTTCTATTCTATCGGGAGCTCGGGGCTGCTCTCAAACCTTCCCGGTGGCGCCGGCGGTGGGGTGTCTCTTCGTAACACGAACTCCGCTGCCTACCCGGCGGTGGTGGTGGCGGCGGCGGCCGCGGACCCACAACGGTTCACTCCGACCTCGTCCCACCTCGCCACTATCACGGCACCAACCACCGCTACGCCCACCAGCGGAGCCACGAGCCATACGGCGCTGCAGCAGCAAAACGCACTGAACCGCAGCGGCGGTCGAGCCGCAAGTGCCACGAAGCCGAACACAGCGGAGCCGCTCACACCCACCACGAAGCTCCTTCACCAGCGCCACCAACAGCAGCAGCAGCAGCCGCTGCCGCCGCCGTCCGCCGCTAGCGAGGTCGTCACGCCGCCCTCGCCCCACGCCTCGGCCTCCCGCAGCCAGATGGGCGGCGGACGGCCGCAGTTTGCCCGTGCCTTGGGTCCGGTCATATCGAGCAGCGAGGAGGACGGCGGCGGCAGCGATGGCCTCGTAGCCACCCACCCCACCCCACCAGCCCAAACAATCGGTGGTCGCCCCGGTGAGGCGCCCCAGCGCACCGGGCAGTGCCTTCCCTCCCGCCACGCCGAAAGCGCCACCTCGAGCGGGACCAGCAGCCGCGGCTCTCAAGAGCCCTTCTCGGCTACCCCGGCCTACGCCGGTATGTCTAGCCTCGAGGCGACGGTAAATGCTGTCGGTGCGCTGATGGAGTCCGCCGGAGGCCGCACCGGGGCGACCTCTCCCTTCCCCTGTGTTCCCGCTACAACGGCGAGCAGCACGAGCCGCAGCCCCACCTCCCACTCGGTGCCGGTCAGTGGCAGTGACCACCGCCCTCCTCCGGTCCGACCGCATCCGCAAACGTCGCCTTCGCTTCAGAGTGCCATGACGCCTAGCAGCACCGGGGCGGTGGCCCCGCGGCCGACCGACACCCCGCACCAGGTCCGCTACGACGTGGTTTCGCCAACCACCACGGAGGCGACTTCGGTAAGCAAGCAGACGGACGGGGTCCTCACGCCGGGGTCGGAAATGGTTCTACCTCACACAGCGCACCGCGGGGCGGCTCGGCATTATCACCACCACCGCCACCCGAAGGGAGAAGGCGCCATGAGCGAGAGCGCCACCACCACCACTTCCTCCTCCCATCCCCCCCGCTCGCGGCACGAAGAGGCGGGGTCGGATTCCTTAGAGGTGCTGCCACACACGGGGCGCGTGCAAGACGGCCAGCAGCAGCGGTGGAGCCGCGAGCGCCACACGCGACGAGGGCGGCAGGAGGAGGAGGAGGGGAAGGGTGCCGACCCACCAGCAGCAGCAGCAGCAGCAGCAGGGGAGGAGGAAATCCGCAGTGCCGAGCCGGCCCAAGATCAACTCCACCCAGCATCCACTTCGCATCCCCCCGCCTTGGACTCCCACAGTCACACGCATTCCCACCCCTCTACCGGGACCCCACACGAGTCGCACCACCCGCACCATGACACACTTGTGGGGGCAGCGGGGCAGCTCCCACCGCCACCCATGTCGGGGATCGCCACCAGGGAGAACCGTCGCACACGATCCTTCTCGACGCTAGAAATCTCGCTCATGAGCCGGCGCCGGCCCGCAGCGACCACCAGAAAGCTGAGACGATCGCGGCGCTCGCGTGACGGCCTTCGGGATCACCTCAACCATAACAGCGCTGCGGCGCCGCCACCTAATACGCAGTTTGACGGGACAGCTGCCCCACCGCCGGCGGTCTCCCCGCTGGAAAGCACGGAAGAGATGGCGAAGGCGGGGCTGCATACGACGCCGCCGTCCACCGCCACTGGCGCTCCAATGGAAGACGGGGCAGCGGTGGTGGCAGGCGGCTCGTCCTCGCACGAGACCCCAGGGGGTAACCGCCTCGGCACGGGCCATCGGCTCCCTACACACCAGAACATCAACAGCAGCAGCAACGTGCTGTATCCGGATGGGGAGTACGACGATACACTCATGGAGGGCCGCCAGCGTAGCTCGAGGGGCCGCCGCCGACGAAAGCAACCCCCAGCGGTGGGCCCCCCTGGGGCCGCTGCTGCGCCTCGGGGCGATGCCGACCCGCAAGGCTCGGCGGAGGAGTACCTCGAAACAGACGACGGCGAAGAAGAAGAAGAGGAGGAGGAGGAGGGGATGCCGTTCGCCACCGCTGTGGGGCTGATGGAGACGGTGGAACACATCTTCATTCCGACGTATGAGACCGAGAAGGAGATGATGGTCTCCACCGGGGCCATCGTGGAGGAGGAGGCAGACATCAACCCACTACCAACGGCGGAGGGATACCGTGCAGTGAACGCCCACCCTATGGTGGTACCTGGGAACAACAACAGCAACAACGACTTTCCACCGGCGACCACAGAGCCCACCCGCCGGCCCTCCACCTCGGGGGAGAAGCAGCATCCGGCACCGCCGTCGTCTGCCGGGCCAGGATCGGATGACTGGACGCGCCGCTCCAAGGTGCGCCACTTGCTCAACATCACACGGTCTCTGTTTGGTGTGGTGGCGCCGCAGTATGCCATGGAGCCAGCGGCAGAAGAGCGACCACTGCAGCAGGTGTCCTCCCCCGTTGCCCCCTCTCCCTCCCCGCCAATGCCCGACGCCGGGCCGGAGAGAAGTGCCGTCGATGGCGGCGACGGCGGCGCGCCGTCCCGCGCTGTATCGTCCCCGTCCTCCCCCTCCTCGGCGGCCGGGAAGCACCGCCAGCTGCAGCCGTACCCCGTGTCGGACTCCAAAGTCATCGCGCGGCTCCGGTTTGAGCGTACAGGAAGCGTGCTGCTTCTCAACACCCAAGATGAAGTCGAGCGGTACCTCAAAAAGCCGCCTAAGATAGACGACGATGATGACGATGATGAAGAATACGGCAGCGGGGCGTGTCATTGTGATGAGGCCTTCATCACAAAGGATTACATGGGATCCGATTTCAGTCGCTTCAATGCCCACAAACTTTTCTCCAAGTGCCAATACTGCCGGCGCAGCCCCTCCTCCTTCCTTTGTATGCACTGCTTGGAGTCTTTCTGCCCCTCCCACGTTCACCGGCACTACACGCGCCAACCCGAGGCGTGCACGCTCTTCTTAAACATCACGGACGTCATGACAAGCTTCAACCGCATCTTTTGGTGTGAGAAGTGCGAGCGTTTCACCTGGAAGTACACGGAGCTGTACGATGAGCTCGTGGACCACCTGGGCTACACCCGCGGCACGTACTGGGAAACCCCTGTGCGGGACATCCACTGCATCGGGTACAGCGCGACGTTGCGGGTGCCCGGGGCGGATGAGGAGAGGGAGGAGGAGGAGGAGGAGGACGTGGTCTTTGGCGCCGGCGCCAGCGTGCGGGACGCCGCGCTGTGGACCGCCGCCGGCCTCCCCGGCAGGGGAACGGCGGTCCACAGCGGCATGAGCCACCCGACCAATAATGCTATGACTGGCGCGACACCAGGGACGGGCGGTAGCCCAGGGTGCGGCGGCCTCATCACGAATGGCACGACGCCCGGAACGTTTGGTACCGACATCTCTCACTACTACTCCCTGCCGCACACGAGCAGCGGCAGCAAGTTCGCCGCCGTGGCGGTCAGCTCCTCCTCCATGCCTCCGCCGCCCAACAGCCATCCGGCCCTGGGCCTCGGGCTGAACCCCCTCAATCCAACGCTGGCCCTCTGTGGTGCAGACAGCGCTGCCATGAACGAGACGCAGCTGGCAGCGGCACAGGGGCTCCAAGCGGCTGTCGCCGTCGGCGCCGTCCCTGGCGGCTCACCGGTGCTACCGCCTCCTCTGCCCCCCCCGCCGCCGCCACCGCTCCTTGTGGGTCCCGGGCAGGTGCTGCCCAGCGCCCCGGCGGCCCACGCCGCGCCGCCGCGGCTCATTCCCTCCGGAAGCTCGCTGCTGCCTAATCACACGGTGAGCAGTCTTGCCGCCGGAAGCGGCAGCGGGCTCGTCTCCAGCCCCAGCATCCCAAGCAGCCCCGGCGGGTTCCCGGGACCGATCGTGGAGGGCAACCATAACCATAGCGGCACCGAGGTCTTCCCCTTAAGAGAAACGACCCCAGGGACCACCGCGGAGCCGTCCAGCGCCGCCACGGCACTCGCTCGCATGCTGGACCAACCACCCCAGCTCTCTCACGCCAGCAGAGCCTCCACCAACGGTGGGGGAGACGAGGGGGCCAGCACCGATCCTTCCTCGCCGTCCCCCCTCCTCCTCCGGCAGCAGCAGCGCCAGGACCACCCCTCCGGCACCGGCGCCTACGGTCCACCATCTGTGATCAACTCCAGCTGGAGCAGCCCGCTGCGGCAGCCGTACCCCACCAGCGGTGGGCAGGCCGCGGGGGTCGGCGGCGGTGCGATGAGCGTGGGACTCGAAGTCTGTGCGGCAAGCTACGCGATGGCCGACGATACTACCAGCGGCGTCTTCTATCCAGACGATCCTTCCGCCTCCCTCAACCTCCTCGGCCACCGCCCCGCCCCGTTTGAGCTCAGTGGGCTGCTGCGGCGCTCCGCCGCCGCTGCCCCGCCGCTGCCGCTACTACAACAGCCGGCGGCGCACCAGCAGCCACAGCAGCTACGCCTTACGGCTGGTGCTGCTGGTACCAGCCCCTTTCCACGGCGCGGTGCCGGGGCCGGAGATACCGCGGAGATCCTTCCCCCTGAACACCAACACCTGTCCCCGCCACCGGGTCGTGTGGCGGATACTGCCGCGGCGCAGCAGCCGCAGCACTCACTGACTGGACCTTCTCCCGTCCTGCACTTCGATCTGTCGCCGACGATGGTGATGATCGACGAGACGTGGGTTCCAGTGGGCAAGGCGGTGTCGAAGCTGGCCGCGCTCGGGGCCAGTGTGCGCGGGTGGCGCACGACCCAGGAGGATGCCGAGGCTGCCTTCTTGGTGTACATTCCCGAGTTCCGTGTAGAGGAGGAGGACGACCCGGCTGGTAGAGGTGGCAGAGACGATGGGGAGGAGGAGAAGAAACAGCCGGAGGCGGAGGCGTCGGCAAAGAAGCAGCGGAAGATACCGATGGCTGTGTTCTGCGTGTTCGACGGCCACGGTGGCGATGCCGTAGCCAAGCTGGCAGCCATGCACTTTGAAACGCACCTGCGACACGCGATTGCACGCGTCCGAACGGAAGAGGAGCCCTTTGCCCGCGCGCTGCTCTTTCACATTAACGCAGACACCGCCGGCGCCGCAGAAAATGAAGCAAGCCCCAACGCTGGGGGCGGAAACCCGGCGGCGGCGGCTGCCGCTGTGGCCGCTGCCGCCGCCGCCGCTGCTGCTGCTGCTGCTGCGGCCACCAGCCTTGGCACTGCCGGTGGCAGCACCGCTGCAGCGCCATCGCCGTTGGTGGACACCGCCGTGAGGGCAACGAGTCCCGCGGCGCCGCCGCTGCTGCCCTCTGAGATGCTGCAGGCGACGCCGCAATCGCCAGAGAACGTTATGACGTCCTTTCTTCATCGACCGCCGGAACCGCCGCTGGCGAGCAGCAGCGGCCCGCCTGGGGCCGGTGGGGGTGTGCCGTTCCCTGGCAGCAGTAGTATCCCCGCCTCCCTCCAGCCAGAGGCCATGTGTGGCACCGATGCACCCGCCGGTCATCCCCCTACCACCATGGGGATCCATAACAACAACAGCACCAGCTTCTTCTCTCCAGTTCATCAACCCGATCTGCCATCACCGCTAGCGAAAGCCCCAGTGGTTCCTGTTGCCCCAGGGCTGGCGGACTCGGGCGTGCCCGGGACGAGCACCCCCTGCCCCACGTCCCCCCAACGGCAGCAGCATCAGCAGAGGGGCGCACTGCGCTACGCCTCCAGCAGCCCGCGCTTCAGCCGCGCCGTGGTCGCCGCCGCCGCCGCTGCCGCCGCCGGCAGTACGAGCCCAAGTGCTGCCGCCGCCGCTGCCGCCGCCGCTGCCGCCGCCGCCGCTGCGGTGCAGCAGAGCCAAAGCGGCGGGGCGCAGCTAACCCCCGAGCCCTCCTTCGCCCTGCCCCCCGCCGCTTCGGCCCCAGCGCCTCTTCTTCAGTTATCCCGAGCGGGCGGCGGCGGCGGTGGTTTCCTCTGCGCCTCGCCCAGTTTCGGGGGCCCCGTGGGGGCGAGCAGTCCACGGCTGACGGCTGCCTTATCCTCGTCCGTCAGCGGTGCCCTGCGGAGCCACCCCGGCGGCGGCGTGGGAAGTTTGATCCCGAGTGGCAGCGTGGTGCTCCCCATCACCGCCAGTAGCCTTCGGGAGCACGCGGCGTCGACGATGTTTGCCGATCCGCCACACGGGACGAGGCCATTGCCAGGCGCCGCCGCCGCCGCCGCCAAGGCCGCTACGCTATTAGTGCCGCAGGAGGGGTTCGGCACCGCGCAGCAGGCGGTGCGCTCCGCCCAGCGCCGCCGCCGCAGCAGCAACGCCGGCGCCGCAACGGGTGGTGGAGGCGCCGCCGCCATCATCGGTTGGCGAGAGTCTATCGCGGAGGAGTACAGCGGCACCATTGCCAACAACAACAACAACAACAACAACAACAACAACAACAACAACGTCGTGGTGGTGGTGGATAGTGGATGCTGCATGACGACGAACACGAACGCCGCGTTGAACGGTGCTGGGGCCCTCTCCGGCACTGGCCTCACGGGCAGTCCGCAACAGACCACCCCGAGCCACGCCATGCTGCTCGCCGGCGGGTCGCCGTCGGGGGCCCCGCTTCAAAGTACAGGGCCTGGCCCCGCAGCGGGATGCACCGGCAGCCAACAGGCTATATCTCCTGGTGGCTTCGCCTCCCTCTCCACCTTTAGCAGCCCACACACGAGTACCAACCAAAACGCCTTTGCCACCGCGGCGGCGGCGGCGGCCGCTGCGGCTGCGGCGACCGCCGGCGCCGTTCCTGCAAGTAGTGTGACCGTCAACGAGATGGAGATGCTGCGGCGGTACTTCACCAACATCATGGTGGACGCCCTCGAGTCCTTGGATCGCTACCTTCAGAACACCGAAGAAGGACAGCGAGGGGACTACAACTGCATGGGCTGTACCGCCTGCATCGTGGGCATCACGAGTAACTTCATCCTGTGCGCCAACGTGGGGGACAGCGGGGCGGCCTTCTACAGTAAGAAGGAGATCATCCCCATCAGCACCACCCACCGCATTGCCGACCCGCGTGAGCAGGCCCGCATCGCCGCCGCCGGGTACACCATCGCGCAGGGCCGCATCGAAGGCCTTCTCGCCGTCCCCCGAGCGCTCGGCGACTTCGATTTCAAGCAGTGCGGCGGCAAGCCCCAGAAGGACCAAGCCGTCAGCTGTACACCCGACGTGACGGTCCGGCCCGTGCCGAACGCCGCTCGCGGGGAGCGCTGGGGCATCATCCTCGCCTGCGACGGCGTGTGGGATACTCTGACGCGGCACCAGGTGCACTACGCTCTCATCAACACATCGAGTGATTTGGTCGTGGCGGAGAGTGCGCTGGAGGCGGTGACAGTGGGCAGAGAACTACTGGAGAAGGGCCGCCGGGGGCCGCGAACGCTGCACCGGAGGACGCAGAAGGGGCTGCGGGAAGAGGCACGCTGCCGTGCCGAGGAGAACACGACGGAGAGCAGTGATGGCGTAGCGCATAAGTCTGTGGAGGAGGAGGCGAATGTCAACGTCGATGAGGCGCCTATTAATCCGTGGGATCTACTGGAGGAAGACTTGGGATCTAAAATTTCATTCCCGGCCGATCCGCACCGCAGCAAGCACCACCACCACACCCACCAGGACGGCGGCAGCGAGAACGCGGAGGAGGAGAACAAGGAGAAAACAATCGGGAACGAGGGGGCTGCCGAGGTGCCGCCCACGTCTGCCATTGACGCCACCCTCTTGACGGCCGCCGCCGGCATTTTCGCGCAGTGTGTGGCCCCAGAGGACAACGAGGAAGGCATCGGACTCGACAACTGCAGCCTCATTTTGATTGAGAATCGTTCCTAGACACACAGAGAGCGAGAGAAAAGTAGAAAAAGAAAAAAGCAAAAAAAAAAAAGAAAGTTTTGATTGTTGAAAATTTGGTTGAATGACACCAAAAAAACGACGGACAAACAACAACAACAGCAACAACAAAAAAAAAACAACAACACACAAACGAACATCAACAACAGATCAAGTAGAATCCAACATTTTTGTTTTATCTTTAATCGCCGGAACACAACACAAGAAGAAAGTCGCCAGGTGTTCTTCAATCTTTTAAAAAGAGAATCAAACAAAAAACAAAAAAAAAAGGGTACGTATACACAAGTACTTCTTATATGTATCCCGTCCCCCCCCCCCCCCACTACTACCTGAAGAGGGAGTTCGCTGGACACCACGCACCACCAGCACCACACCACAAAACAACAACAACAACAACAACAACAACAACGACGGTTACTATATCATCAGATGGATACACGAACGAACGATGCACACACATGCGATTTGTGATCCTCCTGCCAGCAGTCCCACTTCTGTATTACTGAGTACTCTCACTCTCTCTCGCTCTCTTTTTTTTTTTCCGCATCTTTATAGTGGTGTACACTTTGTTTTTTCTTGCACAGTCTCCCCCCCCCTCCTCCCCTCCCAGTTGCTGTTGAGAGGGTCTTCTGGTTCTAGAGTTAAGCTCAAGCGGTGAAACCCCCTAAGCTTCCATCTCATCTCATCTCACCAAATCGCACACATACACACAGCCTTTGCCCTCTCTCGTAACGGAAACGGAGGGCACCAAGAAGAAGAAGAAGATAGAGATCAGGAAAGAAAGAGAGAGAGAGAGGGGCGTAACTCGCTCCACTCACCGCAGTACACAGTGAGGGTTGGTTAGTGTTTCTCTTCCTTCCTTCCTTCCTTTCTATATACTATTTTCAACTTTTTATCTTGTTTTGTACTTTGACACCCTTGATTCTCTCTCACTATTATTATTATTATTTTTGTTTGTATTGATCGCGCTGTCTTGTTCGTGCTCACGATTTCTTTTTCATTTTTGGTCTGTAAAAGAAGCAAAAACAAACTGTTATTATTATTATTATTATTATTATTTCTATTTGTACGACTCCATCTCAAATATTTTACCACACCTCTTGTTTATTTACTGAAACAAGCTACACGGGTGACGGTAATGCATCCCCCGTCCGCCACCGCTTCAGGATTTCATGCAACAACCTCATTGGGTCTCGCCACGTGTCGCAACCAACACGAGAATGAAGCAGCTCACCAGCAAATCCTTGAAGCGCGGAAAGAGAAGGCGGACGATCGTAGCGCCGATCTCGCTCATGATGAGCACTTTCGCTTTGCCATTGAAAAAATCGTCTCCAATGAAACGTATCAGCGATCCCGCATCCAATACGCCGAAGTGGTTGCCATGCGCCGTATCACCCCCTTGGCCTTCTTCGAAGGAGGAGGAGGAGAGGACGAACTGTCTGGAGACCGCACCATCAGCGCAGCAAAGCAGGGAATGAAGGGCGAGGATGCCGATGGCAACCATCGTCGCCGCACGCCACCACACCGTTCGTATCCAACTTCTCTCGATCATAGCGCATCGGAGGCCCACCTCGACCCGCTGCACCGCCCCGAGCATCCTCCTCCACCCTCTCACCGCTACCTGGACCACCTAACGGTCACACCACGTGATGCAATGGAGACCTGCATCGCCCCTCTCCGTAGCCCACCCTCCGCCCCCGCATTGCCCTCTCTGTCTCTCTCCCTCTCGCCTCCCCAGCTGCCGCCCACGCAGGTGGCCGCGCAGGAACACACACCTGCGGACACGAGCGCCCCCCTTTCAGCCCGTGGAGAGTGCAGCCTGTACCACCCCACCACCCGGTGCCCACCCCGCTCCGATAGGGGATCCTCGGCCTCGAAGCCCTTGATGGGCTGCGTGCCCCTGCTGCCGCTGTGCACCCCGCGCTGTACCGCCGTGGCCCCAACCCCGGAGCAGGAAGAAGCGGCGAGACAGCTGCTACGCTCCGCTCGCGGCGAGCGTCGACTGCCACTTTCCCTGTGGGATCCTCACAGCAGCGCCGCGGCGGACGCACCTCTCTCTCCCCCCACCATGGCCGGATCGTCGCGGCTTGGGAACGATACGGACGCCTCCGCGCTCCTGGATCGCAGCTTGTTCGACAGCATGAGCAGCCCTTCGCAGTACATCACGCCCCGCGGCGGCGCTGCCGACGGCCTCCCGAGCAGCCGGTACAGGCCACCGCAGCGCACGGCGGGCGGTGCCGGCCTGGAGGCTCGGCATTCCATACCACTCCTTCCCTTGTTCGACTCGATGGCGTCGTCTGCAGAGGCGCCACCGTACGCGGAGGGAGAGGTGCGCCCGGATGGCTCATGCGGGAGGGACCGTGGCCTGCCGCTGGTCCCAGCGGAGCAGGCGGGGGAAGAGGCCGGTCGTCGGGTGCGCTCGCGGCACAAGGCCGCCTTGAAGCAGACGGTGAACAAGAAAATAGAGCGGGTGTCCACCAACCGCTCCGCTCCCGTCTCCCCCAAGACGGAGGCGGAGGAAAGGATGAGCGGAGCCGAGCACCCACCCGCCTCCACCCCGCCGGCCTCCACCCCGCCGGCCTCCACACCGCCGGCCGCCTCTGTGATTCGGCAACGGGGCCGAGCGGCGCCGCAGCCACCGTCGCTGCTTCGAAATCTCCACGGAAGTGCAGCGAACAGCCTAGAGCTGCTCGCCAAGGCGGCGAAGGGCACCCCACCCCGCTCCCCGCAGGCGGCGCCGCCTGCTGCGCGGTGCGCGGACCGCGACGCCGCCGATGCGGCTGGCGAGGGAGCGAGATTAGAAGGGGAAGGGGTGTTGCTCTCGGAGGCGGTTCGCACAGAAAGAGTGGAGGGGCCGGACGGGAAGATGCGAACCCGAAGGGTCATCACGCGTACCATTCGCAGGGCCCCGCAGCAGTCGCAGTCGCAGCGGACGATGAGAAGGAGCTGGGGGGAGGGGGAGCGCAACAACACCACCACCACCTTCTCATCGCCCGATGCGACTGCTGCGGGGCAGGTGCTCGACGTGCACCACCACCCATCGAATGCGGCAGGCGTCGCTGTAATGCCGGTGGCCCTCAAGGAGGATCACCACCCAAACACAACGGAAAACGAACTCGACGCCACCACAGCAGCGACGGAGGCGATGCAGGAGACGCAGCGGCCAGCTGGCGGCATCGCTACGCTGAGTGCCGCAGCTGAGGCGCTCCTCACCGCCTCACGCGCCCGCCGTATAAAGGCGGAGTCACAGCACATGACAGAGACAACGAATGGGACGGGAGGGGAGGAGATCAAGGTAAAGAAGGTAGGGGGGGCGTTCGATGTCCTCGACGCCGCGGACTCTGGCCCATCCGCGGCTGGTGTCCCTCTGCCAGACCCCCAGGAAGCGGCTATCGCAATAGCCACCGCCGTTCCACAGCTTTCGCTGAGCGAGCTCGAGACGCACCCCCACGGCTTCTGCCCCAGTGCCGCGCGGCGCATGGGAAAACCAGTCGCCGTGTGCTACGGGCCCCGTGCCGACCTCGACATATCCGATATCGAAGATGCTGAGGATGCGTTCGGGGAGGGGGATGTGGCGTCTATAGGGGAACTGAAACGCATGACGCGACAACGCCATCATCGTCATCGTACCACCACACAAGAAGCGAAGAGGAAGGGGTCTCCGACGAGCTCGATGGCCTCCAGGCCCGCTGCCTCTTCCGCCACTCATAGCTCTACCCCCAGCGATCGTCGCAGACATCATCGTGATCCCGCAGGGGCTCCATCAGCGCCACAAAACCCTGTTCCACCCCAACCCCCGGCCGCTCCCCCCACAGCCGCTGCCGTAATGGGGTCGGGGTGCTGCCCCCCCCTACCCCTTCACCCACGCTCTCTCTCACGCCACAGCGATACCGTCGCAGCAGCACCGCCGGCGGACCAGGTCCGCCGTACCAGCCGCCGTCGCCGGAGTAGCTCCGCGGCCTCTTCTTGCTCATGCGATGCGGCACTTGAAGGGGACGCGGTGAGTGCCTCGCCGTCCTCTACTGCCCTGTCCATCTTGGCGCTCCTGCACCCCGCCGCCCAGGCGCACGCGCAGCAGCAGCCCCTTCCCCCCACCACCAACACCGCAGGCCTTCTCTCTTCTGCGAAGACGGCGGTGGCGGTGGGAGCCTGTCCGCCGCCTCCGCCTCCTCCTCCTGTAGCGCCGAGGTCGTCATCCCCAAACGAATCCGCAGCAGCAGCGCCGCCCGCCTCCCACCCTGCTGCTGCGGTATCACAAAACGGGAGACGACGCCGCAGTCGTCTGCCGGCGCCGGCGGAGGAGGGGCCTGCTGCGATGGACGCGGGCCCCCGTGAGGCGGTGGCCCACCACGGTGAACTTGTTCTTGCTTCGGTTGCAGACGATCGTCCTGAGGCGAGCGACAGCACCCTAACCCCGTCGCTCGCCTCCCCCCCTCCCCCGTGTGCCGTACAACCCATGAACGACAACAAGGTTGTGGCAGAGGCGCGGAGAAACCCCTTCTCCTCGCCGGATGGCGCATCGCCGCCCAGCTGTGCCGAGGCGGCCGGACCACGACCGTCGCCGCAGGAGGCGGCTATCACCTTCGGCGCAGGCCGCGGCTCCATCGTCTGGATCACTGGATTGCTGCTGTTCGTGGCGGTACTGATGATGGTGCTGGGGGCCTTGATGCGGGAGGCATACGTGTCCTACGCCGATGGATACCGACGAGCCCAGCCCAGCCTGCCCGCTGCCGGAAGCCGCAGGGACCTATGAGCTCGTGAAACACACAAACACATCAAACACATCAAAGTCCATTTAAACAAATGAACAACAACAACAACAACAACAACCTATGACACATACACAAAGAAGAGAGAAAAAAAAAGATGCGTACCTTTCGGCTTCTTCTTCGAAAGTTGTTCCTGTGAAGAGTGAGAGGGCGGTCTTCACCGCATCATACCACTAAAAAAAAGCAAGCGAAGAGAACGACGAGGAAAGAGCAAATGGAAAACAAAAAGAGAAAAGAAAGAAGAAATAATAAAAAAAAGAAGATATTTATTTATAAACTTAACTGGAGCCCCCCCGCCTTACAGACCCAGAGGCTTTTCAGCCTGAACTGTACTCCCATTTTTTTTTTAAGCTTTTTTAATTAGCATCCTATAAATTTTTATTTTTTCCCTGTTCTTCCTTTTCTCCTTTTTTTTTCGGGGTTAAACGCTTGACTCACACATACCACTTCATATGTGTGTAGATGAGTGCCAAGGAAAGCTGCACGGCTAAGATGCTGCCTCGGCTCACCTCTATTATTATTATTATTATTATTATTATTATTATTTTCTTAGTATGCTGATGCTATCTACCGTTCTTGTATTCACTCGTTTTTTTTTTTGTAGTTGTTCACATCTAGGGATCTTCCTATAAACTCTCCTTTTTTTCCCCCCTCACTCATTTCCTCTCACTCATACGGGGGGAATGGAAACAAGGAACATCACCGCCCCCCCTTTTAGCTCCCATACATGCCCCCCCCCACCTCCCTTATTTTCATTGCCGACATTTTTTTTTGTCGCACTACGCACTACTGTACTCCTGCTCTTCCTTTTTCTTCTTCTTGTTCTTCTTTTCAACTGCCACGAGTTCTCCGTCCTTCTGCTGCTTTCCTACTCTCTTCACAGCAATATCATTTCATTTCTGTGGTGTCGCAAACACACACACGCAATAAGTATATCACCTCATCGAAGGCGAGTAGGCACGTCAAAGATGCGATGAGGGAATAATAATAAGAACAAACAAAAACAACAACAGCAACAACAATCACATATGGCATATGGCGGTCAACTTAAGGGGAATTTATCGAACAATGTTTTTTTTTTTTTTTCCTTTTTCTTTTCTTTTACTGGACCTGCTGCAAAAGGAGATCTACAACTATATTTGCAGGGAAGCGAAGAGGAACGCGACGCAACGCGCAACACCTTCTGTTTTATTTTATGTTTATGTTTTTAAACTATTATTATTATTATACTACTAATGACCTAATGAACTTTGAACTAGAACAATACATACCTAAATAGATGGCATACAGATGGCCCGATTCGCTGTCTTTCCTTTCATGCCTATTTGATCCCGCCCGAGATGATGTTGCTTGACGCTCCTTCTGCTCGTTCTTAAAATAGAAAAATAAATATAATGCATAAAAACTTTCTCTCACTCCTCTTTTTTCTTTATCTGGCTACATCTCTTCCTAGTTGGTCCATCTCTCTCTCTCTCTCGTTAGTTTGTTGTTGGGCTGGGGTGTGGCGCAGCAACATTAGTTGTCGTTGTTTTTTTTTTTTTTTGCCGCACTACCCCCGAGGAGTGCAGCGCCGCACTGCGGAACCCGTACGCTGTGCGGCTACCTCCCTCCCTCCTTTGATACGCTCTATTCATTTCAATTTTATTGTTTTATTATTATTATTATTATTATTATTCTTTGTTGTGTCTTCATTCTCCATTTTTAGTATTATAGTGTTCTGACATCCCTCTCTCCCACCTCCCTACTGTGGTGCAGGCATACACACATACACACACACATCTATATACATCTGTACATCCGCTGTTCTGCGCTCTTGCTGTGCTCTAGACATCGTCATCTATCGGTACGATGCCGCACTGCGCCGAAGTGAAGGAGCGGGACGTCGTGGCGCTCACTCTACCGCCCGCCACGGGTGTTCACCTCGCGTCTCGCCTCGGCGCCGCGTCGTCGTCCCAGGGAGATGCCGGCGCGCCGCACTCTTCCTCCCAGCTGAATCCTCTCTTCTATGTAGGCCAGGTGGTCCAAGGGAGCAGCAGTCGTAGTGGTGGTAGTGGTAGTGGTAGTGGTGGTGGTGGTGGTGGTGATGGGAACGAAGAAGAAGAGGATCCGTCAGCGGCCACTGTGCGGGTGGAGCTTCTCTATTATGCTGCCAAGGCCCCAGCAGCACCAGCAGCACCAGGTGAGTCGGTGGCTCGGCTCTGCCGCATCGCCCCGGACCCTTGTCGGAGCACTGTACCGGCGGCCTCTGACGCCGGCTCGCTGTCCCTGGCATCCGTTCCCGTGGCGAAGGCCGGCAGCGAGCGCCGCAGCCGGACCAACAGCCCCCACGCCCGGGCCGACCCCGCGACGGGGCATTCGTGTTCCCGCCGCAGCGCTGAGGCCGGCAACGTCGCATCGCTGAGTGACGATGACGACGACGAATGGGAGGATAACTTCAATCCCTCGCGCCACGAGACGGCGTCGCAGGCGTGCGCCGATCCCGAAGCGGCCCCGGCGGCGCTGCGTGAGGATGACGAGATACTGGGGATGGAGGATGTCGAGGAGATGTCGCAGCGACGACAGGACTTGATGCAAGATATGCAGCTGAGCAGGTGCCGACGGGAGGAGATCACCGCCATCCTTGCGGCCCGCAAGACTCACCGTGAGCAGGCCGTTGGCGAGGCACGGGGGGAGGTGCAGCAGACGTCGAAGGAGCTGATGATTGCGTACAGCATGGTGGCAGCGGTGCCGCCAGCGGAGTGGACCGCGATGGTACGGGATGCCGACTGTGCAGCACACGCCGCACGACCGAAGAGAACACCAGCGGGGGAGGGCAGCCAGGCGCCGCCGCCGCCGCCGGATGCAATGCAAGAGAAGATCGACCTCCTCTTCACAGCGATTGGTACACTACTGGGAGAGGAGTTGGTGGACCAGCACACCACCTCCACCCACCTGCCTACCGGGGCAGACGGCGGATGGGTGGTGGACGGCTGCGGGGGAGATCCTCAGGCGCAGCCGCAGAGTCCATCGCCTTCACCGAGCCGTGGTGGCTCAGTTGCTCGCACCCTTCCCCCCGCCAGTCGCCACGCGTCGAGGGCGCTGCCGCCGACGTCCTTCTCGCCCGCCCCGCTGGCGCAGCGAGTCATGCGGTGTGCTGATCTGCCCACACTCCTCACCTGCTTTGACGTCAGCGAGCTGGACCGGCACCCGGCGCCGCCGCCGGACGCCACCGCTCCAGCCCAGTTGGAGCCGACAGGTAGCAGCTCTAGCAGCCCCTCCTCCACAGGGGTGCTGGAGGTTCCGCTGCGGTGCCTGGCCGAGTGGGGCCGAGATGCTGTACTTCTCGAGTCCGTGTCCGCCCCGTGCGTGGCACTTTTCCGATGGCTGCAGGCCGTCGTCGCCGCGGTGCTCGCCCGGGAGCACCTCGTGAAGCTTCAAGCCAAGCAGCGCAAGAAGCAGCAACAGCACAACAACAATGCAAATGCCGCAGAGAATGCCAAACAAGAGGAGGAGGAGGAGGAGGAGGAGGAGGAGGACTGGCTGGATGATAACGAAGAGAGCGATGCCAGCCTGCGCCGGGAGTTGGTGGAGCACACGGATTATCTTCGCATGGCCGCGGACGAACTCTCCGCCATTGAGGAGCTGCTCAGGGATATGGTGAAAGCTCACCGCCAGCTGCAACGCCAGAAGCAAAGCCGCGACGTGCAGAGCAGCAGCAGCGGCAGCCGGGCGTCCCACCAAGGCCCAGTGGTGGAGATCTCGCGTGGATACATCTTCTTTGTCTTCCCCCCTGCCGCGACCAAACTGACGGCGAACGTCGCCGAGACGGGGGCGGAGGAAGAAGAAGTGGAAACGTATGCCACACGCTCGGCCCACGACCTCCTGCGGCACCGGGGCGACGACAAGGCAGACGACGCCTTCTTGTCCTCTGCCGTATCGGCTGCGCTGCTCCACGCCTTGGACGCTCACACGCCCCCGCCCCCTCTCTGCACGGCGGCACCACATCTGCCGAGCCAAAAGGGCGGGGCGCCCGGCCCTCTAGGCGAGACGGTTGTTCCGCCTCTCAACCTCGCCGCGGCGACGGCCAGTGGCTCCCCGCTCGGGCCGGCCCCGCTGCGCAGCGTGCGCTCGCGTTTTGACCACCTGCACGGCACACCGCGGCTGACGACCCCACGGATTGGTGGAGGCGGTCGCGGCAGCAGCGGTGGCTGGGCAAAGACCGCTCGCGGCCTGCCGGAGTACCGCCTTGGTGGCGGCCATCCTCCGCCGCAGGGGCACCAGCTCTCCGGGACGAGCGCACTGCTGGGCCGGCATCATCCCGCGCCCGTGGCTGCCGCCGCACCAGCAGCACCAGCAGCAGCGGAGGCCTGGGCGAAGGAGAAGGCGGAGATGCAGGCGACGATTGAACGACTGGAGACGATTTTACAGAAGAACCCCACCCGCACGACGGTGCAGCTCCTCGAAAAGGAGCTGGAGGTGTATGCGGCGGACCTCCATAAGGTGAAGGCCGAGCGCGATACGTTGCAGGCGGAGCGCCAGCGCCTCGCCTCGAACGCCGCCCACGCCCACGCCCACGCCTTTGCCGCCGGTCCGCTGTCCTCGGAGCTGTCCGAGGGCGAGAGGGTGCAGCTCTTGCAGTCAGAGCTCTTCTCCAAGAATGCCGTCATATTGGAGCTGGAGGACAAGCTCCACGCGGCCGAGGAGACCATGGCGGAGCAGGCGTATCAGCTGCAGCAGGTACAGCAGCAGGTCGGATGTGGGCCGTCGACACCCACACGGGGGAGGAGTCCGCGGCTGGGGCCCCTCTCTCCCACGGCACTGGGCCAGTCGCCGTCCTCCTCCGCCTCCCTCGCGGGCTCACTGCAGGGGCTCTGCGCTGGGGGCTCGCCCGCCTTCCCGACCAGCAGCAGTGGGGCTGCCGCCGTGGCCCCCTCGGCGACCACCGCTGAGCTCCAGCAGGCGCTGCGGCAACTGCAGGAGGAGAAACAGCAGCGCCTCTCAGCCGAACAGAAACTCAATCGCGTCCTGCACTCCGAGCAAGAAGCAAAGGAGGCGCTGCAGAACACAAGAAAGGAGCTCGACATGCTGTGGAAGAAGCTGGAGGAATCCACAGAGACCATTCAGGATCTGGAGGGACGCCTGAGAACGCACACAAAGGCAACCGCCGTCCTATCCCAGGGCCATCCAACACCGCCGTCCTATCCCAGGGCGTCCCATGTCGCCGTCCTATCCCCGACCCAGTCGCTCGCTACGTCTCCCATAGCCCACAGCGATCGCGTGGGCGGCGCGACGATCCCGGGGCCAAAGGCTCCGCCCGCCTCCATGGACACTTCCTTCGCCTCCACCCCGGCGACCTCGCTGACGGGCGGCGGCCTCCCGGCCCCCCCGCCGCCGCCGCCGAGCACACCCTCCCCCGCCACAACCGCCCCGATCGAGCGGATGAATCTCATGGAACTGCGGCATGCGGTGCGACAGCTCCGGCAGCAACTGGAGAGGGCCGAGTCGATCCACCTCCGGCAGGACATGGAGCTCCAGGCGGCGCGCCGCATCATGGCGGATGAGAAGCGAAGGATGCGTTCACTGCGCAGCGTGCGGCTGCAGGTGCTGGAGAAGATGAGTGCGACAGTGCAAACAACGCTAACCCAACAGCAGAACGACGCCGACGCCACGTCGGAGCTGTTAAAGAAGACAGGCGACGAGTTTATGGTTAGTCTTAAACGTTTCGGCTCCTCGTCTCGGGGTACATCCTCTGCCGCATCATAACAGCTGAACACCAATAAGCAAATCAAAACTCATCGCCATACCGTGTGTGTGTGTGTGTGTGTGTTATCTGCCGCTGCGTAGGGGAGGCGGAGGGGGAGGCGCGTGGGGGAGGGCACATCCAAGCGAGAGAACACTGCACTCACACAACTACCAGGAAGCAGGAAGCAGGAGCAGACTCGTCAAGGCACACAGAGATCACAACAGAGATCTTCCACAGCAACAGCGAAGGCGAAGGCAAAGGCCCCTCCCCTCAGCTCTATGGGGGCTGGAGAGGGACCACGCGTGATACACACCCACCGCACCCCACCCCGACAATTCTTTCTTTCGCTCTTTTATTATTATTATTATTATTATTATTATTATTATTTTCTTCTGTTGTGCTGCTTCGTTCCCCCTCCTCCTCCTCGTTCTCTTCGATAGATCTCTAAGACTTCTTTTTTTTTGTTTACCTCTCCTGCGTCTTTAGTCGGCCGTGTGGCGGGTGGGAGGCCAACAAGGTCTAAACGACGTGCGCTGCACCCCCAACACGTTTTGTGCCCTTCTCGTTCTATTGGAAGATGAGGTTCTAGAATTTTGTTTTAGATAAGAAAAGAAAAAAAAAGGGGGAATAAGAAAAATATGAATGAATCGGGGCAAAGAAACCCTTCAGCAAACAAGAAGAGAGAGACAAAAAAAAACAAATAAAAAATTAAATAAATAAATAAAAGGGAGCCAAAAAAATAAATAAAATAAAAATAAATAAAAATGATAAACATAAGACGAGGGGGAATCGATCCACCACTGCTAACTGCATAGGCTTCGATTAGGGAATAAGAATGGGGGAAAAAAAAAGACGTCCTCCCCCCCCTCCCCCCACACTCTCACTGTACTCTGCGCCATACGGCCATTTCAATACATCACTTCTTTGTTGTTGCTGGCTCTTTTTTTTTTTTTGTAAATCCCCCTCCCCCTTTTTTTTTTCTTGCTGGATGCGAAAGCTCGAGGGGAAGAGCGATGAATGAATGTATGTGCGCATATCCCAAAGAGTGCGCTGGTTTGGCTGTGATCTAGGTCTGAAGAGTGATGACACACATAAAGTATATATATATATGGAGTACTTGTACTGCACATATCACGTATGTTATGGAGAGAGTTGAGAGGACGGAAACAACAACAACAACAACAACAATCGAGAAAGAAGGAGGAAAACGCTAACCAAACCATCCAACAAACGAAACGACAGACACGGCTTTTCATCCGTTGTTTCTCAGCGCCTTGCCGCCGTCATGCAATGACTGCATGAGGGGGGAGAGAGACGTGCCACACACAGCTGCTTCAGAAGAAGCTGGCTCCTTTCTTTGGCTCGTCCTCGATATGTTCTCCTCTTTATCCTCTTTCTCCTCTTTCTTCATCATTTTTTTTTTTTTTTTTACCTTCTTTCTTTTTCTGCTCCTCGAAAAGAAAAAAACTTTAAAGTTCTCCGGGTGGCTTAAAAAAAAAATAAAATAATCTTTCTCCCTCCTGAACCTTTTCAGAAAAAGAACAGCCCTAACACCAAAGCCTTTGAGGAGAACAGAGTTTTTTTTTTTTTTAAAGAAACACAAGCAAACCGCACTAACAGCCGAAGGGACATCACATACGGAAGAATTTTTTTCTTCGTCTCTCTCTTTGTTTCTTTCCTCTCCGCCATATTAATAGTAGATTGAAGAAGGCGGGTCGTCTTCTCTGGACAATCGGCGTCGTCTTGGTAAAGACAAGATTATTGCAGAGTTCAGCGTTGCTGTAGATATAGAGCGTTGTAAGTGCGTAGCAGCAGATTTTTTTTTCTCTCTTTTTCCTTTTGTTTTTTCTGTACAGTTTTTTTTTCTTTTCTTTGAGTTATTATTATTATTATTATTATTATTATTATTTATTATTTTTTTTTTTTGTTACGGTTCTATTATATGGGAGGACGAAACAACTTTCTTTTTTTTTTCAAGAATTTCGTGCGGCTTTATTTTTTTTTTTTTTTTTTTTGGTATATTTTTAGCTCTCATTGATTTTTATTGATTGTTGTTATATAAGGGAAACAGTGTCCTCTCTGTCAAGACCATTGATCAAGACAGCCGTAAAGGAGAATTTTTTCTCCCTCTAACACACTTATAACAACAGCATTAGAATCATTTATTATTATTATTATTATTATTATTATTATTCTTTCCCTTTTTTTTTTCGGGGAGGGATCGGCTCCTTCCACCATCCATTGAAAGATTTATAAAGTATCAAAAAGAAAAACGAAGGAAAAAAAAGAAGAAGAAGAATCAGATAGAAGAGGAGAAAAAGTCGTACAAACGAATACTCATCAAGAGGGGTCTCACGTCTTTATATATACATACTGGTGTGCGGGCCTTGACAGTTTTTTTTCTTCGTTTTTTTTTCTTTTATTTCTTTTTTATTAGAGCAGGAGACCTTTTATGATGGCGACCGCTGGTAGTTCCGGCAGTGGCCTTCCGCGGGACGGAGAGCAACCAACTGCCTCTCCCTCTCCTGTCGCCAACATCACCCGACGGACCCCCTAGCCCGAGTAGCAGCGGCAGCGCTCGCAGCCACCTCCTCCACAACAACACAAACAGCCGCCCTGGGAGCAGCGTGATCGCCACCAGCTCCTCCGCGAAACTAACGAAGCAGTTCATCCACCAGATCAATCACCCGCCGCCGACGCCCCGGGCATCCTGCACCCCCGGCGGGGCGGTCGTCCATCCACGTGCCGCCGCCGTCCACGTCGCGCCCGGCAGCGGCCGCGGGCCATCTCGGCGCCTCTCCGGCAGTTGGGTCGGCACCACCGCGGGCCCCAGCAGCAGTGCCCCCCCTTGCACACCGCCCCCCCCCTCCGCGGCACTGGATGGTCCAACGATGACGGTGGTGGTGGTAGACACCGACCGCGATCCTCCCCCATCGCTCTCCCCGGCGGCAGGCGGAACGACCCCCTTCTCCCAAACTGCCGTGCAGGCGAAGATGATTCAAGAACGAACGGAGCGGCTGCAACAGCCACGCACTTCCCCTCCCCCTCCCACGCTGTCTCATGCATCACCGCCGAGTGCATCTCCGCTTGTATGTATGACCAACGCCCCACAGCACCGCAGCACACCGCCTGCGGTCTCGCCGACGAGAACGGCACCACGCTCCCCGGGCAGCCGTCTGCGCCCGTCCAGCTCCTCGTCCTCGACCGTGTCACTCTCGCCGGTACCACAGAGGCCAACCAACAGCCCGAGAGCCCATGACAAGCTGGACCCACCACCAGAGCCCGAGCAGCAGCAGCAGCAGCAGCAGCTATCGCAGCAGCATCCCGTCGGCCACACCGCCTCTTGCTCCGGGGACCTCGACAGCACTCCACCGCTGCGCATCCGAAAGATAGACGAGGGGGCCGAGGAGATGGACCCCGGACAACTACCTGCCCACGCAGCAGCAGCAGCAGCCCCCAGAGCAGCAGCACGGATGAGGCCCATCGGTGGCGCCATCATCGACTTGGCGGTCACGGAAACACCGATCTATCGGACGGCGCCGAGAGGGGCGACGGGGGGGCCTCCCTCAACGGCCTCTGCCGCGGCGCTGTCTTCTATTGAAGAGCAGCCCCCAGCCCGCACTCGTGGCGCCTCCACCACCACCACCGGGGGAGGAGGAGGTGGAGGCGCCACGAGGGGTGTGAGCCGGGGCAGCACCACCCCGCACCAGCAAGGGAGCCGGGGCAGCAGCGCGGGTGTTCCCAATTGTGCTGCTAATAGAGGGGCCACAGAGGGGGCGAGTTCCACGTCCTTCTCTACTGCGTGGGGCGTACCAGGCGGTAGTGCGAGCGGAGGGTGCGGCTCGCTGGGCTCTTCCTCCTTCTCTGCTGGGCAGTACGCCACCCCCACGGGCCCAAACAACAGAAGCCTCAACAGTATCGCCTTTTCAACCGTCCTCCACCAGAACAACCCCAACCCCAGCAGTGACGGCGGCAGCGCGCAGAAGACGTCCACCAACGTATCGCGAACCTGGAGCCAGCCCTCCCCCGGGTCGCATCGGCCTCACAACAGCACCACCGCCAGTGTGGCAAGCAGCACCCGCAGCTTGTTGTGCTCGCCTATAAGCTTTTCATCCACCGAAACCGTTGCCCCACGGTTCGGCAGTGGGAACCGACTGTACCACCGCCAGCACGCTCGCAGCACCCCTCAGCGCGGACCCTCTCAGTCCGGCAACCGCAGCAGCAGCAGCGCCGCAGAGAACAGAAGCGCCGGCGCCGTGAATAAGATTTTATTTCCACCCACCGACGAAAAGGAAAAGAGGGAGGCGGTGCTGTCGTCCTCCGCCCCACCGTCCCACTGCCTGGCACCGCCGCACCGGGATGATCTGCCGTCGAAGGTGTCGGGTGGACTACTGCGCGCGGGGGGGTCCACTTCCCGTACCGGCCTGCTGTCGCCGCCCTTATCCTTCTCGCTGCAGAGCCCAGGCTCGTGGTCGTTGGAGTCGCCCTCCGCGTTGGACCTGGGGCTGGGGCGTCTACTCGGCACCGCACATGTTTCAGCGGGGGGGGAGGACCTTCAGCAGCCGGCCTTCACACCCGCACAAGAAAACGATCCACCGAAGCCGGAGGGACCAACAGGAGCGAGCTGGGAAGGGGCCAGCAGTGGCACGGCGGTGGTGGTACCTCGTCACCCCAACGGAGCGACAACCGGCCGCTCCCCGCGACGATTGCCAGAGCAAACGCTGCCATCACCTGTCGTGACAGACAATGAGCCGTCGCGTACGGCAAAGATGCCTGCAGCGCTTCGAGCTTCCCTTGCGAGCGCGGCAGCGGCGCAGCCACCAGCCGGCCCCAGCAGCGCCTGCAGCAGGAGCCCCACGCACCACCTGAACCGCGGTCCCCACACACCGCCACTGCAAACGGCGATGACGGGCCCCACAGGAGGGCCGACAGCGGAAAACACGTCGGCACCGCTGCCGCCACAGCCGCGCAGCGAGGTGGATCGGCCGCGCGTCGCGCTGAGCCTCGAGTCCTCCACGACATCCGAAGCCTCCTACCCACCCATGATCAGCGTGCCGAACACGCAGCGACCCGCTCGGCCCTCTTCTCCAGTGCAACAGCCACCACCAGAGGCGGTGCCGACGTCGCAGGAGAGCCGTGATGTGGATGCCGGTGAGGCAGCAGAACAACGCAACAGCGGCGGCCCGCAGAGCGCCAACCCTCCCCCCCCCCACACCACTTCCTACACGAGTGAGAGCAGCGGCAGCCAAAAACAACGTCTCGCCCCGCCACCGCCCCTCACAGAGCTGCAGGAGCAGCAGGAGCCCGAGGAACACCAGCATCGTTCGCCAGGATCTGGCGCGGGGGCGGGGGACCCCAAGACCGGCGCACCCCAAGACCCGTCAACGCGGCCCCCGGCGGTGACGGGGAAGTCTGCCGCTACCAAAAAGATTCAAAATGTGCCGCGGGCCGCTGCAGGTGTCCTTCTACCCCATCGCCATGCGATGGCACCAAACGCGACGGGGGGGCAGCCACATGGGTACCACCCGGGCGGCGAGCCGGCTCAGCTTCAGTTTCACCGGCAACGCAGCCATCATGGATGCCCCCACGCCGCGCAGCAGTGTCCACCGCCACGCTTCAACTTCATCCACCAGTGTCCCTCCTCTACCTTCTCCTGCCACCCCGGAAGGCGCTGGAGAAGCAGGCGCGAGCCGCTGCACCCAGAGCCCGGCAGCCACCTCCTCCATCACATCCGCCGCGGCGGGCCGCGCCGGGAGTGGGCCACGGCGGCCGGCGCCGCCCACTCCCTCCTCTTCCGCGGCCTCCTCCACGGCGTCGCAGCGCCGGGTGGGTCGATTTGATCCGACAGCGGCGCCTGCGCTCACCCCGGTGGAGGCCTCGGCGGATGGCGGGAGCGGGGGCCACCGAACTGCTGCTGCGGCTGGATCTATCGTTGTGGTTAGTGGTTCCGGCGGGAGCTACCTCGCGGCGGCTGTCCCACCCCCCTCTGCCAGCAGAACCGCCGCCGCCGCACCGCTGTGGTGCAATGCAGCCTCGGCCGCGGCGGCCCAGCGGGCGACGCCGATCCCAATGCCAGCGCCGTCCTGCACTGGAGACACTGGAGCCACAAAGAGTGATGAGTCGCAGCAGGGCCGGCCACTCTCCTTCGCCTCCACGACGGCGTCCACGACAACAACGGCGACGAGAACGCGAGCGCCGTCGTCCGCTGAGTTATCCGTGTCGCCTGCCAGCCCGCGACGCTGCAGCAACTCCACCAGAGCACCGTCTCCCTCTCCCTCGCCGCCCGTCTCGAAGGCCACCGGCGACACAAAAGTGTTGCGGGGTGGCTCTCGCACAGCCCCTTCCACCTCCACGCCATCCGATCCGAGCAGCACCTGCAGCGGCGGGGCAGCGGCGCCGTCCCCCAGCGCCAGCCCCAGCCCCTCCCCCATTGCCCCGCCCACCACCGGCGCTATACAAACCCAAGAGAAGACCGCCTCCCCCTCCACAATTGTCAGTAGAGACGTCGCCACCCTCACGCACGCCGTCCCCAGCCCAAGCGCCCGCGGCGCGCCGCCGTCCACCACCGCCGCTACAAAAGCAACCGCCACACCAAAGCACACCAACTCCCCGCCAGCCCCCTCCGGCCAGCCCCCCGAGCCGGCGCCTCGCCCCCCCACCAACCCGGTGGGAGGCAGGACCGAGTCGAGCAGTGCAGCCGTTGGGTCGGACCACCGGTGCAGCAGCACCGGCACACCAGGGCTGAGCAGCAGCAGCAGCCTGAGCCCCACCACCTCCAGTAGCAGCAGCAGCAGCACATCGAGCCCAGGCGCCGCCGCCGCGGCCATCGCAGCGGTGCCGAAGGCGTCGTCATCCGGTGCAGCAGCGCCTACGGTGGGGGGCAGTGGGGCCGCAGCCGATGCCGAGCCCAGAGGAGTATCAAACGGCCTTGCGCCCTCCCCGCCCGTGGCCACGAAGGGCAGCAGCACGAACACCCGCAGCAGCATCCCTCCAGCCGGCGCCACCACCGTAGCAAAGAATCCGGAACGCCCTCCTACAGCTGCTGCTGCTACTACAGAGGCGGCGCGAGGCACCCCACTCGGTACAGGGGGGACGCCTCCGCCTACCCAAACAACTGCGAGTGGGCCAGCTGCAGCGAGTCAAAAGACAGACTCGTCTACCACCACCGGCACTGGCCTTCCCCCGCGCGTACCAAGCACCAACACCAGGGGCGGCAAGCCCCCCACCGCGCCGCCTCCACCTACGAGCGCACCAGCGGTAGAGAAAGACCCAACCGCCGCGAGCGCACCCAACACGCCTCCGCCGCTCCACCTGGGCTCGCTGAACACGTGGAATCTCACCCAGAATGCACTTCCCAGGATCCCGACCCCGACGGCGTCTGGCGCCAGGAAGGTGGTCCCAAGCGCTCCCACAGCTGCCGGCGCTGCTGCTCCCATGCCGACCAAGACAAACAAAAATACACCCGCGAACGGCCTTCCGCCGACGGACGGGGCAGGGCCAAGCACACCAGCATCGAACACAGCGACAGCCACACGTACTGACAAGACCGCCGTCACGACGACACATGCCGGCCCTCCTCCCTCTCCTGCGAAGAGCCAACCTGTCGCTGGGCCATCTCCTCCCATCCGGGATGATGCAGTAGCGAAGCCCCCCGCACCACCCCCACCACCCCGCACGACTACGCTGGCAACCGCCAAGGCCGCACCCGCGTGGAAGGAAAAGGAAGGAGGAAAGTTGTTGGGCGCGGGGGCGACGACGACGACGACGACGACCACCACCCCCACACCCTCGGCGCCGTCCATCGCCGGCCGCCCGCTGCCACCCGCCGCTGTGGCACCCGTAGCCGCGGCGCCGGTACCAGTGGAGCGCCTCTCGTCGTGCCCCGTGCCTTCTGCGCGCAGTAGAGACCCGACCGCCACCACGACCGCCGCTCCAGCACCGCCAGAACCCAGGAACGTGGCGACGACCGCTGCGGCTGCCGCGACGTATCCCTCGCCCTCCTCCACAGGGAGCAGCAACAGCCACACCCCGCTGCGTGTGCGCCTCGGAAAGAACAGCGCCTCCCTCACCCTCATCCTCGACGACGACGACGACGACGACGACGACGACGATGAAGTCGTCACGGATCGCCGCCGACGTATGCGGAATGCCTCCCCGGCGACCGCAAAGCCACCGCCATCGCACCGTACCCGCCATCATAGCGTGGGTGGGATCGCCGGCCGACCCGGAACCCCAGCCGGCCGCAGTGATGAGCGCAGCAGGGGTGAGACAGAGACCAAGGTACGCGGCCGGCCGGAAAAGAGCTCGACAGCACCACCCTCTCCCCCCCCACGTTCCGCGCTGCCGCAAGGAAGGAGCGCCCCGCCTGCTGCGTCTCCTGCTGGTGGCTGCCCTGCCTCCCCCCCTGGTGGGTCCCCTCTGCACGGGAAAGACAGCGCCAGAGCACCTGGAGCAACGAGCAGCAGCACCAGCCCCTCCTCCGGTGCTTCGCCGCGACGTGAGAGCCCCAACCGTGCCTCCAAACGGTCCACCTGCAGCAATGGCAAGTCTCGGGGCGCAGGGGTGATGATGAAGGAGGAGGAGAAGGAAAAGGAGGAGGAGGAGGAGGAGGAGGACTGGGAGCCGGTGCCCTTCCGCCCCCCCGGGTTCGATGCGAAGCGCGGGGCTCGCAAGTGGAACCATATCACCTTCCTGATGCCCGCAGCGGAGAAGGAGGAGTTGCAGGCGGACCTCTCTCACCGCCCACCACCTGGTATCCACCCACCCATCGCGAGGGTCATTCTGTTCGACGACGGCAGCTACCCTTATGAACATCACAAATCGCTCAACGCCAGACTACACAAACCAGCGGGGTCCCTGGTGATGCTTCCGAAGGATGGCAGTATTCTGAAGCCCACCTCCTCCTCCTACGCGCCACGCACTGGCCACGTGACAATGCCGGCAGGACCCAACAGCTTCGGTCGCCACCTGGATGACCCGAAGGAGAACACTAGTAATGGTGGAGGCAGCACGCGGCAACGCACAAGTGACCATTTATCCCCACCACCAGCGAAGGTATGAGGGAATACGAGGGGCACAGAAAGAAGAAGAAGGAGGAAGAGGATCGGGATGGTCTTCACTGCCGGTGTGTGTGTGTGTGCGTTACTATTGGAGAAGAGGTGGAGACGACTAAAAACAAACAAACAAAAAAAAAAAAAAAAAACACTCCAACCAATCAGCCGACAACAAATAATAATAATAATAAAGAACAATTTGCAGAGAACAAATCGCAGATTGAAATGTGTGAGGTGAGATGGTGGTTGCGGAGGACGATTCAAGACCATTACATATTGCTCTCCATCCTTTCCCTCTCCACGACTTCGCATTTTTTTTTTTAACTATTTTAAAACCCTATTGAAGAGTACTCCATCTGTTTAGTGTGTATCTCTTCCCTCACGTCAATGCTCTCATCCTCTTTCTTCTCGCTTATCCAATATCAGCACATCAGCCGTTTTTTTTTTTTTTCTGGGGGGATTCGTCCTGTTGGCCTTCTGATGTAGATAGTTTGGTAGGATTGTGGTGAACCGTGCGTATTATGCGCACCATGCTCTCGCACGCCTGCGTATCGTGCCCTTCCTTGCACTTCTCTGGAAGATATAATGGGGTGTTGGCCACACATATTTGTTCCTTGATGTCGGTCCGCAGGGCTGCTGCTTCTTTCCCTTCTCTTCGCATTACCCTGTACCCATGATGGCGGCACACTAGCCTGCTCCTCGAAAGCGCTGCCGGTGTTGTACGATACGATAAAGGTCGGTGCTGCGTGCTGCGCGGGGCGTCTGTATGTCCGAAGCCCTCCTCACCCATGTACGGGGTGAGGAGGTCGTAGAAGCCTTCTCTCTTTGATTATTTGCTTTTGCTTTCCCTGTGCAGCGCAAACATCTGCTGTTGCTGTTTTCCTGTCGCTGTT
Source organism: Vickermania ingenoplastis (assembly GCA_010157825.1). Taxonomy (NCBI): domain Eukaryota; phylum Euglenozoa; class Kinetoplastea; order Trypanosomatida; family Trypanosomatidae; genus Vickermania; species Vickermania ingenoplastis. The sequence continues at coordinate 15,822 of VFSE01000226.1, read as the reverse complement.
TGGCCGCGGCAACGCACAAGTGACCATTTATCCCCACTAACGTTATGGTGCAGGAACAGAATGCCCCTGTGGTACACGCATGGTGGATACTATCTTTTTGTGAAGGTAGTCCCCCCACGACTGGTGGCGGTACGGTGTGCTGATGGTGCTCCCACAGACAGTGAAACGGATGCCCCTTTCACCCTTGTTGTCTCTCTCTCCCTCTCTTCTCCTTCTACCTTCTTCCTCGTAGTGTTTGCGCGTGTTTGTGGGACTCCCCTCTGCACACAACACTTTTCTCTCAGTGCATTGTCCCCCCCCCTCCGCTTTCCAGATGACCTCCGAGGCGACGGACCACTTAGTAGCTGCTGTGTGTCGGGTGCCAGTCGATGTTCCGGCTCTGGGGCTGCGGTTCGCGACGGTGCAGACGTGATGGCTGGCATTGACCAAAGTGCCAATTGTAGGAAGGACAGCGCTTCTTGGGCGCAGCGGATGACGGGTTTTGTGCGCCAGCTCTTTGGTGTGGGGACCCCTTCCCATACCGCCACCGTTAAGGATTTCTTTAACTACATGCCTGTGCCCGCCCTATCGCTGCTGATCCGTCGTGGGGAGCTGGGGGCGGTGCTGGCGTGCCTGGAGAGCCCCCGAGAGATCGACTTTACTTGCACTACCCGTGGGAGGACCCTCCTCATCTACGAGATCGTCTTGGCCAACACCGCTGGCTGGCCCGATTACAACCGGCGTGTGCTGAGTGCCGTGGTGGACCGCGTTGCGAGCCACCCGAAGGACAAGGTGGACTGGTCGATGAAGGTATATGGAATGAACCTGCTTTCCTTTGCGGCACGCTATCAGCTGCTCTCAGTTTTCTGGCCTGTGCTGCAGAGTGATGTATAGTTCTTTGCGGACCAGACGGAGCCGATACCGCTGACGGCGGAGGTGTGGGCGCTGCGCTGGGCCCTTAAGGAGCAACACTACTTTAACACGGAAAGAGCTAAATTTGTTCATGCGGATGCGGCCACGGGCCGGCTGTGTATTTCGTGCCGTCGGTATCCTGAGCCGGACTTCGCTGCCATTGGGGAGTGCGTCGCTGCCGGAGCGGATGTGACGCATGAGGACTTTATTCACGGCAACACGATTCTTTCACAATCTATGGCCTGGAATGTGGGCATGGTGGGGGCGCTCCGGAAGACACCAAACCCTATAGACTTCACCATGGCGGATAGGTCTGATAATGCTCCGCTGCGCGCCATATCCGAGATATGGGGTGGTTCCTCCCCCAGGGTGAAGGCCCCTTCCGGAGTCCGCCAGCTGCCGCGCCTCCCTCTTTGGCCTATTGGGAAGCGCCCAAAGGGGGGCGCCGTTGGCTTGGGAAGGAAGAGTGGGTATGGGAACGAGCCCATTTCCAATGCCTTTTGGGGTCTCTTCACCCCCTTTTTTGGGGTGGCGTTCCACTAGCGGCCGGTGCCGTACTACAACGGCCGCCCGGGTAAGATCAAGATCGCCCATGCCGCCTTTCACCCGGGTGTGAATCGACTGCGTGCGGTGGATCGCGAGCGGTTGAGCTCGCCGAGGGCATCCGATAGGCTTGGGAAGGTGTTTGTCTTCTTCTTTGCAAGGAAGAGGCGGGTAATGCTGGAAGAATAGCCAATCCACTCTGAGAATGCATCATCCATCGGCTGGTGTCGCATTATATATTTTTTTTTTGGGGGGGCACTTAAAAAGCCCAAAAAGTTTCTCAAAAGCCAAGGGCAGAAAAAATGATTTTGTTTTTTTTATTTAAACGGAGTAGCTGTACTATCGCGTACCGCATCGCAACACCCCAGCCCATGCGAAATAATAATAATAATAATATAATAATACTGAGCGCTATGCTTATTCGTTCTTCAGGGTGACAAAACAAACGCGGCAACTCGTGTGGGTCTTTCCCCATGGCGCCCCTGCCGCCCCCCTGTGGGCGGAAAGATTTTTGGCCCCCGGGGGATTCGAACCCACGATTATTGCTCGCCGGTTCGTTATCCCATCGGTTGGGAAACTTCAGAGGTGTCGGGGGCATATGCGGGCCACGCCGGAAAAGGCACCTTTTTAAAAAGACACCTTTGCATTTTAAAAAAATTAACAGCCCCTGGCGGGGCTGGTGGCAGAACGGGGGTTTGAGCGCGAAAGGAACGGCAACTAAACGCCATTATTGTTGTTCTAGGCTCTCTCTCTTTAATGTTTCTTTCATTTTTCGACAGAGGAAGAGGTCGGGGTGCTTCTCACCCCGCCTCAGTTCGACACACCAAGCGCTGACGCATAGGCGGCAGGAGCCTTCTTTTCCACAATGTAGGGGGGGAGGCGCGGGGAGGGATCCTTCCCACCTGGTGGCGCCCCCTATATCGCGCGTCCCATGACCGTCGATCCTAGGGGTTGGGGGAGGCGGGGGTTGGTGGGGAGGGGCCGACAGCTTAGGATGGCGAGCCAGCAACCTGCGCAGGGGTCCTTTTCCTAGGGCGAACCTATGCGTGGCCGCGACCTTCTTCGCAGAGTTCCTCCGAGTCGTTGTGGCATCCCCACGCAGCATTGCTGGTCATGGCAAAGTTCCCAAAAACTCTGCGTGAGAGGCTCGGGCCTTCCGCAGGGGAAGCGGCGCGGGGATAGGATTGGTGGGCTTGTGAAATGCTTGATTTCATAGGGAATAAAAAGGAAGCAGCGAAGGAGACGAAGCAAACAATTGCATTTTCATGACACTTAAAAACAAGGTAATCAGATACGATGGCGAGAATATACCCATCGGCAACAAAGTAAAGCGTTCGACTCTATCGGATATTTGTTTGTTGATTATTGCAACCTTTGGCAGGAACCTCACCAACGCTAAGCACACCTAGGTATACCGCGATGGCTAAAAAACCTTCCGCACGAAGCAATTTGTATAAAATAATAAAAGAAAGTACAGGCAAATAATAAACATCGAAACTGACAACAAGAAAACAGCACGGCTTCGCTATCTTCGCGAAGGGGTGGGTTTGTTGGCCAACCACCAAACTTGGAAAACATTCATTTTTTCCAAGGATCCGGGTCGTGGTGGGATCCATATCGGGGGTGGGTGGGTCGGCAAAAGCAAAAGCTTAACAGCAAAATTATCGAAGAACACGATGCCTTGCTGTGGTGTCAATCAGAAAGAAGAAATCCGGAAAAATAAACATTTGTCTCACGCACATAGCTTTGTTCCATGGAGTATCATCGTGACAGATTGTATGGATAACTCCAGCGTGCCCGCTATAGTTACCCATATTGTTTTTATCATTATCATTTCATTATTTCTTCTGTTCGTTCTTATTTTTATTCCTCTCGCAAGCTTCCAGTATTCTTTTCTATGGGGGGGCCCTTTCTCCGCCGGCCGGTCCTCTCGGCTCGAGGTTTCCAAGGGGTTGGCATGCGGCCAGATGGGGGCCCCGAGGCGCCGGCGGTGCGCTTTGGCCTCGGCCGATTTGTGCCTTCCCCTTTCGCATTTTCCAGCGCAGTTTAAAATGGCGCGGCTTGCCCGTCTTGCATTTCGGGGGTTGCTGAAGGGTGCGGCTGTGTCGCGGTTGTTGCTGTGTTCCGATGCGGCCGATGGCTCTGTTTTTTTCGCCCCTCTCGCCGAAGCTTTCATTTGGGCACCGCCCTTGGAAAAAAGATATAGCGTCGTCATTGTGTTTGTTGCTGATGTGGCACTACTCTATTTTTAGTGGGGCGCTATGTTGACGGTCGGGTGAAAAAACGAAAATGGGTTGAACACAAAAAGATTTTCCGGTACCGGGGATCGAACCCGGGTCTAGCGGGTGAGAGCCGCTTGTTCTAGCCACTATACCATACCGGATACGACTGAAAATTTAATGTACATTCTTTATACAATACCATTAGTTGCTCCGCGAGGGGTATGAACGCGCGGAGGCAAGGGCCGCGTCTACCACCGCGCTGTTCAAAAGCTCTTTTGCTAGCTGGTTTGGTCTTGCATTCTATTCCTGAGTTTGGTTGAGGGAAACGAAGTATTACAATGTCTCAGGAACGATACGTTTCTCTTGTTTTCTTGTGTTGTCTACTTGTGCTGCTAAGATGGTTTTCTATCACCTTTTCTCCTTGTTTCCCCCTTGGCGTGATAACCCCTAGCCTCTGGCCTCAAGATCTTCAGCCTCCAGCTGCAGAGTTCAAAAAAAAAATTAAAAAAAATGGACATTTCGACAGCGTATGCGACGATCAACACGCTGGCTGCAGCATTGGCTGCAGGATCTTTGACGGCGGGGCAGCACCAGGCCCAGGTGCAGAATATCCTGGCAGGTATCCGTCAGGATGCCCCGACGCAGCCGATCGTGGCGTCGATCGACTTCGCGCCTTTCGTGGAGCTGATGTCGGGGCAGATCGCGACCCAGAACGCACCTTGGATGGGGGTTATGGCCACCTACAAGGCGTCGTGCGAGGCGCTCTTCAAGGACGCCCAGGCAGCAGAGCTGGATGATCTGCGGCGAGGTGAGAGAAGGCGAAGGACGCCACACTCTCTCCTTTTGAGGTGCTGGCGCTCCAGTACCTCCTGTTCTTCGAGGGCTCTCTCGCCGAGGCGTGTCGTTTGCTCGCCGCTATCATCCTCCGCGTACCCGGTATGTCGCGCTACCAGCTCCACAACTTCGGAGCCATCGCGCAGAAAATGGACAGCGCGGACAAGATGCTGTACGGGAAGTACCTGGGGCAGCTTCCTTTCCCCCTCTTCCCCCAATCCTGCAGGTCTGTCAACAGCGACATCATTGCCTGCCACCGTCACCTCTTTGTGGGCGGTGGAAGGGAGGCGTCGGCAGATGAGAAAGTGCCGCAGGACTTCTTCCGGTCGGAGGATTCTGTGCTGTTTGGCGTTTTTTTTTTTTTTTTTTTTGTCCCTGTCTTTGTGCGGGAGAGATCGCAGACCAAAGTGGCGACCGTGCAAGTAAGTAGCGCGTGTGTAGTAGGAATGGTACCTCAGGGTACTTACTTCGTGACCATGGCCTTCTGTTTGCGATTCATCCTATGGCAAGGGCCCTCTGCGCCAGTAATGGTCGTATATGTGGGGTATATGGCGCAGAGTAAAGGAAGAGAAAAAACGAAAGATAGACACGTCAGCCTGGCTGGAGATATAATCCAAGCAGCTGGGTGAGGCAAAGGCATGCGATGCCCCAGGTGTGGCGCAAGGCCGCGTCTCCGAAAGTAGCCTCGGGAATTGCGCGGCGGCTGGCGGAGTTGTAGGCGTTGTGCCCGTCCAACGCGACAACAACGTTTCGAGGGTCAGAGGTCCGTGCCCCACGAATCTGTTTCGCCGCCAACGCGGCTTCCCCCCAGACACCATGCTGGAAGGCGCGGAACTTTCTCCTGGCGGAGAAGTCCGGCTTGCCCAACGCCACTATCGACGGCAGCTGGGGCCAAACGCTCTCGGGGGTGGTGGGGAGGACGTTGCCCAGGGTGTCCTTCTGGAGGGGAATGGCGGCGAAGCTGGCGGAGACGCGGCGGTTGGCGATATCCTTTGTGGGACACAGCGAGGTCCTCCACCAAGTCGTCGTGTTCGAGGATGGGCATGAGGAGTTCTCGCGTCCAGCCATTGATCCCTGGGCATGCGCCACGCGACATCCGCTTCCGGATGGCCCGGGGGACGTCTTGCGCCGAGACGTTCAGGTGTACGTCGACCTCCTCGGGGCGTGGGAAGTTTTCTTGGGCTTCCTCCGGGTGTAACTGCCGAAGGGCCTCCGCCGCCATCTGGGCTGATGGGGCGGGCGCCCCTTTCTGCTCCCCGGCTCGCGCCGCTTCCCCCCATGGCGCCTATATGGAGGAAGCGCATCGCTCTTCCGATGGCATGACGCCGGGCC